>CM033272.1:32395993-32855993 GCA_019343175.1 Oedothorax gibbosus
AGGCTAAAAATAGAGAGTAAGAACTTTTTCACAATAACCATAATTATTTTACGTGTCCAAAAATGGTCGCCCGTTGGCCACTCTGCATTTCGCTCAGTGAGTGTCAGTCTGCCGTCTAATTTCAGGAGTTAATGTTAGGGATCTTTGGAAGTGAATTTCGGGCACTTTAACACGCCTCGAGTTCCCTGCCTGCATATTAGATACACCCGGATGCAATATTCATGCCACCCCACATGCACTGTCACTTCTTCGCCCAATAGAAGTGTCAATTTCAACAACGTCTCTGTCAACTGTAAGGTAATTGTTTTAGGGCATAGTGGAGAAAGAGAAATGTTGTCTTGTTAGGGTAAACATGAAGCAAAAAAGTTGCAAGTCAGTTAAAAATATTTATGGTTTCACGGTACATTTATTTTTGACAAATTGCAAGGTTTTTTTTTTGCTGTTGTAATAGCAATTCATGTTTTAATCGTTGTTAAGGCGTTGTATTAACTCAAGTATTTGTAAGTTTGATATGTTCAAAATTGTAACTCTTTTTTTTTTGTTATAAATTTAGTTTTTTTTTTCTTCATACTTTGGGATTATCTCTTTTAAAAAGAACTTTTAAGTTTGTTGGTAATAAATTTTCAGGTGTTTCGTTCGTAATATTGTTCGAAAAATAAAAAAATAAAACAGCAAAATTTTCTTCGATGTAATTATCTCTATAGTTCTTTAGAATCTGAGATAGGTTTTATATTACTAAATTGCTTAATTTATTTGTTTGGTAAAATAAGAACTCAGTTTTATTGTTGAAAAACATTCATTCTTTATGTATTTATACAATAACTGACAATTCAATTTATGAATGGGAAATCTTTATTAAAATAAGATCATTACCTGCAAATACTCAAATTAAATTCGTATAAAGAGCCTAGAAGCCAAGTGGTACAAGTGACTACGACACTTAATAATAAGAACAACTATTTAAATAATGTCTCAAGGAAGTAGTTGACATTGAAAGTTGTACTTAAACCTTTCGCTAGATAGCAGCATCCAGTGATTTACTTTCGTCTCTTCACCACAACAATATATTTAACTCCACTACTTATTGCACTTAACTCCAATACTAAAAGAACTGCACTCATACACGTTGGCTTCTATGCTCCTCATATGATGTACCATTTTTCTACTAACTCAACCAAATTTAGTACAGTATCAACTACCGTTGCAAAGATGAACATCTCTAAGCAATAATATAACAGATATGAATTCATTTCCCGAAGGGTGGATACCATACTCGTCAAAGGAAATCAAAGGCGAATGTCACCCAATTTCCCAGCAAGGGTGGGTTCTCTGCCAAACTACCAAGCCAACCGTGTTGAACATAAGCGATAAGAAGATAAGATACACCTTTCTAAGCGCAATTTCCTCTTGATCGGACATGCGGGGGAACTTAAAATTTTCGGGTGGGGGGTGGGATTGACGTCATGTCTGAGGGGGGGGGGGGCTGTCGAAGATGTTTTCCACAATGGTGGGTGACAATGCTTTCCGATTCCTTCGGGGTTATCTCGGTTAAAATATCTGGATTTTTCGGTATACTGGAGGTTTGTTGAAGTTGAAAGTCGGTCTTTTCTAGCTTTTTCTATTTTCGGGGAGAGAAATACTTGAAGCGGAAGATATTCAATACTTAAATTAGAATCTACTGGTTTTTTGTTACATTTTCTTAGTATTTGCTTGTTCTTAGATATATTTTTTCCTCCCGAGTAAAACTTTTATTTTAGACACAATATTTGGCGATTTTTACTACAATAAACGGCTTAGCTAAAAATATACACTGTCATTTTTAAATATTTGTACAATAGATGGCACAAAGAATTATGTTTTATATTTAATTACAATCATTTGAATTGGAAACTGATATTATCATTTTTTAGTAAAAACAACTAAATTTTGGTCTGAAGAATTGTATCAAAATGCAATTGTTTACGTATGTTTCAGTTGTTTCACATATTTTTTTACTTACGAATAAAGGAACTAAACATTTTTGGTATATATTTAAATATTTTTTTTATCTTAATAAAGTAACATTGATCTCTAATAATTGGTTGAAGTGCGAAGTTATTATTAAAAGAAACCGTCAGAGGGCGCCATCAAAACTTTTACCTGGGTCGCAGGAAAAATGTATTAATGTAATGAATAAATCCATAAAATAGAAAATCTTTAAAAACTAAATATATTATATTCTAAATAAAGCAAAGGAAAAAGCTAGAATAAGAAGATAAAGATAAAAAAAATGGTAGAATATCTCGTTAAAATTAAGATTATCGGTTTAGAAAGGTAAGGTTAGATATACCAATGGACGTTCTATGCAAATCCTAAACCATTGTATGCAGATTTCAAAATTATATTTTACAATTACATATTTTAATTGTAAAATATAGTTACCAAAATGTAACTGTTCATTTAAAGTTGGACTAAATAAAAACAAAGGCATACCAATGTAATATTAATTAGGAAATTGTATTTACAATACCCAACCCTATGAAATTACGTTACAGTTTTCGGTATTTTTTTCATTACAGGGTTGTAATGTCGATATAGTTTAGTCTAAAGACAAGTTATTACCTTCACATAAAATTATTTAACAATCAAGATAAGAACATGAAAGGGTAATTTATGATTTTCAAAGATAAATAGTTTAAAACAAAACTCAAATTATATTCTGAAGATACTTTGGAAATCATAGGAGGCCCAATACTTTATTAGGAACCAAAGTAAAATCAGCTTTTCTACTGATGACTATGAAAGAGATTCAAATTAAACTTATGCTAAATTATATTCATTTGTTATTCATTGTTCAAATTATTTCATAATATTTTTTAAAAAATAATTTTGCTCTTTAAAAAATCAACTCTTTTTTGTTTTTAAATCAATATAATTTTTACAAAGTTGTATTTTAACCATAATTTTTATAAGACTTCCTCTTATTTAAAAATAATATTTGAAGCATAATTTATTTTTGTTACAAATCAGTTTAGAATGAAGTCATAAAATGTAGCATAATGTGATTCTTTGATTTTTCATTATATGTTTACTGAGAAAGCGGCAAGGGATTATATTTTTTGCATAAAATTCTGGTTAGTTTTAATTTACATTTCTTAATTTTTACTGCAGTTTGAAGCAGTTTTGGTTATTAATAAATATTTAATTATTCTTCGAATTAGAGGGAAATTAAGCAAACGATAAATAATATTAATTTAATTTACGAAAGAAAATTAATGAAAATAGTTGATTTTGGCTTTTAGAAGTTTAAATTATAGTTGGATGCTGTGTTTGGCATTTTTTTTCTAATGTGTATAAATCTTGTGTAGAAAGGGTTGTTGATGACATTTACTGTTAAAACCTACTTGTTTTCAGCTAAGAATTTCAGTAAGTATTTAAGTAACAAGAAAGTAGGCTATTTTAGTTCTTTTACAACTTCTTGTTATTCTTAAAATACTTCATAAAATGTAATATAGTATTTTATGATTGCTAAAAATCCGATAAATACATTTGGCCATTTTTGCAACTTTCGCTCCCTGAGCGTCGGATCTTAAAAAATCTTTTTTTTGTTAGAAAGATCTGATACATTAGAAACCTACCTTTAATATTTTTGTCCGTCTGTTGGTACGTCCGGGGATACAGCTCTCTAACAGTCGACGAACAACCAATTGAATTTGCATTGAAATTTACTTTTTAGTCTTCTACTAAATCTACTCGGGAAAGCGTAGCGGGAAATTCTCCAAAGTCGATTGACCCCTTTTTACGTGTTATTCAAATACAAAAATAATAAAAAAAAACACATTTAAGATATAGTAAATTAATTTACTAAGTGTTCTTCCATCTACCTATACAAAAACGACTCTACCCAACCTTCTCTAATTGAATTCTATAAAATTTTATTTTCTCTACTTCAAGAAAATACACAATTTTTAAAGCACAAAAATAACTTAAATACGAATACATTTACAATAAGACAACTTTGATTTACTATAAAATGTTCTTCCCATACCAAAACGTCTCTGTCTATCCTTCCTAAATTAAATTCTTTCTCCGTTTATTGTTTTCTCGACAAATCCCTTACCCCTCAAATCCTAGGCTTTTAATCCCCGAGCAAAGAGCATCATAAAAGTTTTCAGGGTTCTCTTTGGATCAGACCCATAGTACGGTAAGTGCCCACCTTTACAGTAACTCTTCTGAATAGCATGAAAACTACATTAATACTACATACATATATAAAGATACAAAAATTAGTATTTTTTTATTTGTCTGCAGTACTAGCACGACAAAAATAAACTTGTTTTGGCTTGTACACAACTTAGGTTCTACTAGCCGAACTTTAACAGAATGAAATATCGTCACTTTTTGACTTACGCCTTTATGGCTTTTAGACTGAAGTTTTACGGGCCAACATTTGGCGATCTAAAAGAATCGGCTTTTGTTTCAAGCACCAACCCCTACTTAAGGGGACGTTTGGTGCACCGAAGTCTGTCCCAAGGGACCATTTGACATCGGGGCAAATGAACGATATCTTTTAGTAACGACCAGTGTTATGTCCTCTTCCGGGCATTTCTAAAAGGTTCACTTGGTTTTATTTCTCGGGGAGAAGCATCCAACACGGCTAAGCGGATGCTTTCGGGTACTTCAATACTGCAATGCTCATTTGCAATTCAAGTGGGGAACTTATAGAATCAAATACCACACATCATTTCATGACGTATCTTTGTAATATAAGTCGGGTTTAAATTGAATCTATTCCGCTGCGAGGTACTTGGTTTTTATGTTTTGAAAGCCTGGGCCAATTGCAAACATATAGGCAGAGGCTTGGTAAAGGTCTTTTAAAAGTTTCCATCAAGACAACAAATCATGGGATATATCTTTTTATATCGATGTCCAATGCATATTTTAAGATGGTACGTAGTATCAGTATTTTTATTGTCTAGTATAGGCATATTCAATGAGTCAATGTTGCTAATTCATAGTACATTGTAAAATAAATTTGGCAATTTTTTAATAGTAGAATAAATACAGTGTCAAAAGGCGTATTAAAACTTTATAAGAAATAAAAAATACAAGAATCTCCAATTTGTTATTTATAAAATTACAAAATAAAATTGATTGCCAAAAATATTTGTTGCAATCCTAAATATAAGCTTTTCAGGGATCTGTTTATAAACTCTTTATTTAATTTATAATGCTGTCAGATAAAAAATACATTCTTCTCAGACTGTATAATTTATAAATCTTTTTGTTTTAGAAAGAGTTTTTCTTTGTAAATAACTTAAGACGCTACTCATGTTACTTATTTAAATAAGTGAAATTCGAAAAAGAAGTGTTTGCTAAAGCAATGAAGCGTATAAAAGCAAAAATAAAACATCGAGAAAGTGAAATAACCATGAAAATTTACGTAATGGAAGTTATGTTTTTTATAATTCAAAAATGCATTTTAAAACTGTAAAAGATTACAATGGTTATTTTTACCCAATAATAATTGCATCGTAATTTAAACGTTCAGTATTAATAAAACTTATCAATCCTTTTTCCTCATAGATACTCTGAAAGACAAACAAAAATAAATGAAGTGAAACTTAAAGGTGACTCATTTAAGATTTTAGAAAAAAAATAACTAAATGTATGTAAATCCCAATTATCACTAATTTAAAGATAGATGTAATTATATCTCGAGGAAGTTCGATCAAACGTATTTCGTATGCCGTAATTGAAAAAAGTCGGTAAACCTCTTACATATAGTAGTGGTGCCTCCTTGCAATAGGTATAAAAACAATAATAAGTGGGAAAAGGACCGATGTTTAGTTCCTTACGTTGGGCATCAGCTTGATATAATATTTTTCTGTTTTCATGTAAGCCAGAGACCAACATTTTTAATTAAAGCTTCTTTTAGGTCGCCTAATTGTGTCGTAGCATAAAAATAAGCGGACTTCTAAGAGACTCATTGCAGAAATGATGGACCACGACCAATGTGCATTTCCTGCTAGCATCCCAGAAAGACGTCGGTACTTATGAAAAGGGTGGGAGTGAACAAAATTCCTTTTAATTGTCTAGGAACAAACTTCACTTCCTCATCGGCGCAAAAGGAAAGCCGCCATTGAAGATGTCACCATTCTGCGTCATGTGTTTCATGTATGAAGCTACTAAAGATTAAAGGAAGATAATTATAAAAAAAAAGTAATACTTATTTTAACTTTATGAGGAAATGGATGGTACAGTAAAAATGAAATTAAAGATTTGTTTTCAAATAGTGAACTTATATAGTACTTCATTCGGAATCCAAAGTTTCGAAGATAACGTTTTAATAAAGAAATATTAATATCGGAGTTGTGTGTGTGTGTGTGTAGTTGTCTTGTGACAGAATTCCCTTTTTTCATCTGGTCAATAATAATGTCTGGGATAAACTCTATCAGAATTTGTAAAACTTAAGAACAATGGAGGTGTTTAAAAGCAGAATATAATAACCCAAAAGAAGAGCAACTAGAAACAAGCAGCTTTTAGTAAAAATTAAAATTAGTATATTTTTTATGGTAAGAAAAAGTGCAGATAGAGACGTTTGTAATTTTCTTTATTTAATATCAATAATAAAATCAAGTAACAAGAGAACGCTTACATTACTTTACATTTATTTACAATAACTAAGTAAACTATGGTGATTCTCTGGGTACCCACTCCATATCTTGTTTGTCACTATACGTGTTACTTGATTACTACTTGCATAATGCAATAGAAAAAAGCTTTCATGCTATCACAATGGAAATACAAAGTAAAAAAAAATCACCAACTAACTTCAATTCACCTGTAGTAATCAAGCGTACATTTCAAACAGGAAACCGTCCTATAAATCCTAATCAAGACCTCTTTTTCCGAAGACCTGCGATCGCCAACGAAGTCGATTTCCGCTTAACCGGGGATGTTCTTTACGACGCCACTCTCGGTTATCCGAATATTTTTTTTTTAAACCGGGGAAGAGTCGTGACTCTGGAAACAATGGTCCCTCTTTTTCAATAAACAGTGACTTTTGCCGCGCCGCCTAACAAAGGGAAGTGGGGTGGCCTGTCGCAAGAGCGAAAAAGAAATATTTCTGTACTTTTAGAGTAAAGCTGTGCGTATTTCCGTTGACTTACTAAATAACTTAGTACAATTTACCTCTGAATTGCAGCATTTTTTTCCTTCTGTATCTGTAAAGGTAAATTTTCCGGCGCTAATTGGATTGCTCGAGTCTAGACTGAAGTTGATCTGTGGTCGGCATGGCTTTTCTTTTTGTTCAGGTGGTTATGACAGTTCCCAGTATTCTTTCTAATAAGGAAAGACTGTACAACAATATTGTGGTGGAAAATGATTTAGGCTGATATATAGTACATTTTTAATAAGTAGTTCCTCAAATCTTTGAACATAGAAATGTTTTAGATAGTAACTAGACATGCACAAGAGTGAAGAGACAAAGCTAATGACAATTTTGGGTTAAAAGAAGAAAACATAATATTTGAAAAATGCAGAAACTTCATATTTGCTATCAATTTTGAGATTACTTTGCTTTGTAATGTTTATGCATGTGTAATACATATGGATATTTTAATAGAGAACAACCTTATACTAAACATTTAATTAAATATTTATTTTTAAATTATAATAACATATGGAGTAGCTTGGAGTAATTGATAGGCACTTGATCCTTGGGGAAATTAATAGACGCCGTTTTTTAATTATTATTAAAATACTTTTTATAAAATCAAACCCCTCTTACATCTTTAATTGGTACTCGAACGCTACCATACTAAAATTTGAAATTCTGGACAAAAGTTTAGAGGGTAAGCAATATACTAATGTCGTTTTACCCCTTAAAAATAATGAAAAAGCTTTGGTTTGCAACGATTAAACTTTCTACTTCTACTTAATTTAGGTGTAAAAAATGAGGTCTTAAAATGTTTTTGATATTTGTAGAGACCCCTATCATCATGAAACCTAATGTTTTCACCGAATTATTAAAAACTTTTTGATATGTAATTGGTAGAGACAGTGCCTGAGGTAATGCGAAGACATTTGTTCTTGGGAAATTTTTTTGATTGGAATAGGTAATGAAGTAATTTTGGGACACTAACGATATTAATCACAAATATGCAATTTTCAATATAATTTTTTAAATAAAAAATAAAAAACATTAAATGAATAACTTTTACTGCTTTTATTGAAAAAAGTTGTAATTTATTTATTGAAGTTGTAGAACTATTGATATTGTGGAGCTCCTTTGATCAAATGATAATTTAACTTAAATGATGCACTACAAAATCAATATATATTTTTTTAAATTCATAACTTTGAAATATTACCGCTCAAAAAGTATTTATAGTCTTCATTAATTTACACAGGTTTTTTCATAACCGAGGCATAGAAAACCTAAATGATAACCAGATGAAATATTTGAAATGGATTGGCGATGACAAGTTTTAGCCAGTAAGTAAAAACATTGGACTTGTTAAACTGTATTCCGAGAAAGATTTGAAAAATGATAAACAAAAGTAGAATGAGTGTCTAATAACTACCACGTTTATTTGATTAACAATGAGACACCTCTTTAAAAAAACTATTAAGATGTTTAATTAATTAAAATGAAGGAAAACAAACGCTCCTTAATTCTTGCAAAATAGTCAGGTTTCCTAAAAAAATTTAATCAATTCCAATTATTTATTACATAGATATAGAGAAATAAGATTCATTTTTATCTATCAATATTACCTTTATTTACTATAACTCAAAAGAAACAAGATTACAAATCCGAACTTATTACTAGGGTATTTTCGGGCATATTGATGGAATTGCTCTACAATGTTGTATTATGCCGGTAATTGAGGAGCTACCATATCCGCGGCGCTCCAAGATCTGTCTTGTCGGCGGCATGCCAAAACAAGGCAGCCACTTCCTTTCACTAACTCGGTCACAAACACCGCCTTTTTATTTCCGACCCCTTGAAGAACAAGGGGGTCACTCTTCGCAAGGGAACCACCAAGAAAGAAAAAAAAAACTAATAAAGAAGTCGGCCCCCCGGGGCAAAGCGGTGGCGCTGGTTTCTCGCCTGGGCCAGGTAATTTAGGAATGTGAGGCATATTAAAAAAAATGTTCTTTTTCACTGGTTCTTTCCAGTGGAGCCGAGAACAATCAGTTTGTGAATTTTAAGATTTTTTCTGATTTTTTTTGTAAATTAATGTTTAGTCACTGAAGTGTAGAAAATAAGTTTCATTTGAATGGTTGGCTTTTCAATTCAACAAGCTGTTCCAAAATCAAATTTTAGTTCGGTTTCTTGTTTTATGTTAAAGAGTTATTCTCAAAATAGTTCTTTAGGCTAAATAAGTTGTAGGTAATGCACATGAAATGCTTAGTGAACGCTGACATTTGGCTTTGACACTTTTGCTGACCATACTCACTATTGATTGATATAGGCCTTGTAAAGCCTTAATACCAAGATTCTAAATCTGGATGCGGGAAGAGATATTGACGTTCGCATTTGTATTTTATTTATTATTTTTTAGATAAAGTTGAGAGTAGAGAAATGCTTAATTTGTTATTATTATTGTTTTACTTTACTGTATGAAAGTGCAATTCAAGTGATTTTGAGAGCTTAATTTAAAGGACGAATGATGCGAATAACGGCCGTTAACAGAAGAGTCTTATGTAGGTTTTGTTTTCATTCTAAGGAATTATGACCGTGTACAGCTCTAGCTTTTTTATGAAAATTTTTTACTGTTACTGAGAACGGATTGTCTTGCTGAGGAGAATCTACAAAATATCCCATATTGACCATCAACTTCTTTTAAATTCATCATTCTGCAGATAGATAGTTGAATTTTGCTGGAACACTTCTTGATACATTTTTTTAAGAAACAGAATCCAACTGCTCTTTAAAAGGAGCTGAGGCGTGCCCACTCCGCAGGTAGTGTGGCCGGATCTCCCCCGTTACATGAGGATGACCTTCGAGACCGCTAATAGTGCCTTCTGAGAGAGGAGGGTGGATCCAGCGGACACCTCATCTCGCCATCAAACAGGTTTACTCGTCTGCCGCTTCTCTTTGGAGCATTTTGGCTCTCTCTTGAGGCTTAGGAATGTTCTTGGATTATTTGAAAAACCAACTGTATGTTTTCTGATAGAAGAAATTTAGACCTATACCCACTGCTCAACCACTCTTTACTCCTATTTCTCATCTATCCACGCCATTTCAAGAACAAAATTCCTGTGTCTCCACCATTGGTGACAAGTTTCAACGAAAGTTTATGAAGCCATGCCAGAAACAGAGTTCTACTCACAAACTGTATCGAAGGCTAGGTTTTTATTACTTATCAGAATACCCTAGTAAATAGAATTTTTTTAAATTCTATAAGCAAGTCAAATAGCCTTAATTAAAGCCTTTTTTGAACAAAAATAGGTTATCAAAAAGCCAGAATATAGAAATTTCGAGTTAATCTCGTTATATGTTAACATCCACAGAGAGCTCAGATTCATTGTAATCTGTGCGTCAAAATTGGCAGCGAGAGCCGCCTAGATGGTGCCACAAAAAATGGCTCTCAGTTCTGGGGAATATGCCGAGTCTGCAAAGGCTTGACCGCCAATATTGTAGCCCCATCGGAGAAAAAAATTTTAAGTAAAAATTGCCTATTTGATTGAGCAACAAGCTTCAGAAGTACTTGAAAAACCAAAATTAGAGACCGAGATTTGCATAACTTGTTTATTGATCTGGCTTAAAAAAATACCGTATTTCATTTTAGTTACATATTTAGTCAAATTTGTTTATATATGTTTTAGGGGGAACCAGGGACATATGACCCAACTCGAAGTTTTTTGCTTGTAACTTTTAAAAAACTCTATTTATGAATGTGTACACTCTTAAAACAAGTTTTAACTCAGTCTGAGTTTATTTCCACTCCTTTCCGTGTCAAAAATGCACTTCTTCTATAAGAGTGGATTTCACTCTTTTTGCGGAGTGGGTAAAAGAAATAAAAGAAAACAATCTACGTCCTACATTCTTAAAACGAGCGGTTTTAACTCAGTCTGAGTTAATTTCCACTCCTTTCCGGTGCCGAAAATGCACTTCCCCTATAGGAGTGGATTTCACTCTTTTGTTTTAAGAGTGTAAATGCAGATAATTTATACTTCATAAAGTAGTACACAATATATATTAGTATTTTTCTGTAGTATTAACTGCAATAGTAGTAAAATATAAATTATTTAAAACTTTAATTTTGGGTCCCCAATGCATAGGGATACATGACCCACTCATTAGGGATACGGGACTCAACCCAAAAATAAGACTTTAAATTATCAAAAAACTTTTACCTAATAACAAAACTAATATTATATTATAAAGTTTATATAGATTTTATAGTATTTTCAGACAAAATTATTACTTTTTATTTTTATTACATTAATTATACTTATACTAACAAAATAATCAAATTTAAAAGTAAATTCTGGTCGAAATACAAAACTGAGGCTTCTTTTATTTTGCAGAGAAAACACAGGTGGTTGAAGAATTGCTACTATTTGATCAATATCAACTTGGGATGTATTATCCATTTCATGCCATTTAAAACATTTTCCATCGATTCTTTCTGCATATTGAATTGTAAGCTCGTTAAAAAAATTCCCTTGTACCTTCCCAACAAACCTTATATTCCGTTAAGAACCCAGTCATTTACTTTTGGGACTCTCGTGATTTTTTAAAAAAATTTACTTGGTCTACTTCTGTCTACTTTTGTGTTGTTTACTTGGGTCACATATCCCCAATTGGCTTAGGACAATTATCCCTAGTTGCACTTTTTTTGTTTAACCCAAAACAAAGTCATTTGCGAATAATTATATTAGCGCTATTATGCACGTAACTGTAGTTAATAGTATGAACTAAACAAGTAACCAATTGAAAAAATCTTTCCTTTAAACCAAAAATGTAGACCGAAAAACCTTACGGCCTCAAAAATTTACTTTCAGTGCATGAAAACGTATTTCTTCGTATAACTAAAAACATACGCAATGATTCAGCGCGTTTTTTTCACCATGTGATCAGCTGGCTGAAAGGAAAAAAGTGATGCCACTTTCAACTCAAAAAACTTTTCCATTGCTGAGAAAAAGGCATTGGGTCATGTATCCTTATGGGTCAAATGTCCCTAGTTTCTCCTATTTATGATGCATTTTAGAAATCATTTAAAAAGCACAAGACATTTAGTACAAGCAAATACCCAATTACTATAGAAAGCACTAAAGTAGGCAGTTTTTCGCGGCATAACCATTCACTCCATAATCTTGAGAGAAGATACTACTTGAAAAATGGTTTATAATCGATAAAACTTCATTAATTTAACTAATATTTTAAATCCTATGATTAACTTTCTGCAATGATTCAGATTTAGAGAGCTTTAAAAATTTTACACTTGTACATATTTTTTCAGAACAACATGTGTGGCGATCCATTTCCTTATCAAAACTTTCTTAATACCAATAATATAAAAACCTTACAATCAGGCCTAAAATAAGCTAGCAACTATCTATATACCTAATGGATTTAAGTCATGATTGTAAGGATTTAAAACATTATAGTTTATAGCATTAGGTATATTAGTCGAAATACTTCTCCAGACATGGAAAAATGACAAAACTGTAAATTAAGAGAATTCATTGAAGTAACCGTCAATATTGTTCATAGTTACAAATCATTATGATCTAATGTATATTTTTGGTGTTCCCAAATTTAAACTTCTCTTTTAATCCTTTAATACGCATAAACTGAAAAATGTTTCCTTTATGGATATTTTACATAATTCAACATTTAGAAAAATTGGGTCATTAGATTTATAAAAATTCTAAAAATTTCAAAATTTTTGATAAAATAATTTCAGTTCTTTAAGTCAAAAAGTATAAAACTCTTTTAAGGAATTTAAACTTCATTTATATTGTCCTAACCTACTTACATGATAATAAAAATAGTGAGCGAAATTAAAAGTTGTTTTAAAATCTTCCCATGCTTCAGAATTTTTACAGAATTGAGGAATGCAAAAAAAATATTGTGTGGAAATCGAATTTTCTATTATGCTAATGAATTATAAAAGGGAAATAGAAATACAAGACCATATGCTCCTAAAAGCTTACTTAAAATTCATGTACTTCAAACTAAATACTGTTCTTAACTCTTAAAACTCCTTTTTATCTCTCCTATACTTATATTTCCTATTTTAGCATTTGGACAGATTTTACTAAAAATCACAGCACTTAAACTTTCAAAGAAAGAGTATCTGTAAAATATCCTTGGGTGGGCGCGTTTCTTAACTATGCTCACAAGTTTCTCAACAGTTTCCCGATTTTGCGGACATACCTTAGTTATCAATTCCAACCAAACATAAGGGCTTATCAATTGATAATTTCTTGGATCGCGTAACGAATACGGCTTAGCAAAAGACTCAAAAGAATTCTGAGATCATGCGGTAGCAAGTGATTATCTCAGGTTCAAGATTATCTCATTCTTCACAGGTGATTAGTTTCACCACTTTGGTGAGGTTGATGAATGTTCTTTCCCTTATATGCTTACCACCAAGCACAATGTCAGGTAATAAGGATGGGATGCTGGTAAATTACTCTTCACCTATGTTTGAATGGTAGCCACTCCTTCA
Source organism: Oedothorax gibbosus (assembly GCA_019343175.1). Lineage (NCBI taxonomy): Eukaryota > Metazoa > Arthropoda > Arachnida > Araneae > Linyphiidae > Oedothorax > Oedothorax gibbosus. The sequence continues at coordinate 32,409,667 of CM033272.1, forward strand.
AAAGTTATCTTATATATTTTTAGTGTAAAATGAATGTAAGATTTTATTTTTTCTTCAGATATTGGACAGCAGGAGTCGATAAAGGACTCTAACAGGTGATTTCGAAAATCAGATATGTACATGAGCAATAACTACATTGTTTAGGTTTGATTGGGCCTATTTTTGTTCTAAAACACTCATTTTTAGCCTACTTTTCTTTATGTTCGAAAGAATTAAAAACAAGTGAAAATGTTGGTATTGACATGCTGACGATGTCCGTCTGTCCGCCCGTCAGTACTCGCTTCCAAAATCGGTTCGATTGGTCGTATCCTAATTTTTTTTGTTAGAAAGGTATGACTAAAAAAGAAAAGAAGTTAGAAAGGTAAAACTAAGTTAAAATAGACCGTCATAGGACAGACGGAGGGAAAAGCGCATAGTGTATGTAAACTGAATAATGTATGTTGGATACATTAACATTTTATGTATCACATACAATAGCTTTTTATTATTGATGAACTTCTTTTAGCCATTATTTTAAATATTACTTAACGCTTACTATTTAAGACGTTGTTTTATAAAAATTCATTCTCTATAATTTTTTATAATAATTTTTTTAGTACCCTTATGATTGCGTCTATTTTTATATTATACATTTTACAAATTTACTTTAACCAAAATTCCGAAAACATTTTGATGTAAAAACTATCCATTAATAATTAGCAAAAAAATTAATATAATTATATGTAGGTATTGCCGATTGAAAACACTCATTCTATTTCTTTATGTTATTCCTATGAGGGGTGGAACTGTTTTTCCGCAGTTGTACGCAAAATTATTTTTGCCTCATAAAAAAAACCCTGTAGTACCGCCGTTTATTTAAATGAAAACCAGTAATTTAACTATAAACTGATATAAGTGTACAAAATTTACCAAAACACCGCCATCGAAAATGTCGGTAAACTTCCAATCACACACTATATCCTCAATTCATCTACAATCCCTCTTCCGAGTCAAATACCCAATATCAACCCCTTATCTCGCGTATCAGTTTGGCGATCGCCGACTTGGCGACATCAAATCTGAGAGAGATGATCTCAAAACATAGCAACCCTGTTGACAGTTCTTCTCGGCCGGGGATGGGAGGTTGACCACTTTGGGCGCTCGGAGACACGCGCGTTCACGCTTCGGAAAAGAGCGCTTCTCTCGTTTTTGCGTTTGGTCAATTTTTTATTTTGCGTTTGGAAAATTTATTTAGCATTGGGAAAATGATCTTAATTTTTTTTTGATGGTGTTTGTGAAAAGTGCTTGAAAATGTTTTTTGGGACGAGGACTAGTTCGTTGGTGTTTTTGTGTTCGTTGCTGAATATAGCATGGAGTAACTGGATGTGAGTAGTTTTTTTAAAATATAAATTTTGTTGCCTTGTGTTAAAGATAAAGAACGTTTTATTTAATTTTTTCAAAGCTATGTTAAATTATACTGTGTAAGGTATTTAGAGAATTAGTAGTTTTTATTATTATTTTTAAATTTCTATTTCTTTTATGTTATGCAGAAAATGGTAAATACGAAAAAATAGTGTATTAACTAAAAAAAATCGTTTTTTTTTGCTGAAGAAAGTTATATTTTTTAGAAAGTATGTTTTAAGACACATGTAGGAAAATGAGTTTCACTTTGATTCACAATGTAACTGTCGACATTTTCAGAATACCTTTAGCAATTGTTAGAAAGATATTTTTCTCTTAGGTAAAATATTTTGTGCAGAATATGTTTTTTTAGATTTTAATAATTTTTTTTATTGTTTAAAATATTCTTTTTTAAATCATCTAAAACAAGTTTAAAAAAACAAGTTTATGTGCAAAAATCATTACATTATAGAAAAAACTAATGAGAATTTAACGATTAGTTTATGATAACATTATGACGTATTTTTACGTACTCAAAAGTGAAGCATCCTAAGCATATATTCTTCATGAGATAATACTAGAATTTGAATAATTTTTCATGGGGTGTTCATGAACTTTATAGTTACAATTTCGTTATGTTACAATATTTATTATGCACGTACTTGTTCATGCATTATTAAAAAAAACTATTTGTTTTGCTCTAAACATTTTTATACTTCCCAATTTTTTTATCTGTATTTTTAAAAACAGTTGAAATATAATCTATCTAGAGTATTTTCTCTTAACTGTCGTTAATAATTGAGATAGCTTCAAACTTTTTGTAACATATATGTGGAAAGTTATTTAACGTACAAATTTTATAAATTCGTTGTATTGTATATTTCTTTGATATATATTTACTAGCGAATTAGAATTGTTGTTTGAAGCATTAATTTAATTTCTGTCGCTATTCTCGCTAATTACGTTTCCTTTCTCATACTTTATGATTATAAAATTTGAATCAAAAACGTTTAAGGCATGCATAGAAACTTTATAAACAAAGAAAACATAGTTCTTCAAATGTTCTTTTATGTGTAACAAAAAGAAAAAAATTATATTTTATAACATTTTGTATTTGCTTCATTAAAAATGCGATGAACCTAAGTGGTTAATGCAATAATTATGTTGCATTAACTACTTCGTATTTAAAAGATTTATGTAGCAAAAAAAAAGTGAACTGAACTTTTTTTAAAAGAGTTGATAATTTTTCAAAATTTTATGCCTAAAATTTGAAAAGAATTAGATAGGGGAGAGTGGGGGCTATTGGGACAAATTTTTATTAACCTTTGTATATCAGCAAAAATACAAGAATTTTAATTTCTTTTTTTACAAGCTCATAAACTGAACATTCGTTTACTTCAAAAGTCATTCGATAGACGTTAAAACATTACCATATTTTAGTTGCTGAGCATTTTAAACAAACATGTAAATGTCCCATTAGTGGGGTTTAATAGGACTTTTTTTAAAACAATTATTTCCCATTGAAAAGTGAAATATCCAAGTTAAAACCCAAAATCGAATATGCTCCCATAATTTTTGTTGAATCACTGGAAAGGATAGTTTGTAACTAAATCTTCAGTTTTATAAGTAAATCTTCTAAAATTTATCCCAAACTTGTCTTCTTTTTCAGGGTACGTGAATTTAAAATGACCGTCTTTATCTTCAAATATCTTACTCGGAGTTCATCGCTTTCTATTTTAGAAATCAATCCAACGAATACAGAATAGTTTGCTTTCTAGCAAATTTTACCAACAACAAACTATTTATTTTCACCAAGCTCTGTTCAGATGTAATTAATGAAATTGCAGGTGGAAAAATGTCACCAATAAAGCTACTTGAACTTTCACTTTTTTTTTCACTGCCGATGAAAGAAGTTCAAAACGTTTAAAATTAAAGTTTTAAAAAGTTTTTGGCAACTTGACTGAATAAGATATTAGAGATTCATATAAATTCTTCAAGAGAAGCATACAAAGCTAGGTTTATTCGTGTCCCATTTGACCCCACAGTTTCTGTCCCATTAAACCCCACATTGTTTTTTTTTATAAATGATCCAACACAGAAGCACGTGTATTTCACCACAGTATTTGATATATAATATCTTTATCTATGATATGTCATCTACCTAAAACTATAGTTTAATTCATAGAAAGTTTTTTTTAATACTTCAAAAGTGAAAAAAAGATACACCTTTAACTAACTTTGGATTCTCCAAAACAACAATTCTTCTCTCCACTCAACACATGCTTTTATAGGCTGATCTTTGGTTGTTAAAATGTGAAGTCTAACTGTTAGAATGCTGTAGTGTAGAAATATTTGTAAAAAAAAGTATATTTTCCTCGCTTTAGGCCCCTTGTACCATTAGCCCTGCGTCCCATTAGCTCCCACTCTCACCTACATTTAGATTTGTACTACTCTTAATTTTTTTATTCATACTGTTAAATTTCCATCATAAATGATTAAATGAATATATATTTCTTTATTTTCTTCATTTTAGTTTAAACAGTTAAAAATCGTATGACAATCAAATTTTAAGCACTTAAAATGAAATGAAACTCTTTTATCTGTTTATCAACTAATAAAGTTATATTTAGGTTTAACAAAATACAAATAAATTAAAGTAATAATAAAAACGCATTCGATAAACGAAACTTCAAAAATATGTTTTTAAAACAACAGGTTTACATTAGATACATTTTGTAAGTTTCCGACCAATTTCGCATCCTGATTTCTGTTTGCCGAGATTCCGCCGATTTGATGCCGCATAAAACTAGGATAAAGCCGTCGAGAAATGTCAAAATAAAGTTTCTACGCTCGTGCGTAATGCATTGCTGATAGAGATGAGATAACTATTATGTGATATGAATTGATAACGTATGTGAATACTAACAGAACACCTGTTAGGGAATAACTTGCACTTACAGGTATTTTTTTATTATTATTTAATATTGATCCGATTTAGTTATTAATCGCAGTTTGGGAATTCTTAAATTGACCTTATTTCAATGCAGTTGTTTATTAAAACTAATAATATAACTGATAGTGCACAAAAAGCACATGCTTTTAAAAATTGCATTTGCTTTTTGTTTAAAGATAATTGCATTTTATAAGATTTTCTATTTGTACACAATAATTGTAAGTATTTATTACAATTACCGTTACGATTTACAATATAATATGACCTTTGTAGGTATTTAAACTAATTTTGTAGCGTAATACTTTAATTTAATTAAACATATTTCTAGTGCACTTGTCGACCTATGCTTATTTAATATTAACTAAACTATATTTTTATGAGATTGTCCAATAATTTTTTTTTAAAATTGAAAATTTGAAGAAATATATTATTTATTGGTCTTATTTAGAATAAATATATGTGTATGTGGAACATTTGTCTTATGAGTAATTTTTGGAATATTTGAAGCAAATGCGTTATTTTAGTGTATAAAATTTTTATTAATAATACATAGTAGGAAAAAACCAAAGTTTCGTAAATTTTTTACAATAATTTATTTTAGAGTGAGTTTTGGATTAACCATGTTTATATTTTAAACATTTACGTTATAAAAAAATATATATAGGTATGTAATCACGAAATTAAAGCTCATATTTAAATGAAATAATTATACAATATGCAATTTAATATTTCACTTTTTTTTTAAATAATCCGATGCACTTTAGTAGATACTTAAACAGATAATTATTAAAACTCGAATTGTTTTGGTAGAAATTTTCTTGTATTGTTTTCATAATTTAAGCGTCTGATAGTTAAGAGATAATAAGTATAAAAAGTTTTTCTTTAACAAAGCTTGTAATATTTAGAAAATTGGTTTTTATGTTTTTTTAATGCTGGAAATAAGTATGAAATTAGTAAAGAACGAACATTTGTCATTTAACACATGAAATTGTTTTTATGTTTTAGTGTAATTCAACTTGTTATTTGCATGTATTTGTTACTGTACGCTAATAGTACTTAGTAAGCATAAGCTTTAATAAGTAAATGAGTAATTAGACATTTTGATTAACCGTTAAATAATAAAATCATTGAAAATACATTTAATAATAATAATAAAAATAATAATAATAATAATAATAATAATAATAATAAATAATAATAATAATAATAATAATAATAATAATAATAATAATAATAATAATAATAATAATAATAATAATAATAATAATAATAATAATAATAATAATAATAATAATAATAATAATAATAATAATAATAAATAATAATAAATATACTTTAATCGAAATAATTAAAAAAAAAAAAAGGTTCTGTAATTAACTGTCTGGATGTTAGAACCGGCTTTTTCAGTGATTTATGCACCAGTTTTCCAGCAATACTTATAAATTTTTAAATTTTATAAATAATTATTGTTAAACATTCTAATTTTTTCAGTTAGAAAAGATTTTAAGATCCTATCTTCAAAAATAAACCAAATTCTGAATATTTAAACTAATTTGTTATCCAAAAAAAAATAATAATAATAAATTTAAAATTTACACAGAAAAAACAACCATGCATATTTGCCCATTTCTAAGGCTGATGTTGCAGATCATAAATTGTTCTAAGAATCGAAATTGGTGAATAAATAAGTATTTTCAACATGATGCATCGAAAACTCGTTTATTACTGATTATAAAATGCTACATCGTCTATACAAACCACGACCCTACCGCATTTGGTTCATGTTAATCCTTGCCATGCTAAAACCACCCAACAGAGAGAGAAATTTAACGATTAATAAAACAGTACCTAACTAAATCTCTATCCCCCGAGAGAGGACCCGGAACCTACACATTTGCCAGCAATTTCGGGATAAGTAGATTACAGAGGGACACGCATAATGGTTAATCCAAACTGTTTGCTCTGTTAGCAGCGGCGTTTATGTACTACAGGTACACCACCCATGTTCAGGCTAAACCGTCACTACCCACCTGAGCGTTGTCTGTCAACATTCGGCGGTGTGCCTCTCCGACCCTTCTAACTCGTGGGATTAAAGGGGAATCTCACTATAAGCTCTAGAGAGATATTTATGTCGAGTGTGTTTTTGTTTTACATGGTTCCGTATGTAATGCTTTTGCAGAGTAAAATATAACGATAACTTATTTTAATGAAAAAATAAATAAATAAAGTTAGTAATAAAGAAGATTGTAGTTTTTTTAAAATTTATTGTAGAACGCTCTTATTTAAGGTACATTGTAAAAATTGGCGTAAGTTTGATTTTTAACCATGATTTTTGAGTTAGTAAGTTATTACCATGGCGTGTAACGTTAGCTGAAAAATACATAAATATACTTTACATGACTTTCACGTTGAAAAACACACTTAATAACTTAATATATAAAACATGAATTAATTTAGTCTATAGAAGAATTATCGCCCATTAAAAAGCCAAACTAAAGTTAATGTTTCCATGCATTTTATCTTAATAAAGCATTTCAAAGTCCCTTTAAAATGGGACCCTGAAAAAAAAACCTCAAATGTCCTGCCGTAATTTGGGGATAGTAGGAAAAAAAAGTAGTAGGCCTCTCGAAGTTTATATGACGAGCTCATTCCGCTTTGTGGTCGGCTTAGTGAATCAGCGTCCCCTTGCATTTTTATCTGTCAAAGAGGACCTGGATGCACACAACAATAATCTAATCAGTGGGTCGCAGGGGAAGGGAGTGAATAAAGTACACGCTGCAATCTCAATCGTCTCGAGGGCCCAGAACAAAGACTAAGGACGATAAAAACACTAAGAAACAACAGGCTCGCTATCGAATTGTTGACGACTTGATGAGAATGACACCACCACTTTAAAGTAAAAAAAAATGTTTTTTTTATATTTAGTATACTCGAGCCCGTGTTTCGCTTAAATTTTTTTAAAGTTAGATTTCATTTTGAATTTTAACTGAGTGGGAGTCCTCGTGTCCTTCTATTAAAAAGCATTCAATTTTGAATATAATATGGACCTTACAATAATAACAATTGACCGGTGGGCACTGATTCCGTTTTTTACTTGATTACGTACTCAAGTCTAGTATAAAAAACTTTAGTATGACCTATCTTTTTTCAATTAAGTTGCAAATGTTTTAACAACTTGCGCGGAATCACTGCATCTTAAATGGAAAAATGCTATTTAAGGTAACATAATTAAAAAAAACTCTAGTAGCAATGATGTTTAATAATGTTAAATAAAATATTTGCAAAAAAAATCTAAATTTTTTTTTGGCAAATCATAAATACAGAATTTTTCAATAAATCTAAGCGTTATGTAAAACTTATTAAGTAATGAACAAATTTATTCGGTCCCTAAATATTTGGTAAACTAATCCATTGAACCTTCTTACATGTTACTTAAGCATTATGGAATTTAAGATTAAAGAAATAACATAGTGTCAAAGTTATTGTTATTGGAATTTTTCAAAAAGAAAGTAATTTTAATATTAAAAAGATAATCAAATAAATTCTTTAAGTTAATTTACCTAGATCTTAATTCAAAACAAACATGGACTTAAAATGAACACATTCAGAAAATTTCATTACATTATATCAAGTACTTTTTGAGCAATCAGGGATTTGTGCTGTTATTCTATATGACGTTACTGTACTAAGTCGATATTCAAAATAATTACAGTATTTACCACTAGAGACCTATAACTGCTGAAATGGGAAATACCTTTAATGATTCATACTTATTACACACGCTTTTGAGTAATATGCTCATTTCCGTGCGTGTAACCTTGCGTGACAAGTAACTGACATAGACCCGGGCAAGAAACAAATGTCAACATCCTTTGACACATAAAAATTGTATCCTAAAATTTTAATTATTATTAAAAGATAGAGGTGTGGTTTGTTGGTTGAATATTGTTTGATACTATTATTCATATTTTTATAATTGTTGACTATGTACATTTCCTAAGAGAATTGAAGTACTTACTAATATTGTTTGAGAATTCTCATGATATATGTTTTATAATATGCTATTTAAATACGTACCCTAGTAGAAAACGGCTAATTTTGCATGTAAATAATATAGGATATTGTTCTTTTATTAATGAGGTATAGAATCATAAAGGGAGTCGATGCTAAGGAGCTCATTGTTTTTTAAATGTCTTAAAAGCCTGATATGTTTTAATGAAAAGATATTGAGCAAAAATACTAATGTTTATCTTTAAATTTACTGATTTCGAACTGTATTTTAACGATTATCAAAACCGTATTTTTTAAAGGTTTCTAAGCCGTGCTATCTCAAATAATATTTTATCTTTAAAGTACAAGAAAACGGTTACATAAAAAAACCCATTCATATGTTACAGGGCGAGAATGGAAAAAATAGCAACCTTTTCCAAAGTATATTTTTAAATGATTATAACTTATAAAACTTTTATTGAATGTATATGTGTATTATGCATATTAAAGCAATATTATCTATGTAATTGCAAGTAATATATTAGGAATATGCTATTAGAAAATGTAAATTAAATTGTAAGGTAGTTTAATAACAATTTAAAATAAGTTATTGAGACATTCAGATCATGAGCATCATTATTTAAGCTTATATTAATAAACTAATACTGATTCACAATCGAATGTTTCAAACTTTGCATATTTTAACAGATTTATTTATTATAATCCAAAACAAATATTCTTATTGTTAGCCACATACTTCAAATCAATTAAACATACAAAGCTTTTATCATAATTAAAATATTTAGTTTTTTTAATTAATTTTTTAAAGTAGTCAATACTTTTAATAAATCATGACAGATATTTATGAAACAAGTTTTAAAGCCTACACAAAATAAGTGGTTGCATTTAATTCTAAACAACAAAATATTTTAAATACCCGAAAAACCTAACTCAAATAAGAAACAATGCCTCGATGAATATTGTTACTTTATAAAAAATTGGCATTTCCCATTTTTTAAAAAATTAATTTATTACCTCCAGTCATAACAAGTACGCACACAATGGAATTTTTACTACATAAAACGGTCGAAACTTTCTCTAACTTCAAAATAATATTAGCGTGGTGAAAAGAAGGGTTGCCAACTAACAATTATATCTCATTTTGGAACAGCTGCAAAAATAATATAATTTCCAAAAGTTGAAGGATAATTTTTGGCAGAGGCAACTGAAAAGTAAACATATTTTTCTATATAAATGTGAAAACCATGGCTAAAAAAAATTTTTTTCTTAGAAATTTACTTTGTTTTGTTTCTAAAGTTGATTTACTTTTTGGATATAATTTTATGGGAATAAAATAGTCTTAAATTCACTTAAATAAAGACAATTATTTACGTTCAATTAGAGCGTAATCTACTTCACCTAAATGTTATAATTTTTATAAAACGAAATTTTTTATGAGGGTTTTCTAGAAGACTTGAAAAAATATTATGCAAAGGGTTTATCAGTTTCATCTAAGGCTGATATGCATTTTTTAAAAATTGTTGAGAGTATAGGGTTTTTTTTGTAATTTTTCTATGAAATTTTTTCCTTCAATTTAGTCGTCGCTATTTTACTTTTACTATTGATGTAATGATGATATAATGGATTTAGTTATCATTATTAGGAATATATACCATTTCAAGATTTTTTAAAGTCGATAACTTTTTAATGTTCCAAATGAAACAAAGACATTTATGCAAATTTAAATGTTGTAAGGTTGGTGAAACTGTTATTTCCTGAGAAAAATCCTTATTTACATTCTATGCCAATTAGCATAACCACTTAAATATTCAAAAGCTAGACTTCTGTACTACTTACTAAAATGTTTTTTTTTTTTTTTTTGCTTTAAAAAAATTTTTCAACTTGATTCTACTAAAAAATGCGGAGGTAATTTGTTTAATCTTTTTGTCAATTCAATTACTAAACTTCTTAATAAAACGAATTTTGAAATGTCGCTACAGGCAGAATATAATAACACTATCTGTTCCGATCCACCTTGTTCAAGAAGGTACCGAATTCGGTGAGAAGCAAACCCATAAAAGCTCTGTGAACGATATTGCGAAATCATTAAGATAACCATAGTTTAGGATGTTCTCGAAGATGATACGATACAAAGTGGCCATAATTTCCACCTGAAGGTGCTTCAGGAAAGATGCGCGTCTTGAAAACGTTATTGATGGTATAGTTTGAAGGTAAGCTTCTGAATGTTAAAAAGGTGCACAGTAGCATTAACAGAAATATGATGTTTTGAGATGCGTTGATAGTTAAGTATCGGCTTCTTGTTATTGGTTATACTGATAACCTATTTTTTCAAGCAATTTTTTTTAATAACAGCGCATTTCTAAGTTTGAAATCCCTGAAACGAATTTATATAAATTTTAAAAATATGTTAATTTATAAATCAATTATTATTTATACACTGTTATAGTGCCACTGATTTAGGGGAAACTAGGGACATTTGACCCATAAGGATACATGACCCAATGCCTTATTCTCATCAATGGAAAAGTTAAGTGAGTTGAAAGTGGCATCACTTTTTTTCTTTAAGCCAGCTGATCACATGGTGAAAAAAAACTAGCTGAATCATTGCGCATGTGTTTAGTTATGCGCAGAAATACGTTTTCATGCACTGAAAGTAAATTTTTTGAGGCCGTAAGGTTTTTCGGTCTACATTTTTTGGTTTAAAGGAAAGATTTTTTCAATTAGTTACTTGTTTAGTTCATGCTTTTAGCTACAATTACATGCATGATAGTGTCAATGTATTTATTTACAAATGACTTGGTTTAGTGGTTAAGCAAAAAAAGTGCAACTAGGGATACTTGACCCAAGTCAATTAGGGTTACGTTACCCAAGTAAATAACAAAAAAGTAGGCCGAAGTAGACCAACTAAATTTTTTTTAAAAATCACGGGAGTCCCAGAAAATGACTGGGTTCTTACCAAATATCAGGCAAAACGGAATATAAGAAGATTTTTTGAGAAGGCACAAGAACAAAATTCTGATGAGCCTAGAATTCTCAGCTTGCAAATAGAATAGATAGAAAATGTTTTAAGTGGCCTGACATGGAAATAATATTTCCCAAATTAATAATGATAAAATAGAAGCGATTCTTCAACCACCTGTGTTTTTCTCTGTAAAATAAAAGGATTCCCAGTTTTGTATTTAAAAAGTCTTTACGTTTAAATTTGAATAGTTCGTTAAAATAAGAATAATTAATGCGATAAAAATAGGAAGTCATAATTTTGTCTGACAAAAATTAAAAAGCATACATATAAACTTTATATGATGTTAGTTTTGTTATCATGCAAAATTATTTTGATAATTTAAAGTCCTACTAATAAATATGTGGGTTGGGTCACGTATCCCTATACATTGGGATACGTGACCTAAAACTAAAGTTTTAAATAATTTATATTTTACTAATATTGAAGTTAATACTTCAGAAAAATACTTATGTATATTGTCTAAGACTTAATAAAGTATAAATTAACTGCATTTGCACATCCATAAATAGTGTTTTTAAAAAGTTACAAGCCATAAAAGTTCGGTCATATGTCCCTGGTTCCCCCTACGCTTTTCTTAAGTCCTAGTATTTTGATGTTCTTTTGACTAGGATATAAAATATATAAGCGTTTTGTTACAAAAACTTAAATTTTTATGCACTTTAACCATGTCCCATGTCATTCAAATTCAAAAGAAAATAATATAAAATAGCAGTTTTGTAGGTACTTGAACCTAGTTTTATAAAGAATAAAAATTCAAGATTATAATTTTTAAAAAGCCCTTTAAATGTAAATTGTATGATAATTTTTTTATTGCGGTATAAATGTTACGAAGTATATAAGATTGCATGCATGACTTTATAAAATAGCCACTACGTGAGAATTTTTTTGTTCTTCTAAACAATATATCTGGATAAGTATAGGTGTCATGTTCATACACCTTACAATTTATTACAGTAATAAATCACAAAATTGTATCACATACTTTATACTGCGTCACATCCAATAACCAAGCGTCATCCCAAACAATAAAGCCGTTGAGCACATCCCAACTAGGCGCGTCATTTGGTCTGCTACACTTGTAACACAATTATTTGAGTAAGGTTCAATTTACTTGATTTCTTGATAGTGCTATGTTTTTAGCTTCCACACTACGTTTATAACGTAAAAAGTGGAAGGTATTATAATCGTTCAGTCCGTCTGTCTGTCTGTCCGTCACCCATTTTCATAGACCAAACTACAAACGCTACAGGCAAGTGTGATATGTCAAAAATTCAGCGCATCGAAGTTAGAAGACATTGAAAATTCAGAAAAGAATTCGAATTTGAAGTACTTTAATTATTTAAAAAACTGCAAAATTTGATGCTCATTTAAAATGCATAGGAATCCATTTTTATTGGAATTAAATCACCATTGCCATTCGCAACAATCACTCGAGAAACTTTAATTCTTTTAGACAATGAATTAAAATTAATTTATTTTTGAGACATTGATTAGTTTGAAATGACGTCAAATATATTCCACTACGAGATTTTTTGTATGTTGATATGAAATGTTTTTATTCTATTTAAAAGCGAGGAATATTACATACTTATTCTTGGAAATATAAATTAATTTTTGCAAACTATAAGTAATAATTATCGAATTTTTGAAAAATGAGAAGAAGGTAGATCTTTTTGATTGAATTGTACTTTTTAGCACTTAATGTGTAAGTGCTAAAACGTGCGTGTGTAATGGCTACAAAGGTAAAGTAAACTCTTCCGAAAAATTTAACTTTAGTTACATGAGCCAATTCATTATGCCCCAACTGTGCATACAAGTCCCATTTGAAAGAACGTTGTTTTGCTTTTCATTGTTCGTTTAAGGGAAAATAGATGGTAGTTTGGAATTTCATTAATGCAGTATTCAGTTTCAAAATATTAAAGACTAAAATGGTATATCATATTCATTCAAAAAAAATTTAGTTGTTGGTCAGTGTAATTTAGTTATTATAAATAGAAAAGAGAAAAAAACGATAAATGGTTAGATGCCAATTACTTACAAACGTTATCTATAGGAGAAGGAGAACTTGAACCCACAGACTCTGGTACCTAGAGCAACCAATCGAGTCGAATAGATTTAAGTTAAATGGCCTTGACAAACTAGAATTTCAATGGATATGTTTGGAAGTAAAATAACTTTATTTTTATTATCTAACTTTTTTCAAACTACAGATTGCTAAATTTTATTTAAAAAAACATGTTTTAAACTGCGATTATAAATGTACGAGAGTAAAGAAAAAAACTATCTGTGGATTTGGGTTCGATTTCCGTGTAAGAATGTATGTTTTGATAAGTGATTCGGTTGTTATAAATGTTTGGAATTTTGGTATTAGGGGTACTACTTTGAGTATTATGGGTATTACTTTGAGTATTATGAGTGGTCATAATGATTATGATGTGACCTGATGATACAGGTTTTATGAGATTTTACCCCTGATACCATATAGTGAATGCATGAGAAAATCACAATACAATTTTCTACTTATGTTTTTGAGCCATTTAAAGGGACCGTTTCTATGGTCAATATATTAATAATTCATCATCTACAGGTGGTATCAATTAAACTTAACGTACTTAGGGATTTCTGTAGAGAAAATTTATGAGCAAAATTGGCATTAAATTGGTAGAGAGGTAGAGAGACATGGGAGAAAAAATCCTGCAAAAATTAATTCGAAAAATTCCCTTTATGGGAAGTTTTGGGTCCATTACAGTGTTTCTAAATTTTAAATTCTCATAAAATTAAGTTATAAACATTGCATTTTTTAAATTTATTTTTAGAATATTACAATATAATTGATTTTAATTTGAAGAATTGGACACAAAACAACGGCAATTAAAAACTGTGGAATATAAAATTTAGGTTTTTGAAGTTTCAAATTTGTTTTTGTATAACTGTGGCTTGAAATAACAGCAGTGGTTCCGAATATTTCTTACCAAAAATTAAAAATTATTTTGAATAAATTATTTAAAATATTATATAAATAGTATATATATATATATATATATATATATATATATATATATATATATATATATATATATATATATATATATATATATATATATATATATTATAATAATATATATATATATATATATATATATATATATATATATATATATATATATATATATATATATATATATATATATATATATATATATATATATATATATATATATATATATATATATATATATATATAATATATATATATATATATATATATATATATATATATATATTATTTATATATATATATTTTTTTTTTGGGGGGGGGGGATACCTATCCTTTTTCATTAATAGCCTCTTTACCAAACGAATTACATGCTGCTGGTTAATTTTTCTCTACAGAAAGCACTGAGTACCGTCAGTTTACTTAAAATTAGATTTGTAAAATTATTTTGCTTTGTAAAAATAATTAAAAAAATTATGCAACTTTTTAAAATATTATTTTAGAAAATGTATTTAACTAATTTTTTGTTGAAAGTATCAGTTAAACTATTTTCAAGCCAACACGGTGAACGGGTAACGCTCTGGCAGCCGTGATTTAATGAAAAGCGCTTCAGGTACGGCCGATAAGACGCGAACAAATCGGAACGCGAGCTTCTCATGTTATCAAATGAATTCGCGCTCGCCCAAATGCATACTAAACCGCGGTTTTAATGAGCTGCTTGTTGCTCTGTCTCGTGGGCACCGTAAATTACGCGCGCTCTTTTAGAGGTCTGCTTTGCCATTCTAACGTCGGTCTCATGCGGCGGTATCCTCTCTTTTAAAGATGGAATAACTTAGAATGAGAAGAAAAGTATGCAGATTAAGTGCTTTTTGGTAAAAGCGCATACCTTAATACTCGGTACTTGTTTCAACTATAGGGTTGAAGTATCTCAATTAGAAGCGCACCTTTAATGTTATTTCCTATAATTTTTTTCTCAGAATTTTAACCCTAATATATTAAAAAAACATATTAATGTCCATTTCACATTTTTATTACACACCCATATGTTGTTATACCTTGGTATTATCTGCTTTTTTTTTGCTTGAAGAGGTACTCCGGTGTCGGCTTGTCACTTGCCTGTCGCTCTAAAATACGACGTCTGTCGCCAATAGCCCTCGAGTAGATCTAGTGTGACGACAATTCAACCTAACCTAATTTGTTTGAAAATGCATTATCTGTTATTGGCTGAATTCTGTAAACCCATACTATAGAGGTCTCAGTGAGTGGTTTGGGGTTGGCAAAACTAAAAACTTTTGCTTCTAGTAATTTTTAGATTAGGAATTAAAAAAAAAATTAAATTAGTAATATATTGCGAATTGGCAGGTCTGAAGTACGATACCACATGCGTTTCGAAAATATGAAGAGTTAATGTTCTTGACATGCTAAGAGCTTTTTATTTAAGGTAACCTTTAAATGAAGTAATCGTTATAAATTATAAGTCATTGTTTGTGACATTTAAATGGAAGTGCGCTACATATTTTAGTTTTTTTTTTAAATCACAATTTCGTTTTTTAAAAAAGAGAGGACGTAGAGTTCTAACTGATCTGACATAGAGATTGTTTTGTGTCTACTACAATTTACTTAAGCTCTTTGCCAATTGAAATTTTTAATTGGGTCGCGAGCATAAGATATTTTACAGATGGGTATTTATATATTTTTTAAAATTTCTAAGAATATTATAACAATTTGTTTTCAATTATGTTTTTTTAACGTATTAATTGAAACGCTGAGATTAAATGGTAAATGAGACGAACATATATTTGATTAGGAATTGAACGATTATCTTAAGTTTAGCAATAAGAACAAGTTCAAACTAATTGAACTGTTCTGGTTACATTTTTAAGCACAAGTATTTTGCAATAATTCTGATAAGGATCTTAAGAAAGCTAGTAACGATTAAACGAATCCCATTATAAAAGGTAAAGTTACAATATAATATCTATACTTTGTTAGATAACAAGATTATAATTTAAGTTCCTATCAGGTTTAGTTTAGTTTAGTTTGAATTATCGTCGCACAAGAGCTACACGCGGGCTATTGGCGACGGGCGTCATATTTTAGAACCACGTTCCTATCAGGAAAAAATCACTGAAATTTCATCCAGCCTATACTTTTATTATTCCAATCAATATTTTCGAATTAAGTTTTTAATATTAAGACAATGGGCTGTCACTTCGTTACTAAAATGTGCCCTACATAATAATTTTTGGAAAAATGTGATATCTATATATTACTTTTTATTCATAGAACACATTTTCTTAGACAGTTTTTGTAGTTGCAAATCCCAAACTAAACAATGCATCCGAAACTAAGCTCAAGATATGGAGACTTGACTCATCCATCCTAGCACCCCGAATAATAATTTTTCAAAAACTATGCTAACTGTAAATAATTTTCACAAAGTAAACTCCAAACGAGACACCATTTTTCGTCGACATTTCTCATTGTTTCGTATCCTAAGTCAAACAATGTGTGTGTGTTGTAGGGCTATTTACAGTATCACTTCTCTAATCCGTGTCAATAGTGAGAACAAAAGATGAGTTGCGCAACACAGAAAACGTTCTCCAAGACAAGTCAGTCACTCAACCTGAAGGAATTGGTTTCTAGAGATCTGAAACCACGCGAATATTAGGGCAAATTTTAAAAAGTAGTTTTTCCTCGTTAAAGTTAATTTTGTTATAGAAATTTTCTCTAATATTTTTTGTTTCATTTCGTTAAATGTGAAAGGTGTTAAAGTGGTTCTAACAGTCCATCATCTAATTTCATGGCCGAAATCATAAAGTCTCAGACACATCTTATTTGTGTTACGCCGAAATGTAGCCTTTAAATGGTTGGCATTTAATCCAATTCTCAGTTCAAAATTGAGAAGAAAAATATACATTATACCGTGCGCGTAAAAGTTGCGTATCGCCAAAACAATGTTGTTTTTTTTTTAAAAAAAATCGTATGTAGTTTAACATTTCATTGCATAACTTTGTAGAAAACAGAAGATATACTAACCATATTCCAACTATTATTCTAATAAATTAAAGACTTGATTCATTCTCCAGATCTTCAAATTTCGAATATTTTAGAACACTGTAAAAAAAAACCGTTAGTTTTAAGGAAATGTCCCGTACTTTCGACGGTTTAAAACCGTTTAGCTAACGTTACGGTCTTTAACTGTATTCATAAACTCGTTTACAATTGAAACCTTTTGCTCAAAAACTTGTTCTAAATGACGACACTTTGGGAACAAGTTGAAGTCAACAAGATTGCTTCTATTAGCTTCAATCAGTTCTGAGATTTTATGGCCTTTTTAGTATGACGCTTTGCTTGTAACTCAATTGTTGCCCGAATCGCGTCTGACGCAAGACCTTTTCTCTATTTTAAATAGTACGAATATTTAAAGGGGAAAATACGTATTTATCAGGAATTTGTTGTATTTAATACAGAAAGTTTGTATTTTAACGCATTTTCTGGCAACTTAGTAGTTAGTTTAAAACCATTCGTTTGACGGGATTGTTTTTTATTGTATTTTTTAACAAGGAAAGTAAGATTCGTCAAATACAAATTAATAAAAAACATATTTTCACAAATAGTTTTTTTGGTACTAGATATTTAAAAATCCTCTTAACAGCGCCTGAATTAATTATTAAGCAAAATTATGTATATGTTTCCCTTTGCGATATTGCAAGAGATAAATGAAAAACCAAATAAAAACAGCAAAGAAAATCAGAGATGTTCGAATTTTTCAAAATGAATGCTCTATTTCTTATGCATTTTTATCAGGTAATTGAGAGCAGTATTTTCTTCTATTTCGCGTCTCTATTAGTTTCTCACACTCTTCCATTATCTTTGGCATTCGAATATAAGGCGATAATGAAGCAGTTATCTCTGGAGACACGAAGTAGTGATCTCTTTTTCGACTTTGATTTTGATAGAACAATTGAAACAGCCTCAAATAGAACATTTCCTTTTCTTGAACAGAATGTTTCATTTCGTACTTGTTGGATCATGTTAAAGCATTTTTTTTTAACAGACAGCGTTGGTTCGTTTGATATTTGAGGTTTCACATTACATTGCAACTTCAGTTTACTCTTTCAAGTGACTGGATACAAAGTGTTAAAAGTTTAAAAATCGGGAAGGGACTTAAAAATAAATAATTTAAAGGGAATAAGATCAGATCATTAGATTTAATCAATTCATTTAATCGATTGTTGTCAAAAACTATAGTTACTTATTTGAAAACTAATGGTGCTATTTTGTAGAAAAGGTGTAAGTTATTAATTGATTTTTGATTTTTCTCAAAAGAGAACAAAAAATTAAAAAAAATATATGTGCAAAATAAAAAAAGGGGGAAACTTACCTCGGTGTCCTCTATTCTCACTACTAGTCACATATTTAACGCTGAATCCAAAAAATCATTAGTAAACAGTATTAGCTACCCACTGAGTATTAAGCATGGTACGGCACTATTAACAAAAACATTTAAACAAATATTTATCTTTTCCTAACACTATATTGTGTACCATTTTTTTTGAAAATGTTTGAATGAAGAAAAGTAACAATATATATTATTGTATTGTTAATACGGCGTTGTTTTAAAATTTTAGTTCTTCTCTGTATAGAGAGTAAATCTATACCATTCGTTATTTAACTGTCACTGAATAATGTTTGTCAAATTTTTAATTTTAATGCTTCTTCTTTTATGCTACTTAAATTCTAATTATATATCTAAATTAAAAAAAGATATTCCTTAAGTTATTAATAGTATCCAAAGAATACTTGGTGATGTTGATTATCCAAAACCTTCTTATATTTTTTACAGCAAAATGTAATATAATAGTATAAACTGGCTGCAATGTGTCTTTCATTTTTAGATATGAACTACTTAGGCGTATAGCAAATGTATATATTTTATCTGATTAAAATGCCACAATTCTGATAAGATGTAAGTGATTGAGAAACAAAGAACAATTTTTTTTGGTTTGGATTTCTTTTCATTCAATACTTCACGTTACTCACATGGTAACCCCTAGTAACTATCATTTGTAACGTAAAAAAGATTTCAAATTTCCAATTCACCTGCAAAAATAGAAAACAAAAAACTGTAAATAGTTTGTTTTAAAACATGCCATTTTTATGCAGTTGTAGTGTCTAAAGGTATTGAGAATGGAAATTTATATTTAAAATAGATTTGATTTAAAAATAAGCTATTTTTATTTGAAAATGCAAGTATGTTTTTCATAAATAAAATTTCATCAATGGTGTGCAAGTGTTCAAAATGTATCTAATTATTGACTTTCTTTTGTGAAATACATCACTTTAAATTTATTAGCTTTTTAAAAGGAATAACTTTTGAAATATAATAATAACTTTTAAAAACTAAAATGTCAAAATTGTCATCTAAGATTTTATGTTGATAATTTCAATCACATGATCATATTAAATCAGGAATAATATTGTTGATTATCGTTTCAGAATTAAATTATCACACACACTTAAAAAAATAAATAAATAATACTATGTATTGTATGAATGGATGAAAAGTCCATAATATTCGATACAATTCTTCCTATATGTATTTAATACAATTCGTATGGGCCTATCATCCAAAACAAATGAATCCAAGCACAATTACACGAAGCCCCAGGTGGAAGTTAAAGAATCCCGCGTCTTGTATTCATAAATTAAACAAGAAGTTCATAAGAACTAAAATAGCCTACTTTCCTGTTACTTAAATACTTACTGAAGTTCTAATCGGGAAAAAACTAGGTTTCTAACAGTAAATATCATCAACAGCCGTTTCTACACTAGATTTATACATATTAGAAAAAAAATCGAAACACAGCATCCAGCTAATAATTTAAACTTCTAAAAGCCAAAATCAACTATTTTCCTTAATATTATTTCGCAAATCAATTAAACATTATTTATCGTCTGCTCGCGATTTATTTGTAGTTCGAGGAATAATTAAATATTTAATAATAACAAAAGTAATGAAACTCCAAACTGCATTAAAAAAATAAGAAATGTAAATTAAAACTTAGCATAATTGTATGCAAAAGTATGCCTTGCCGCTTTCTTGTTAATGAATAATCAAGGAATCAAATTGTGCTACATTTTATGACGTCATTCCAAACTGATTCATGAAAATATTATTTTGCTTCAAATATGTTTAAATAAATAAAGTTTCTCATGCCATTGTTGATTTGGCAACAGTGATTTAAATGACTCAAAATTGAATTTCAATGCTAATTCAATGGGACATTCGCCGACAGATAGTAGATTTATGTCCGTCCGGACGTACAGACAGACAGACGGACAAAAAGTATGAAAGTTGGGTATCTGAGGTCATAGCTTTCTAACAAAAAAAGAATTTTTAAGATCCGATGATTAGAACCGATTTTGGAAGGGGGGTACAGACAGACAGACAAACGGACAGACAGGCGGACAGACAGGCGGACAGACAGACGGACAGACATACGAACAGACAGACATACGAACAGACAGACAGATGGACAGACAGACAGTTGGACATCAACCGCATTTCAATACCTACAGTGATTTAAATGACTCAAAATTGAATTTCAATGCTAATTCAATGGGAAATTCGCCGACAGATAGTAGATTTATGTCCGTCCGGACGTACAGACAGACGGACAAAAAGTATGAAAGTTGGGTATCTGAGGTCATAGCTTTCTAACAAAAAAAGAATTTTTAAGATCCGATGATTAGAACCGATTTTGGAAGGGGGGTACGGACGGACAGACAGACGGACAGACGGACAGACGGACATCGACCGCATGTCAATACCTACTTTTTCATTTTTTTAATTCTTTCGAATTAAAAAAGAAAGTAGGCTAAAAATGGCGCAGATCCTTTTGCATATCAAACCAAATTAAAAGATCAAGTCTCAGAAAGAGGAAGGCATCCAACAGCTTGCGCCTTGAGCGCTACCGGTTAAGGTCCCCTTAATAAATGGCGGAATTAGCGGTTAAGCCTGAATTATAGGCGGCGGTGTCTTGTCGCAGCTGGGATGCAGAATGCCTTTGCGTTCGGCGATGTCTCGCGGAAAGACTGTATTTTAGAGTCAGAGGGGTATGGTGCTGTGCTGTAGCTGACAGTTTCAGCATAAAAAGAAATTAATTCATGAATGGCTGATTAATTCATGATATATTAAAATACGCAAAATTCAAAATGTCAACGACGCCATGTTGAAAATGAGTACAACCCCTGGCAAAAAGTATCCGATCACCGAAAGCAGTGCCTACGATAAGTTCATATCAGCCGTCATTTTTAAAAAAAATTATATTTTTTTCAAACCTTTGAGGGTTTTTTGTGAAATATGACTAAATTAGTCTAAGAATATTAAATATAAACAGAAAATAACATTATAGTTAACAGTTTTCACGAGAAAATACATTGAATCGTAAAGGAAAAAAGTTTCAGATCATCCCTTTTTGGGGAAAAAAGTATTCGATCAAGTCACTTTAATATTTTGTGGGTCCTCCTTTTGCCTTGATTACTGTTAAGCGCCGAGGCATGGATGCGACCAACTCGTGGCATAAATTTGATGGAAGTTCACCCCAGCTTTCCTTGATGGCTAGCCGTAGTTCTTCCATATTTGTTGGTCTTCTATCATCAATGTTTCTTTTCAAAACATTCCAAACATTTTCGATTAGATTGAGATCCGGACTATTTGCAGACCAATCAATAGTCTTTATTGGAGAATTTCCATTTCGATTTAAGAAATTCTTGACCAGTTTACTTCGATGACATGATGCGTTATCATCTTGAAAAATGAATAGGAGGAGTCGTCAAACCTTTCCTCGATGGTAGGAATCAAAAAATGTTCTAAAATGTCAATATACAGTTCAGAATTAATTGTTCGCAACACTATACACATTTTACCGACTCTTTCGTCAGAGGGAGTTGTGGAGTCATACAACTCCACACCATAAAATGAACGCTGATATTTAGTTTTAGTTTTGAGGCAATCTTTTTTGAACCTTTCATTAGCTCTCCTCCACACAGATTCCAACATCATCTCCAGTTTCTAGGCAGATACGAGATTCGTAACTAAAAATAACCTTCTTACAATCATCAGAAGACCAGCTTTTATGTTTCTTGCACCATTGTAGACGACTTTTGTTATGGTTTTTAGCCATATATGGTTTCGTTTTGGCTTTGCAGAAGTGAAATCCTTTTGCGTTTGAACGGTTTCGCACTGTACGTGCACATACCTTTTTACCTTTACCCGATATTTCTATCACTCGGTATTAAGTTGTTTCAACGCACAACTTCTCATAGATTTAGCAAGATCAACCGATTTTTTGTCTTACCTACTTGATGTTGCACGTGGGCCACCGCTTCGAGGAAGATTTTTGACATCATTAGTAGAGCGATATTTTTTCCAAAAATCGCAAACAGTACTTTGGGCACAGGCAAAAGTGTGAGCAACCTTTCTTTGAGATATTCCGCTTTTTAAGCGTTTAACAATTAAAAGTTTTCAGCTCTTAAGACAATTCTTTCTTTTGATCCATACTTCTGCTTATTCGAAACTAGTTTTAACTGTGAAACAACGATTCAACCTTTTATACTGTTTACTTAGATCTTGTACGCACGCGCCGACCAAAAAAAATGCATAAATCACTTAAAATACGTTGCATTTGCTAGCGATCGAATATTTTTTTCCCCACAAAAGGATGATCGGAAACTTTTTTTCCTTCACGATTCAATGTATTTTCTCGTGAAAAGTGTTAACTATAATTTTATATTCTGTTTATATTTAATATTCCTTGACAAATTTAGTCATATTTCACAAAAAAACCCTCTAAGCTTTGAAAAAATATTAAAATTGTAAAAAAAATGACGACTGATGTGAACGTATCGTAGGCACTGCTTTCGGTGATCGGATACTTTTTGCCAGGGGTTGTATTCCCAAACTTTTTAGAGCTCAGATCATAGAAAATTGATTATTAAGTTTTTAAAGTGCTATAAACTTTTACTTACATAAAAATATTATTCGATTTCATCGATTTTGTTTCAATAGATCCTAAAATGCAAAAATTTATAAAATTCATAATGGTCGACGACGAAATCTTTAAAACAAGAATTTAAATGTTTTAGTAATATAATTATTAAAATTACCCCTAAAACAAAATATTTTTTTCCAATTGGTTAAAGAAACTACAAAAGTTTATTAAACCCAAAGTTGCTCAAGACGTCATCTTGAAAAACACCTTAAAAACATGAAAAGACAAATGGTGCCTTCGATATTAGTTTCTACGTATACAAATCTACAAAATGAGCTAAAAAAACCTCAAACTTAGAAAGCCCCTACTACATATAATGTATCACATTTTATTTAAAATATAACCGAAAAAGGGAAAGCCAATTCATTTTAAAATGCTTTCCTAGAAAATAAGTTATCAATGCCTTGAAGTTTTCTGTTGACGCCAAATTATTTGTATTTAGCCTAAGGCATTTGACTTTGGTTATTATTTAAAATTTGAAGTTTATAGTCAGATAATTAAAAAAAAGTAGATTTTTTGTTGAGTATTTATCAGATAGTTTCAAAACTTTTACCTAACTCGAATTTATTATGAAAGCATGCTATTTTATCCATTCATTTTTTCCTCATCATTCCTCATCAATAAAATAGTGTCATTCACGTTTAAGCATCGACTAAATTAAATGATTCAAATACATTGTATAAATGCGTTTGATTATTTTGCTGCTTTTAATTTTAAATAATTTCTAAAAGATTTAATCAACCCATTTCTATTAACCAATCATAAAGTAATCACAATTTTAAAGCTGTAGCAATAATACCTCAAACACCATGCTATGATATTAAGTTGAAAATAAATTCTCAATTTGACCATAAATGAGCGTTCCCACTGTTCAACATGTAGTGTTTGATGCGCCATTAAGGTCGCCCCCCACCAACATAGTTTGACACGCGTTTAGCAGATGTCCACTCCACCCTTACTAATTAATCACGCCGCTCGTTTAGAAGATTTCCTTACTAATTGAAGCTGCTTAATGACTTCACGGAGTATTGCTAAATGAACAA
Source organism: Oedothorax gibbosus (assembly GCA_019343175.1). Taxonomy (NCBI): domain Eukaryota; kingdom Metazoa; phylum Arthropoda; class Arachnida; order Araneae; family Linyphiidae; genus Oedothorax; species Oedothorax gibbosus. Next base: position 32,434,130 of record CM033272.1, read on the forward strand.
GCCAAACTAAGGTTTTTTCGCCTTGTAATTACTCTACTAAAAGCCTAATGTTTGTGTTTGTCACAAAAGAAATTTATTGTTTCGGAAGAAGAATATTGTTTTGTTAAATATGAACTTTGTCAAATACATGTGTATGGAAATGGCATAAATGCATAAGAATTCTGATATTAAGTTTAATAAGTTAAGTTTATTAAGTTACTATACTGATATTTTTGGGTTAATTGACGCAGTTAAATATCAATAATTTCTTTTGCACCAATTCATTTCTGAAGCGTTTAACATTTCATTTTCTAGAAAATTTTATGGAGTTAATTTTTTATAACTTTCTTTGAGATTCTATAGAGAAATGTAATGATTACAAATGTATCAATTAAAATGATTGTAAATGTATCGATATTAGTAAACACTAGATATAGTTATAGAGGTTTATTATGATACATAATGCAGTTGTATCTTACTTACTATGTGTGGTCATTTAACATTTCTTTTATTTTATAAATAATTAGAAGCATTAAGTCCAAATATATGTCGCAAATTTTACGGGATTTAGGTTTCTTTTTAATTCACCAGGTATTTGGTTATTAGAGTTGTTATTTCACTTATATGTTAAGTTTTTCTCAGTTAATAAACATGCCAGAAATAATGTGATGACTATGATTAAAACAAGTTTAAGTTTTTAAAAAAGTGCAGTTTAAAAAGTTCTCTAATTGACAGAAATAACCTTTAATTTTTTTTACAGTTCACCATTTGTCATTAGCGTTACAATTATAAATGTACAATGTCAAATACACCCCACATAAAAATCAAATGTTTAAATTCTAAATTACTTTTAAAAGTTACTTCTTAGACATTTAACTTTAAATATGTTTCTCCTTTCTTCCGCCAGAGGCATTGCGATAACCGATGAAAGAGTTACCGTTGTTTCATGGTTGTTGTCGAGCGAAGAAAGATTAACAAAATAAATACAATGTCGAAAGGGATTTCCTTATAAATAGCCTGTTACGAGTAGGTGCCGTCGTTTACCGCCCTGAAAAGACGAACTACTGTCAATCAGCGATTGATTTTTGATGCGATTACTAGCCTTTGATACATTATCAGAATCGAGTTGCTCGTCAATGGTTGATGTTGAAGTTTAAAACGATGTTGTACTCTGTCAAGTGATGATGTCTTGTTTAGATTTTATGTTAGGGTTGATAATTTCAAATTGTTTATTTGTATAAGTTGTTCTTAATTAGCGTAATAAAATCAGTGATTCCTTAACATACATGAAATGTAGTTTGCTGACAATAAATCATAATTATAAATGAGGCACATTTACATTTGTTCATATTTTGAAAAACTTTTGCTAAAAATAATAATAAAAATTAGCAGCATTAATCTGAATACAAGTTGTCTTAACATTTTTGTCATTCTTTTCATTCATTGAACTTTAACAAAAGAAGCTGCCAATTTAGCGAAAACATACCTGTTTAATAATTAAAATAAAATTAAATGACTACCTTTTTTAATTGGGTGCACTCAGTTTTTGAATAATTGATAAACTGATTTACAAATCACTACTTTGACATTCCAAAGCAAACTTATCTAAATAAACTACACTCTTAAAACAAAAGAGTGAAATCCACTCCAATAGGGGAAGTGCATTTTCGGCACCGGAAAGGAGTGGAAATTAACTCAGACTGAGTTAAAATCGCTCGTTTTAAGAGTGTAGGACGTAGATTGTTTTCTTTTATTTCTTTTGCCCACTCCGCAAAAAGAGTGAAATCCATTCCTATAGGGGAAGTGCATTTTCGGCACGGAAAGGAGTGGAAATTAACTCAGACTGAGTTAAAACCCTCGTTTGTTTTAAGAGTGTATGTGATCATACAAGCTCCCCCATTATTTGCTTTCTGTCACGTTATACAAATTACTTTAAGAATTTTTGACTATGTATATTAAACTCATGTGACACTTGAATAGGAGGAAATGAGGTGTCATCATATTTCTGCAGCTATACCGAAGGTCTCATCAGGCATGATTATTTCGGAATTAACATATTAGGCTGTCTTTTGTTTATGAGATAAGAAAAGCAATTTAAATTTGTTTCACTGCGATCTCAAAACTCATAAGAAATCATGACTCGAGCAGATCATTAATTGTTGACAGATTTTATTTCACAGTCATGGAATTTTGTGACGTTAAAACCTATTTTTGATGTTGTTGGGGAGAGTTGGATGAAACGGGATAACATAATTGTTTTCATTCTTCTACGGAAAATGTGTGAAAGGAAACCACAAATTATATATTTCTTAGCTACAATATTTATTGAAGTACACAAAAACATACTTTAAACTAATTTTTCTGACTATGAAGTAGTAAAAAATATTTACTAAACTCTTACAGATCCCGTCTTAGTATTTCTAGGATGGAAAAATCCAGACTGTGACTACAATGTTGATTTTTTGTGTATCAAACTTACTGAAAAGCATAATTAACCCACAAAAAAACTACAAAGCAAAATTTCCGTTCAAAACAAAAATTTCTGTTCGGGAAAAAGACCATACTAAATTTACATTTGGAAGTTTTAGTTTGTATGATAAGAGGTAAATATACCATGCATTAAACCAAGCAAACTTTAAACCAAGAATTATCATTTCTGAAAAATCACCCATTTCCTAAAAATTCCTCTTCCAAAAGTTTCCAACTCTTAGTGACGAACCCTTCCAATGAATCCTCTCAACAGACGATTTTTCGTCAAAGGAGAGGGGTGGCAAACTGAAGTGAAAAGTGCTGAGAGTGTGTCCTACCATTTTACGTCCATCCGCGACTTCCAACAAATGTGAGAAACTGTTATTCTTCCGTTGGAGATCTTTGCTGTTGGTGAGGAACGGTAATTGATTTAGCTCATCGCTCTCTGAAACGTAGACTGATTGCTCGGTTCTGTTGCAATGACTGAGGATTCACCTATTGAATGAATTTTCGAGAAATGGGACGTTGCATTAGGCTTTGATTTACAGCTGTCCTACATTGAAGGAGCGTATATCGTAAAAACCACTATTTATCGGATAAATATAGTGAAGACAGGAGGTTGTTGATGTTCCATCAATTTTTGGTTGTTATCAAATGCATCCCGAAATGTAAAAAGGGGTCAAGTCCACTAAACGATTTCCGTACACAATTCATATTTCACTAAAATGTTGAAAGGAAGAAACGCAACGAGAAATTCTCAAATTGTCTTGGCGTCTTTATACATTTAGTGATTCACAGATAAAATAAATTTCTATTCTTGATCAAAACTTTTTGTTTAAGTTATTATTTAGATAAGTTCAAATTAAATTCGTTTCAAATCCTTTATTGTTCAATTGTGGTGGGTTTTCAATTTTCCATTTATGCAAATCCATATATGATTGCGACAAAAAAGTTGCAATTTTCAAGGAAAATGTGTAACTAATTGAGTACAATGCATTTGATGAAGTTGTTAAAAAAAGTTTGAATGGTGAAAATTACTGTCTCAGCGTTTATTTTTTTAATAAGGTAATATTTTCTTACAATATTCATCGAACTTCTCGAAATATTTATAACTATAATTTTAGAAATATAATTTTATAATTTTTCTCTGTTAAATGTTTTTATACTAGTTCTTTACAAAACACAACATAATTTGTATGCCGATTCTAAATTTCGAATTTCAATTCAATGAACTGCCAATAATTAAATGACTTTTTAGAAAATTTTCTTTCATTTGTGCTTTAAAATTAAATAAAACATTTATTACGCCTACAAATCGACTTATTTAACCAAATATATTTCATACGTTTCTCAAAATTGTTATGAGCAAAGTTACGTAACTAATATTTCCATTGAAGTTTCGATCTTGACATATAACCATAATATGACTGGAAAACACAACAATAGATAATTTATCCCTAAACATACCCCAGCTGTAAATATTAAAGATACTTATATGGTGGGTGGCCTAGCTAAACAGCATTGAAAAAAATGTGGATAAAGTGAAAACTAAGTTCTATCCATCATAATATTTCTAAACACTTCCCATTAGTTAAGGGTGCTGTCAACAAGTACACTGGAAATGTCAGTAACAGATATATCCGATTACAAGTTTCAGATACGTAACCTAAATTGTAGCATTTTTGAGATTTCCATGAAGCAGTTCCTTTTACTGTTAGGGGCCACTTTTTTTTGTCACAGATAACATAGACATATTACAGAACAAGAAAAATTGTAGGGGAAATTTTGAAATGTTTGTACTTTCATATTTTTTACATTCTTACTTTTGTAAAAAGAAATATGTAATTTTTGAATTCTTAAATTATTTCTAGCTATATATTTACTGTAACATTTCAGTTCTGATAGTAATTGAAGAGTATAGTTGCAAAACTCACATTCTTCAAAGCATTATTAAGATATGTGGGTCCTCATTCATTGGCGACTTTGTCCAATTGAATTTATCATTATCAAGACAATGATTTTATACTTTGGAGAATGTGAGTTTTGCAACTGCACCTTTCAATTCATACAGAGGATTATTTATTTTAATTGAGTAGAATGGCTGAAAACAATTAAATAATAAACTTTCAAGAATTTCTTTTCAAATCTATTATAAAAGTTGATAATCTTATGTTTTAAAACTTTATTTTTCATCACAACACCTATGAATTTACCGCAATATATTAGAACCAATCAGTAAAAAAACCTAAATACGTGATCCAATTTGTAACATTGATTTTACAATATTTACTGATATCATTTTAATTTGAATTTTTTTTGCTTCTATTTTGTAATTTCTTTATGTAGTAGCTTATATTTAAGCCCAAACATTTGTCGTAAAACTGTATTTAGAATTAAATAAAAATTTCAAAAGTTTTTTGCGACAAAATATGTTTCATTTTTTAAACCCTTTAAATAAAAAAACAAATTTTAAAGATGACTCAACTACTCTAAAGCCCTTTAAAAATAACAAAATATTTCAGAAATTCAAATTCTAAATGGCCACCAATTAGGTATGATGTTTCTAGATTCAATTTCAAAATCCACGTATGATCTCTATAGGACGAGAGCCCTCAAATTATTCCTAAACACGAAGCAGTTATTCAATATTTATTTTAAGCAGCAGCAATGAAAAAGTATTTTCGTAAAGTTCCTTTTAAAAATAAAGTTATTCAAAAATCTTTTTTATGACTCTCGAGACTTTTATTGGAATGCTTTCTAAGGAATGGCTCCTATTTTGTGGAACAAAGTATTTAAGTGGCAAATATTTTTGTAACATAAAATGGCTAAAATGGCGTACGCTGGGAACCCGCTGTGGAGAATAAAGAAAATACTTTGCAAGTAAAATTCTAATTTTAAAGTTGAATGAATGGCGTTGCACTAGAAGAATGAGAAAATACTGTTAAATATGATGATTTTTCTCCGGAATGAAAAGTTATATTAGCATTCACAGTTGAGGAAGGGTTGGCGGTGTATAATCGTTGGATTAACAAACGAAAGCTTTTAACTTTTTATGACTAGGGTTAAGTATTCATTAAAAACTGCCTTTTGAATAGAATAAGTTCTGTAACTGAAGTTTTCAAGTCCTCATTGCTAGTTTTAAGAAATCATTTTATTGCATGGTGGTGTTTTAACAAAAAAAGGTTATTTCCTAAGATTTTGTTGTTGCAGTAAAAATATCTTAAGTAACTTTTATAAAAAAATTGCGATACCTACTTTTAACATTGTTTTATAGACTTATTTTACACCGAAGATTCAGTTAAAAAAATATTTTAAAGAAATTTGGCTGCTATGGACGAATCAACTTTTGAACCGAATTTTTTTGTTGTCTTAAAACAATGTTTAATGCGTCCATAAGTAATTATTTTTTTAATTGCCGAAATAAAAGTGTTAAGATTAAATAATGCAAAATCTATGATGAAAGTACAAAACATTATACTTTCTCCGCATTTTAATGACAAAATACATAAAAATAAAATTAGAATGTAATTCGGTAAAACATAACTAAACTAAATTTCTTAGCTCTGGAAATTCATCGTTATTGTATCAGCATTATGTATTAAAATACGAATGCTATTGTCATACCCACAACATGATCATTTGTTGCCAACTAGCTCTCCCTCTCTCGAGAAAAAAAAAATTCGTCTCGAGTCTGTGCAAAAGAAATATTAGATTAGAAAATTGCAAGGATATTAACGCGTTTTACTGCATTCTTAACGTCTTTCTGTTTCTCTTTTTTCATACCTGCGTTAATGGAAGGAAGAAAGAAAAAAACAAATCTTCATTAAGTCACCTTTCGATGTTGACCCTGAAAGAGGTGACACCTCCAGAAGTAGGAGGCGACACCGCAAATTGAAAGAAAGACGGCCGAAAATAAATGAATGAAAGGAAATGAAGCGGCACATAAATGAATGAATGCGCACTTAAGTATTGTGGCCTTTAGGGGAAACGACTTAATGGTCCGTTTGAGGTGGTGTCTTAAGCGCTAATTAAGATTCCAATTACGATTGGTAGAGTGGGAAAAGCGTATTTCCTCATAGAACTTCTCACTCTCGTCTGAAGTAGAATGCTCGTGTTAAGAAGACGCCAATGAGTGTAATTTAATTATAATTTGGTATAATGGACACATTTTGAAGGAATCTCCATGAGTTTTTAATAACGTTTGTTGCACAACCGGATGAAAACTAAGTAATACTGGATACATTTTGCTGTTTCTTTTCTGAATTGTTCAGATAGTTATCATTTAAACTGTATGCAAGTAATACTAATGCTAGATAGCATAGTATGCTATCGAATTCGAATTAGTGTGACATGCAAAGAATCTAGTAAGTTTGCAATATTATGCTATTTAAGTGAGTTAAATAATGGAAAATTAGTTCATAAATAATTTAATTATAAAAATGAATGAATATCCATTACAATAATTTGTTTTTTGATATCAAAAAGGTGGGGGTCCATGTAATGTCGAATTTTCTATTCAGCGAAGCATGACAATTTTGAGGTTACGAAGCGACTTCTTCCAAAGGTAAACAAATAAAATGCTCTTCGAAGTGGGAAAAGGAGAAAAGTGAACGAAAAATAACTGCTTTCTCCATAGATTTGCGGATCTATTTATTGTTATCTTTGGGCAGAATTCTGTTTCTATTTATCATCTACGGCATTCCACAGTTTTGTTTTTATTTATTTCTCCTTTCCTTTCGCTTTTACAGTTAAAAGAACTCCTCCTATTTATGACAGCACTGTCACTTCCTTTAATTTGGCTTGACAATCATGTAACTAATAGTCGTATTTTAATGCATGGTTTTTTTCAATAGCTGGTCATTTTAAAAGCTGTAAAATGATAATTACTAGTCAGGACTATGTTACATTTTGCAGGAGCACCTGGAAAGTATTGTGATTTTGTTTAGTAATATCAATGGACCAATATAATGGTGAAGTAATGAAGCAATTGAGTAATTAAGTGAGGCCCCAACTCGTAAACAGTTTACTCTTCTAGACAGACGTGACCGCGACATTTTTAACGTATTGTCCCGAATGGGGCACTAATTCCGTCTAGTTTGCTTATTTTAAAGCCACTTAAAAAAATTACAATTGTACCTTATTGTATTTTTATTGCACACTAAACATTCTTTAAATTTAATAAATTTCTTTAAAATTCTTTTAAATAAAATAGTTTTTAAAGTTGCAAATAGGATAAACGAGAAGGAGAAATATATTTTTTTAAAAATCACCGTGGTCAAACCGTTTTGATCCAGTATCAGTCGACCGTCAGTTACAACTATATTTAACTAAAGCATCAACGTCCATCACATCAAAGAATCTCTGCAGCACGTTTGCATCTCAATCCGGCCGCGATATAGGGTTTGCCATGATTTGGCGAGAAATCACTGTTTGGCGATGAAAGTTGATTTGAAAGAATGGTTTTATCAGTGTGACGTCAGAATTCTTTTATTTTTAAGAATAATAGACAAAAGAATAGAAATTTTTGAAGAACGCGTTTGCAAACTTAGAGGGTGATAAGGCACGCGTATACACATGGGAAAACTGTTCTAAATGAAGCAATAGATAGGGGTTAGTCCCAAATTAAATTAAACAAGTAGGTTTGTAACTGAATATGTCACTTAACCCGCTTCCACACAACGTGTTTAACAGGTAAAAAGGCGCCAAACACAGCTTTAATTCTATATTAAACATTTACATTCTAAATTTGGCTAGTTTCATTTATTTTATTTCGAAAATTCAATAATTATTACTTATCGTTTGCAAAAATAATTTATATTTCAAAAAATAAATATGTAATATTCCTCGCTTTTAAATAGAATAAAAATATTTCATATCAACATACATCTCGTAGTGAAATATATTTCACGTCATTTCAAACTGATCGATGTCGAAAAAATAAATTTATTTTAATCTATTGTCTAAAAGAATTAAAATTTCTCGAGCGATTGTTGCGAATGGCAATGGTGATTTAATTCTAATAAAAATTGCTCCCTATGCTTTTTAAATGAGCATTAAATTTTGCAGTTTTTTTTTTAAATAATTGAAGTACTTCGAATTTGAATTCTTTTCCGAAATTTTCGATGTATTCTAATTTCGATGGCTGAATTTTTTGACGTATCACACTTGTCCGTAGCATTTGTAGTTTGGTCTATGAAAGTGGCTGACAGACAGACGGACTGAACAATTATATTACCTTCCACTTTTTACGTTGTAAACGTAGTGTAGAAGCTAAAATTATGTTGTGAGATGGTTGTCAAGAATAAAGTCAGTACAAGACTATTTCGCAACAAATGTGCAGAATTAAATGCAAATTTTATTCAAGTAACTGAATGAGGTATGTATTATGCAGAAAAATTTCTTGTATTTTTTGTTTTAAATAATGCGAAAAACAAGTAATTTATTATACTTTTCGATATGAGTTCCAAAAATGAATATGCAAATTGAAAACAAATGCATTGTACATATAAAGCGGTTAATTTTTTCCAAGACATACAGATTCAAGTCTGACGGGTTTGACTGTATTTAAAACATTAATATGCTGTTAAAATTAGACAAAAAAAACCCGTCTTAAGTAATGGTTTCCTAAGTTTACGGTGCCATCATCCGCCAGATTCGTAACGGTTACGTAAGACGTCACAGAAACCTTTTACGTACAAATGTATGGCGATGGTTTCCTAACAACACGTTAATCGTAACCGTAACGGATCTGTACCATCGTCACGGACGTTCTTGCTTTTCCGACTCTTCTTCACACGTTTTTCGGACACGTAACGGCTACTTTTGCGAGGGAAAAATGTTCGAAAAGAGCGCTTCTCAGTCGGCCTTTCTCTTCTGGGGCTATAGGATTCTTGTGGCGATTGTAGGGCTTCGAAACTAAATCTTCGCGCACATGATTTAAAACAAATTATCTTTGTTCGTCGATGCCGACGTATGAAGATATGGAAAGCCCCTTCAGTTGTCCTATGTTTGAAAATTTCACTCTCCCTCTGCCGGCTACTTTCTAAATCCGATTCCTCATTATCCATCAGTATTAGCAGAGCTAAATTTTCATAATCCACACACAAAACCATTTTTTATATTGATGAAGTTACGAACCGGCTAAAAAATCACGATGTGTCGGTTTTTGTTTACGTTGGATCGGTTGTCGGGTTACTTTTTCTTCATTTCGAGGAAACCGCATTCGCGTAAACATTACGATCGGAATTGTAGCGAGCGAATTGTGACGTCACGCGTAGAGTTACGGTGACGGTGCCGTTATCTTAGGAAACCATTACTTAACTTGATAGATAGTGTTCATGTAAATATTCTGTGTTTTTAATGTTTCTAAATAGATTGAAAATATGTTGTTAACCACCACAATTACGGTTTCGGCTCATTTAATACATAAATATCTTCAAAATGAGACAAACAATTTTTACTTAAGAGATAATGTTGATATAAATATTTCGTATTTTTTTTTTAGTTTCTAGATATATTGCAGTTATGTCTAAAAATTACAAATTGTAGCATGACCATGACCTTTCCGTACAAATATTTAAAGAAAAATTATTGAAATTACTATAAATGCTTGATTCCACTGTCCTTGCCTTTAATTAGAGTGACCAGCAAGCTAGACACTCAAGTAAGATATAGACACGCCAGCCATCCATCATTCGCTGTAAGAGCTATCCGTGTCCGCTAACCTTGTCCGTAGAACCAAGCCTTAGAAAGCATTCTGAGAAATTTTCACAATTATAGCTAAAAGTGCATAAAAGTCTATTATAATATTTAAAAAAAAGTCTTCTAAATACTAAATTTTCCTTTTCATTGTATTTAGGAAAAAAATATCTACCTATTAATATAAATGAATCTGCACAAAAAGGAATGAAATAATTCATCAAACCAAACAATAAAAAAAGACCCACACAGAATGCTATTCTCACACTATAAGAGGAATGTAAAACACCTTTCTATGCCTTCTTAACTGTAGACCAATAATTGCTATCGAGTTTACTTTTTTTTATATTTATTTTACTTTTCATGTTTCTTGATCACGTAGTTCATTAGAAAGAAGAAAAAAATCCTTAGGCCGGATCATAGCCTACTACCTCCGTTTTGCTCTGGGTTTATTATGTTAGTGATTTATTATAGTTTAGGTCAGTGTTTATTATAGGCTCTCAAGAAAGGTGCAAGGACTTGAGTTAATAATAAGGTGTTTTTTCATCCCACATAACGCCTTCTGTTTGTGTGGAGCTTTCGAATTTCACGGGAAGCCATTGTCTTTCGTCTGCGTTATTTCTTTGTCTGTGGTCTGTTATTTATAGTCTTCGGACGTACCTTTTTTTAGTTTGATTGTTTGAAAAATATAAATTTTATTATAAGATTTGAAAGCAATTTTATAATGAAGTTAAGTAAAACATCTTTGTGTGGGGATTTTCCATTTGAATGCTAAAAAAATCATGTTTTCTGTTTTCTGTTTTTCTTAGTGTAAGAGGGATGGTCACTGGTTAGTTACATAGAACTAATACACTGTTTTCTGAAATCATATGATCTTTCATATTATTGTTTTGCTATGTTAGATTTTTTTCCCTAAAAATCACGATAAAAAAGTCCTACCACTATTTTTAAACTTCATCAATCAATAAATATTCTACTTTGCGCTGTGAATAACTTCTGCTCTTACATGAAATATCATTATTGTAAGGATGTAATGATGTTAAATATTTTAAAATTGAATGAGCATAAATATTTTTTATATGTTAAAATCGTTATTATATAAGTTATTAGTTAAATATTATTCCGTTGTAATTTTCAGTAGAAAATACTTAATTTTGTGTGTTTTTATTTAGCTACAAAACCGTTACATAAATTCATTTTCGTTAAAAATTGATCACGACTTTTTTGCACAGCATCGAATGAAACGTTTATAAATCAGTACTTAAATCCCTTACATCTCTCTTATACAATAATTTAAACTAAAATACATGCATCAGAACTGTTTTCTGAAACCCATCTCAAGACGCCCAATTCCTAAATACTGAACCAAAAAAATACCAAATACTTTATTTCAGTGGTGTGCTTCAGAGGCGATTGTGACAAGTTTGTTGATGGATTGAACCGGATCAAAAAAATAAGGGGGGGGGGGGGGTAGACTGAGGTGTTACCCAGGGGTGATTAATTCCGTCTTTGCGGTGTTAAATTATAACTTGCCATACCCGTTTCCAGCGGAATTCGTGAACCACATCTTAGTGGCGCCTGTAACTGCCCCTCTATGCCCGTTTGTCGACGTTTGATAGATGGCTGTTGCAATAACACATCGAATTCGACGATTTAAGACGACGAATAAAAATGTATTTCGGCATTTATCCTCTATGGTTGAGTTTTTGGTGGTAAGGGTTTATAAAAAGGGGGTGAAATGTGATCGGGATTCGGAGATGTCTTTTTTTTAAAACGCCTTAAAGACTAATGTTAAAAAAAACTTGCAATTCAAAAATAAACTTTCGGTTTTGTTAACGTGCTGAAATAAAATATTAGATAAAGGATATAATTTTACTGAACATTGAGCATTTTAGGTAGTACAGGTTCAGGCAAAAAAAATAGGCGGAATTAAAAAAAAAAAATGGCGTAGAGCTGGATTTTGGTATACATTTTTTATTTGATTAGCTGAATAACATACTAAAAGTCAGAAGTAGTTGGGACTTATATTAGATGCAATACAATGGAGATGGAAGCTTGCACATTGGAGAATAACACCTAATCCTTACCACAAGCACAAGAAGAACTGCTAAAAATCATAAATTGTAACTGTAAAACTAGTTGAAATACCAATAATGCGAGTGCAAAAGACAACTGAACTCCAAGGTTCCGTTATGTACGAAGATTTATATAGAGAGATTTGTCAAAATATTTATCGACAAGTATTTCTGAAGAAAGGGGAAGTTAAGAATTTTTTTTTACCGAGAAACTCCTGTATCTTCACAAGCATTAAATTTCATTTAACGAGTCCATTTTATTTTATAAAATATACTGGAACCACAAATAAGCCATTTTTAAATTTGTACTATTTAAACAGTTTTCGAGGAACGCTCCCCCCCCCCCTTAAATTCCTATAACGGGTGCTACATTACTAGTAAACCTGGAAACTTTAGTATGCTATTTAATTTAGAGTGCTGAATAGTATGTCTTTTAAGTTCGTACTACTATTTAAAAATATTAAAAACTTTTTAATACGTTTAAAATGTTTTTCCGTTGTTGGAACCTTTCACTCATCAAAACGTATAAAAATAGCATTTTTACAAAAAATCTATTTTAATTAAAATATGAAACTCAGTTTACTGAACTTAAAGCAAACTAGTTTTATAGCTAAATATAAGTTCTTTTATGTCTTACAAAATATTCTGAATCATAGAAAAAATTTAGGATGACTAATTTTCAATAGTTTTTTAACTTTAGGAAAATTAAAAGAGTTACAATTTTAACTTTAAGATGATTAATGAGTGTAATATTAAGTAAAATTTCTTTAAAAACTTAGTTTTTTAAAACACAGAACTAAGCGACAATAAGATATGAATGGATATCTATAAAAAATACATGCTTTATTATAAAATGTATCACAAATATTGAAAAAATGCTGTTGAATTCTAAGAATTCCATGTAACTTGTCATTTCTTTAATTCAATTGTTTAAATAAAAGAATAACTGATCGCAGGTTCCGACTTATATGACAGATAAAAAAAAATCCATGATATTTTAGCTTGCATTCTTTTCCATGCATCCCACCACAATCACTGTTATGATTATTTTCTTCTAAAAAAAATTCCGATTTCTGGAAGCGGGTTGAGTCAAAATCGAATCAATAAGCCGTCAAAACTCGCGATACCAGGTTTGCCATTAATCTTCTAGTGGTGGCTACCATTTTGCTACATTGGTTGAACAAAATTGCAACTGATATATATTTTTATTACGTATCTATATAATGAACATATTATCTAAATAATAATAAAACGAAAGCCAAAAAACAGAATTTTATCGATTTGCCGTATGCAACTGCAAGCATCAGTTTTAACCCCCATGTACTTTAGGTCATTCCTAATGTACTAAACAACCAAAATACTTTAGTATTGCAATTTAATAAATAAATAGAATAGTCTATAAATTTTGGTAACTTGATGACAGAATACATTATTTTCATATAATCCAAAAGTCAAACCAAATTCCGTCTTGAAAATATCCCATATTTTTAAATGTGTTTATTATAACTGTTATCAAAGTATAAGAATAACAAAATAAGTTTTTATTATTGCTTATTGATGTAGTTTAGTCTAGTCTGACTAGTATGTTAATATACACAGTTGAACCAGTATGCATGTATAAAGGCCGGTAATGTGTAAGGCCGGTAATTTGGTCCTTATGTTTTAATTTTTGTTTTGCACTAGTCTATTTCTAGTATTTTTAATTTTAATTCATTGACGAATATGTGCACTTATTATAAATTTAACTTTTTTACGAGCATTTTTTAAATATACAAATTACAAATATAAAGGTACAGCCTCTTTACTCGATAAAACACTCAAAACTAAACATATGTAAATTCTCCAGTGAAGTAATAATTTAGTTCACAAGCTATCTTGGGGGTTCTTCATTTTATTGGCCCAGTAAAATGCTGAATGCTGAAGATACAGTAAATAATAAGTATTATTATATTTCTTTTTAATTTCAATTCGTATTTTTACACCCATATTCCCAATACCAGTTAATTGCCCTTTACATCGATGTCAAAGCCCAACTGCGATTTGCGTCGCCAAGATAACCGCCGATTCCGAATGCGGCCTTTTTATACAATTCCTATTTTCTCTCCCCCTATCCCCCCAAATTCCGTTTTATTTAAGAATTCAAGCGTAAAAATGTCTTGGGGGTTTTCTTCTTCCGAAAGGGGCAAAATAAAATATCGCTCTTTTTACGACTGTCTTCCTTCTCCCTTTCTTCCAATCGTCTAAAAATTCGACCACAGCTGTTGATTTTCGTTCCGCCGTGAATTTCTTTCTATGACCTGGCGTTGAGTTTTCATTACTTAAAAAAAATTCGAATGTTTTATGGGAGATGAAATGCACAACTCTGGAACTCGGGACACATGAAAATATTTCATATAAATGAATTGTTATGTTTTCATTAGATTCTATATTTGTTTAAGTTGAGTAGTTGTATATGAAGTAAGATAGAAAAAATATATGCGATCTGCATGACAAATGTCAGATTTAAGATCAATCTTTTTATTTTAATTGAACTTTATTAAAAAATTACAACAAAAAACTCAATTCTGTTATACAGCCCAAAATATGGTAAAGACCATGTTTCTTAAGTATTTCATGCTTGAGCCAATGTTACCCCAATGACTATAACCACGTTAAATTTTTTTTAACTAATACCAAATTTCTTAATTTATAAAATTTAACAAAAGTGCTTACTAACTATTTGTAAAAGTATAAAACTTGAAATGCATAGTGATTTAAAAGTGTTTAAATCATTTTTGTAGTTTGATTTTTCCTTGTTTTGTTAAAAAAAATGTGATTTGGGGAGGCCAAAGTTATTCCAATCGACGATATAATAATTTCTCTAAACATGTTGCCCTTTACATAACATTTCCACTGTTAGTGAAGCATAAAAATAGCAAGATTGGTTTATTTAAAGAAATTTTAGATTCGTTAAGTACAAATTAATTAAAGAAAGACATATTATTAAAAATTCTAACCAAGTTTTTGAACGTGACTAATGCTAGATGCAACATATAGGATACGTTTATTGTTTGTGTGCTACATTATATGTTCTTGTTTATGTATCAATCAAATTCATTATTTAAATAACATATAAATTGTTAAAAAAGTGGAATGAAATCATACAACAAAAAATATATATGATGTAATCAATTACATATTTATGTAATTTTTAAAATACTTTTTAACTCTATTTAAAACAAATTCATTGTGTTATTCTTTTGATTTTGGAATAATAAAATCGATTATTCAAATAAAATGGAAGAATTAAATAACAAAACGTTTTCCTCTTATTTTAATTTTACTCAGTTTATAAATTCTTTTTATGAAATTAATAAGAAATTTTTTTAAAGAAATTCATCAAAATCTTTAAGCTTTTTCAATCAACAACTTTGTCCAAAACCTCAGCGCATTGCTTATCAATTTACATTAAATGATTATTATGAACTGTGAAGATAGTAGGCATACATATTATTTTCGAAAAGCAAATCCGCAATGAGAACTAAAAAAAAATCCCCAGTATTAGCATTTCTTTTTTTTATAAATAAGAATCCTAAACTTTGAATCCCCAAACGGAGCGGGGTAAACCTCAGATCCTGTGTATGGTTATAAATGATAAAGTAAGTGTTTAATAACAAATTATTTTATTGACACATTTTATAATGAAGTGGAGAATTCAAGTTTTACATCTGATATACTCAACAGTTTAATTCAAAATTACGTAGCTAGATATTGTAAATGTCATTTTTCTCAACATCATGCAAAACTATACAACTGCATGCTTGTTTACCTCTTGCTTTTGACCATTTTGTTTCAACTGAGAAAACAAAGTATCTAAAAATCAATTGCACTTTTCTGTTGGAGGTGAAACTAACTCTAGCGAGTAAATTGTTTTTGTCTTTCTGAAGTTATTTGAACGTTATACAAAGAGCACTTTTCGGCTCGTGCTTACCTAATGGACCTTTTGCCCTTGGAAACTATAAATATGCGAGACACCTTTGCTTTTGTCACATTCTATTAACACCATTTGTACACGGCTTCATTTGCTGTTTGGAACGTTATTAAGATTGAATCACTTGGGGCGATTGTATCACATCCATATTACAAGGAAAATCTACTGATGTTATTTAAGGAGCATTTGTTCAGGGTTACTGTTTCTTTAAAACAAATACGATAAATACTTAGATTAATTAGACAAAACTAAGTATTGACTTAAATTTTATTAAATATGTGCTTTAAAATGTAAAATGTAATTTCGTGTTTCTTATCGTTTAAAACACAAAATCACAATTGATGCAATTTTTATTGATAATATTAATCACAATAACGCATAAGTACTTTATTTACAACTTAAAACAAACTTATTATTACATTCTTACAACATTACAAACTTATTACATTCTGACACCATTACAAACTTATTACATTCTTCTATGGAAAACAACTTGACATTGTGCATGATTTTGGTTTGCTGGCCCTGGCAGTATGTTACAATTTACATATGTGACGATAGCATTTAAAAATATTGTACAGTTTACAGTTATTTAGTTTCAAGATAAACTTAAAACGAGTCTATCAATCAACCGAGAAAAATGAAGGCGCATTATGAATTGAAGATATACCGCTGTTTATATAAAGGAACAGGCTACAATTATTGGTTAACTCTTTAACAGCCCTTAATATTTGGTCAGTAAATCTGCAGATATTAGAATCAGATAATTGTTATTAATTATACGTTGGTTGTACTTGTCGTGGATGAATCGTGTCGCAATCGATCGAACGTAAACGATGTTAATGTGTATGTATTGATAATTTTTATGGAAATATATTAATAGTGAGATGGTTTTAATTTTTCAGTTACGAAAGTATAAAACCCGTTTTACAGTTAATGGATCGCTTAATATTTGCTGTATTTACGGTGTTGCATGATCTACAGTGGCAATGTTTGGAACTTTTAAATACAGAAAATTTCTACTTCAACGGTCAATTGCAAAACTACTTATAGCCTTTACACTATCACAAATTGAGGGAATAACGATGATAAAAATATCAGTAGGATAGCAAAAAGTAACGGAACGGTTATGCACAAAAATGGATTAAAAATTATGAATTGCAGTGATTAAAAGTATACAAATTGTGTTCTGTAATAGCTGAAATTCTCCCGCCTATTGAATTTTATGTAACATTCAAAATAGACAACTTTCGGATGAAAAATCATATGAAACATCTAACGATGCGCATTTTTTCACCAATATTTACTTTTGTAACATAAAAATAAAGTTTCTAAGTGTTTATTAAAAAATATATTATATTCAATTTGTACCTAAATTTGAATTAAACTGTTATTAAATTTATATCTAGATGCAGAATTATTATAATGTAGAATTGCAAGTTAATATATATATATATATATATATATATATATATATATATAATATATATATATATATATATATATATATATATATATAATATATATATATATAAAATATATATATATATATATATATATAAAATATATATATATATATATATATATATTATATATATATATATATATATATATATATATATATATATATATATAATATATATATATATATATATATATATATATATTTATATACACTTTAAAAATAATGAAAATCTTAGAGAATTTTGTAAATAATTTATCAACTTCAGCACGCATCTTTTCTAATTATAAAAGATTCCTGTAAAAATTTAGGGCTTTGTTATTAACCATTGTTACTGAAGTTTACTATTGTTTTGATCACGACTTGTCATAGTAAATCAAACTCAACCTCTTTAAATTTGAGAAAGAGAGACGACTAATTTTCATTTCTTATAAACAATAGCCCCATTTTTCACATGAATATCTGCGTGCTCATACGGACAAAGAATTTCATTTTTCTTCGTCATTTAGGTCGATACTAAAAGTTATTTACAGCAGAGAGAGATGGTTATAATAAGATTGGTACATTTAAAAGGATCAAGAAACCCGATTCATCACGAGTTTCATGGAAAACTTTACTTTGACAACGTTGATGACACTAAATATTAGTTGAAAAGTGATTTTGAACATTTTATGAAAGTAAAAAAAAAAAGTTAGATTTAAAGAGTTTTAAATGCATCTAAAAGTTGATAGAATAGCTAAAAGTTATAGGAATTATATGCTACAATAGCTTTTGTTTTGATCTAGGATAAACATAATAACTCAGACTTGATATTGAACTATATAAATTCTTATTAAAAACAGTTTTCGTTTGAAAATTTATTAATTTACAATTGAGGAAATTGAAAAAAAATGCAATGAAATAGATTTTTCTGTTACTTTAAATATTAAAAGAATACTCACTGTTTAGAAAATAAAATTAAATGTGGAATGGTCTCAGTATTACTGCTATCGCGTATAAAAACCAGGTGAGATAATTGTTTTTGAGTTTCGTAGAAAGGTACAGACCATAGATATCATAGTTAAAGTATTAGATTGGCAGATCACGTGACCTACAATGCTAACGACGGGACGCGCATGGAGACCAGAATTTGAGGGCAATGGGCAAGTGTTGCTACCAGTTTTAGGAGAAAAACACTACGAAAAAATACCATTTAATTCTAAAATTACAAAAACATACCATAAAAATACTAGCAAAGCATTTCACATTTTTTTTTAAAGTCACTAAACCGATTCCAAAATGCAGCTAAAATTTTTATGGTATTGTTTTGTAATTTTAGAATAAATGGAATAAATGGTATTTTTTCGTAGTGTTTTTCTCTTAAAACTGGTGGCAACGCTGGCCCCATTGCCCTCTAATTCTGGTCTCCACGCTCGTCCCGTCGTTAGCATTGGTGATCACGTGATCTGCCAATCTAATACTTTAACTATGATATCTATGGTACAGACGGACTTGTCTTAACTCATTAACGACGGTTTATAAGAAAATCATGCAAAAATGAGCTTTCTGCATAAGTTTATCTAAGTAAACAAAATATAAGAAAAATGAAGACGGTAATGGTGCTCACAAAGTCGTTGTTAATGGGTTAATTCAGGATTGGACATACAAAACTTATGAAAAATATGATAGGAAACAAGGCCTATCCTGTCTGTACTAAGTGTCTGTGGGGTTACATGGCCAGCCTTGAACACACACATTCTGTCATGTCTTGGGGTGACGATGTCTATCTAATATCTATGATAATCTCCGACTTCTTTTGGGCACATGTAAATGACGTCATGAAAGGGATCTTATTTTTAATCCAACCTAAAAATATAATTAATTTTTAGCATAAATAATGAGTGCTTTGTAATTAAAATGTTTCTAACTTAAGGTTTACTTAGAATATATTAAAATATAATTGATACATTAAAATATAATTATTACATTCTTTATAAACTGAGGTTTATTCTTTATACATTCAAAGGATTTTTCTTATAATGTGAACATACATGTGAAATATATGCATACACATATAATTGTATGTAAACGTACAATGTGTAACTTGTGTATTTATTCAATTTGTTGCATATAGTTATGTATACTTTACATTAGTATAAAAATGGTAGAGGTTCAATGATGAAGATTAGGACGTTTTCGTTAACATTGCACATAAGCCCACAATATCCACACAATTATCGATTAAAGGATACGTTTTTGGGAAAATTTCTTGGGACATCAATCGATTTCTACTGAGGTAATCATTCAACAATAAGCTATACAAATCCAACTAACCATCTCTCTTTCATTATAGGTACCTGGGGATGGTAGGGATCAGCGTGACCCCTCCCGACATGGCCAGCGAGCAGGTGTCCCTGTGCTCCACGGTGCCGGGGCTGGTGCTCCAGCAGCAGAAAGTGTGCCAGGCCCATCCGGCCGTCATCCGGGCCGTGAGCGGGGGTGCCAGGAGGGGCATCGACGAGTGCCAGAACCAGTTCAGGCACAACAGGTGGAACTGCACCATCGAGGGAGGGGAGAGTGTGTTTGATCACACGCTGCAGAGAGGTAAGAATACTAGCTACTAGATGAGCTCTACTTTTGAGTAGACAGAGTCGTGAGAATTCTGACTATATGGACACCGTTAAGTTAGGTCATTCATCAATTGAAAGCAAGGTTGATCGCTATTGGCTTGTTGAAGATGACGTATTTATTTCAGAATTCATTCCTATGCTTCTTTCGATCGGTGTTCCGGTTGGTGCTCTGATTCCATGTGACTTTGGTTCACTAATCGAGGCCCGAGAAAGAATTTATTTTCATTTAGTATTTCTGTTGCCACTCAAGATCTGAAACAAGCCTATTGGTTTAGAGGGCACTAAGTTAGCACAAAATTGCCTTGGGAAGTGAAATGTAATATGTACGACATTTAGTGACTCTATGTAAGGCTATGTCCTGACTACGCCACAAATGCCACAAAGGCAACAAAAGCAACAAAAATTGGCGACTTGGCAGAGTCAGCCCCCATGCTATTGCATCGCTTGGCGCTCTTGGCGGTTGCCAAATTTTGTTGCATTTGATGCCTTTGTGGCGTTTGTTGTCGTAGTGAGGACATAGCCTAAGAGTACCGCAATAAGATGTCGATCGTTAATAAATTATTCCAGTAATGATTTGGTTTGGGGGTTCAGAACAAGTCTATATCTAGGTTTTCTGTGTGGCTACAAATATCAATACTGTAGGTAAGATTAAAACTAAAAAAAATTGTTACAAAATAAGGTTTAGATGAGTTAAAATTTTAAACACAAGTTATCTTAAACAATAAGGAATTTTAACTTGACAGATATCACTAATGATTCCGTCAAAATATTACATTGGTGATTCGAAAGACACTGAAGATTTTTAAAACTTAAAATATAGAAATTATGTTGTAAAATACTATTCTTGAAACAAAATAAAATGAATGTGAATTAACACTTGTTAAAATGTGTCTAAAAGCTCCTTAAACTATTATTTACTAAATAATAGTTTAAGGAGCTGTTTACTAATAATAAGTTACTAATAATAGTTTAAGGAGGTTACTGTACTACTTAAATAACCAGTTAAATGTACTAAAAGATAGTTTAACTGTTATAGAGTTCAAAATTAAGTAACCTTCAATTTATACTGGCATATAATAACTTTTAAGTTGCACTGGTTTTTAAAGAGAAGATTCCAAGTCCAAACTTTTATAACTTTTCCGATAAATAAAAAAAAAAACAGTAATGCATCTTAAAATATTTAATCTATTTTGCAATTTAAAACTTTTATTCTTTCAACAGTGAGTATTCTTGAAATAAAAAAGTTCGTATACTTTCTTTTAAAAAATTAGCCTGTTCTTTTCGAATACATATTCAATTTTGTCAGAGAAAATTATTGTGTAAGTAAAAGTATCCCTTTGGATATATATCTTTTAATTCCGTTTATGGTGCATAATAAAATATTTGGTAGAATTTTTGAGTTCTTTTGACCAAATTAAATAAGCAACATATAAAGTTTTTAAATAAGTTTTTACTTTAAAATCATAGTTAAAAAGTAATTGACTTGTATATTGTTTTCACAGAAATTTTGGCGTAAGAAATATAGTTAAGAAAAATCGATTACTTATAAATGACAGTTATTGATAGTAAAAATAATGGTACAATATTGTACGAACTGTTTTAGAAAATATAAGTTTGGGTATGCTCCATCTTTTTAATTGAAAAGATTTATAAACAAGTTTATTTAAATTTTTAGTATAAATTTCTGTATAAAATACTTTTCAAATGCTGAGAAAATCCAGATAATATGCTATGGTAGGCGTAAATCACCTATGCCGCTTGTTAGAAATATAGATAGTTAATTTTGAAAAGTCTAGAAACTTTATCATTTAAGATATACATAGATTAAACATCGCAAACGTAACAAAAAAAGATAAATTTAATGTATTAGATTAAACATGAAACTAACGTATTTTTCCAAAACTTAGCCAATACATAAATCTGTGCCTTAATAAAAAAGTGAACATGTATAACAGATTTTACATTATTTTGTTACATCCTATTTGAAGCAAATCTAATAATCTAATGATAAAAGTCATACAAAGATAAATGTCTCCTTCATTCAAATTCTTTAAATAAAAAAACTCAAATAAACAACACAAAAAAAACCCTAAAACACACAAAAAAACCTATTTAACTAACTAAACAACTAAACAAAGAATCTCGTATCGATGACGTGGTTATTACAAAAAGGCCTCCTCAATTTTCTTTTCACAGCATATCTATTCAACAATGCCCCTAGAAAGCCAAAAGCCCTACCTTTCATTTTTTATTGCATGCATGGCCAGTAAGTGCTTATTGAGTAGCGAACACTTAGTTTGAAGTGCGCTCAGGAAAAGAACCACTGTGGAAAAATAAGCTTGGCCAAGCTACTTATAGTTCGGGACATAAGCTCTCGAGGAGGCATCGATAAGTTAAGATGTGTCGAAGCCATGTGGTGTTTAAACCGTTGGCGTTTCCTTTTATTAACGTTTTGGCCTTTGACGGAGCTTTTTTTTATTTAAAATAATTTATCACTTTATTCAATGAAAATCTTCATATGCTCAACATGATCAATTGGCCACAGAATTAAAGTATTTTTTTATAGCATTTAAATAAATTAACAAGTTTTTAATGTTAAATAAAATATTTTATGATAGTTTAATTTGAAGTTTATTCATAAACTCAAAATTATCAATTTTAAATAATTGATTTTTTTACTCTAAAAATTCCAAAACTCTCCTTAAAATTATACGTTTTAATTCATGCAAAAAAACAAAAATTCTTCATTCAGTTTAAAATCTCTTATTATTCAACAACAAACCAACAACATGAAATTGCGTTATTCGGCACATTATTCTTCTTTGAATTATTTATATTCGTAACGATTTCTTATACCTAAGGTTTTCAGAAGGTGGATTTTAAAACAATTTCTTCAAAATCCACCCTTACCTAACCTTCGATACTATGCCAAAAGAAATGCTTACTACTGGTACTTATGACTTTTTTTTTTACAAAACAAAAAACATTTTTATTCCACTTTCTGAATAGTTCTCCCACCTTCTCTCGAAATATTATAGGGATAGAGAGCTCTAAAGTAGACTGGAAGAATTATTTTTTCCCAACCCCCTCTTTATCGTCGGTTTCTTTTGAAGCGGCTCTTTCCACCTATATTCTTCTTCTCTAAGAAGAGGAAGATAAAAAGAAGAGACTTGCTAGAATATTATCTTTCCCCCTTTCCTATTCTTCCTTTTATTCGAGGTTCCCTCGTTTTAAAAATCCCTTCTCATGAAATACAAAACTTCGGTTAACCGCTATAAATTCGAGCCTTTTGAGCGTGCGTTTCTCCTGTAATCGCTACTCTTCGCTGTGTATTTATTATTATTTTTTTCGTGTGTGATATCACGTCGTTTTTTATACTTGAAAGAATAAGTTGTTTTATATCGGTTTTGTGGGGTTGAGGGGATATCTGGTATTATAAAAGAAACTTGGGTTGAAAATACTGACATAAGGGAATTGTAAGATTATTGAAAACGATAAAAGTTGAACACTTTTTTCAAATATTGTTATTGGGTTAAGTAAAAATAATTTTCTGTTAACGTTGAAATATTATAATCTTAACTTTTATCGATTCGAAATATACCTTTGTCTTGTAAATATAATTAATACACTATATTGGTCCTAAAGTTTATAGAATATTTTTAATTATCTTCGCATTAGAAGTAAATAATAATGTTTCTTCTTCAAATAAATGGATTTGAGCTAAATTAAAGAATTTGTTGTAAAGATTAAATACATTATAATAAATGAATCTTTTATCTATTTATTATCACAATACAGAGGTTAACTTTTCAATTTTCTTTAAAATACTCAGCATAACTATTTGCTGTTACTATTAATACATATTTTTCAATAAGTATCAAAAATAATAAATCTATATTATGAAACAATAACAAGTTTTATTCGACCCTATTCGCAACGCTATGCAGCAAAAAATATGTTAAAAACTTATGTTAATTGAAAATTGTAATTAATTTAACCGAAAAAATCCTTTTAAAGATGTAGGGATCACTGATCTAAATCAATAACTGCATAGATCCAGCTTTTATCCGATTTAATAGCAAAATGTGGTAGAAACATTCATGTGTAGCACAAGAAATACTCAAACTACTTCAAGACAACTTAAAAAAAACATTCATATATAATAATAAAAGAAAGAGTCAGTCTGTCTGTCTGTGGATCGTGAAAGACCTACTTATACTGCACAGAAATTTTTTAAATTTTTAATATAGATTCCTTTTAATACCTACGTGTGCACCTGAGGCTTATTTTTTCATATTTGATAATTATTTTTTAATTAATATTAATATTTTCAAAACATACGTCTTCTATCTAAGAATGAGGGACCACAACATAGCTTAAAAACACATGGGCCGGGGCAAAACAGGGGCTTGATGTCATCCGCCAATAAACGCGAAAATCCAGTAAGACAGCCGTTAAATAATTACTAAATAAATGTATCGTATTTTTTTAAAAATTCATTTTGTTTTTTCTTATCTCTATTTTTTATAAGTTAAATTCTTTAGATATTACTTTAAAAGTTTTCATTTGTTATTGTTTACTCTATGATTTCTGCACCAACATGAATTCGATTTTGTTTTGATTCTGAGTATTTTGAAATTGCCTTACATTTTCGAAACAATATTCGCAGTTACACAATTCGGGTTTTCAAATGACTTCGTAGTAGGGGGAGCCTGAGCATATGGAAACAGATAATGATATAATGGCCGTTTTCCATTTGGCGATTTACTTTACGTTGCCAAACATCGAATATGCCTAATTGTGGTAAATATTCTATTTCATATTTCATACAACTCGATAGGTATAGCAACCCCACTTTAAATTTTCAAGCTTGCCAAATATCGCCAAGCATCTCAGTAACCGGCCATTATATCATAACTGTACCGTCTAATGAAGTCATGTTTTCCCCATAGTCAGATGTATGTTGGATGTTCTAGAGCAGGTGTAAATCTGAAATTTTTCATATCTTGGCTCCAAACGGAAGGAGTACAAACATTGTGCATACGGAAGTTCTACATTAATGTTCGAATTCTTTTGAGGATGACAACCACTGTTTTAGGTAAATTTTAGTTAATCAATCTTATTGAAGTATAGAACCCCATTCCAATATTCTTTAATACAAATTTTCTATTAAGTTAACGGGGTTCCCAGCAAGGCGGGACCATACTGCTAGTTTATAAATATATCCCAATCCACCTTTCAAGCAATGGGCAATTTCCGACTCGCCCGAATGAAAAAGGGAAAAAAACTAATTATCTTAAATAATTTAAAATTAATATATTATGTATTAATTGTCCATCTATTTCAAACGCTGCTTATTACAGTCTTTCAAATCATTTGAGTCAATGAGTGGTAACCAAATATTGATGCTCTGGAGCATTTGGGATTGTGCATTGAATGACTTAAATATAAAAAAATATAGTTAATTCATTTTTATCAAATCCAATAATGTTTTCCCTTTTCCTTAAAAATTGTGCGTTTTATTACTATTCTTACACCATTTACATTAATATTCTTAAATCATAACATTTTTTTAGTATCCAATCTAAGATAAAAATTAAAATTTACCGTTCCAGGTTAATAAGCTTAAGAACAACAACAAAAAACTCCTGAAGCAACAGTAACTACAGTAAACAAAACTTATATATAGTAACTTATATATTACCCAACTTATATATTACCCAACAAAAACTTATATATAGTATTACACAAGAATATTTTAAACCACTTGAAGGCAAACATCGAAATCTCTCCTCTTCCTCTTAAATCTGTGTACCTGCGTCCCCCCAAGACACCCTAATCCCCCTTACAGGCAACAGGTAATTTCCGGAGCGACCCCACACACTTACGGAAACAGGAAAAGACGAAATTGTTTGCAGGCGCTGTTCTCACCTAGCCATTTTGCAGAAATCGAGTCAGCTGCGCAAACAGGGCCTCTCTAAACTTGGGCAAACACATACATGCAACAAGGGTGAGCTTGTGTAGTACATTCGGCTTGAGACAAAGGGATTGTGTGTTTGTCAATATCACTTTTTTCCTCTCCGTTTGATTAGGGGTGGGAGTGCTTTGTTAGCGGAGCTATGGATCCTTGTTTAATTTTTTTGGGATGCGTGTTACTGGTATTTACTTTTAGGTATGCAGAATGTTTAAGGTAATTTGAGTATTTTTGCGGCAATTATTAATGAATAATGCGACAGCAATTGACTGTATTCATGAACAATCAGCATTATGGGATGGCACCAGCTTTAGAAGAATATGGTTTTATTTTCAGGAGTATATAAAGTTTTTTATATATATATTTAATAAAACCGATAAAATTAATCGTAGTTATAATTGTTTTATTTTACTTGTTGATATCTTATTAATGTGTTTCATGCATCTAAAATCTTACTCCCTTGTATTGGTAAATTCAAATTGTCAAAAGTAAGAACAAAAAACTCACGTTTAATATACTCGTAAATCGAAGTAACAAATAATAAGTGCATTTTTATAAAATAATTTCAATTTCATACCTATTTTTTACTTTTACTTCAAATACAAATTTAGGATAAATGAAGTATTTTTTAAATAAATCCTTCTTTTACACACACGTTTCCCAAACGTTTACAAGCTTTACTGTCCCTTCTTTTTTTAGTACGATCCTTCAAAATAGCTGTAATTCCTTGGCGACTTTTATTATTCCATCTACTTAAGCAAATTGCATAACATCTTTTTCTAACCTTTCAAGGCATTTATCTTCAAAATCTGACTCATCGGACACGGGGGGTGGAAGAGGGAAAGACACTCCCATTTTTGTTCTGCTCGGAATGGAATGCAAGAATTCCATTGCCCCCCATCCCTACCTTTCCTTTAGTTATATTGAGATAAAAGAATTATTTCCCACCCCCCTTCCCCTCACCTGGTTGCGATTCTTTATCTTTTTATTTTCCGTATTCCATTCATAGCTGAGCTTTTTGAGAAGATAGACGTTTCTTCCAGATGAGTCTTTGGGCATTTAAAAGGAAAAAAAGCTTGTCACTTACTTATACCTGTGGACGGAATTGGCCTTATCAATCTGATGGAAGAGATTCTCTCTCTCTCTCTGTCTTTTTTTATGCGCCATTCCAATTTATAATAGTGGCGAAATGAAAAAAGACGGAGTGGAGAATGGAAGCACAAAATGGGTACTTTTTTATTGTTGGAACCTTCATTGGGTATGCTCGTATTGTTTCGGTAATAGAAAAATGAAACCTTTTAAGGAGGGCTGTGAGAAAAGATTAAAGGTTTATTTTCGTTTCGCTCTTTGTTACATTGTTACATGATGGGTTAGAGACATTTTGGTTCAACTGTTACGCTACGAAATAAAATTTCGTGACTGACTGCTGCAATTTTCGATATTCAGCTTCCTAACGAATAAGATTGGCTTGCCATGTAGGGATTTAATTTCGCTAGTTAATTTTCATTTAAGCAAAATAAGCGAAAATATTTATATTCTATTCATATAATTGTGCATATATTATAAAATGCTTTTAATTTTAAATAATTAAAAAAAATTCTGCATTACCGAATTTTCAACTTTATTTATTCTTTTACTAGCTTTATAAACCCGGCGTTGCACGGGTAGACCCTTACTAACAGTAATTTTTTTATGTAAACTTTTATTTTATACCAATTGTTGCATCCCATTCTGATTCTCCATGTCCGATTGTACCCAGGCCCTTCCATGAGTTAGAGGGCTTTCTCATAGGCCCCGGTGTTCACCTTGCATGCGAAAGCTCCCAGGTTCAGGTCCGGGCATCGCCTAAATAGCTGCCGACCTAAAAGCGTACAGCCAAAAAATGCCGAAGAATAACACCCTGTGCGGAGGGAGTTTACGTTAAATATCCTTCAAAGTCCCAACTCTCCGTACGATTACGCCCTAAAAATTTGCGTTGGGTGCCAACTCAGGTGCCGGCTCGTCACTTAACTATGGCCAATAGCCCTCATGGGTAGCTCTAGTTCGACGATAATTCAAACTAACCCTAAGCCATACAACTGGATGGGTATAGCTACCCTACCTTAAATTTTCAACTTTGCCAAAAGGCGCCAATTCCAACAGTCAATCGGCCTTTATATCATAGCTGTATTAAATCGACAGTTTCATAAACAAAGAAAAGCCTGGTCCAGTATACAATTTCAAAAGATAATCAATAAATAAAATAAGGATTTAAATAACAATACTGGCTACCATATTATAGCTGAACTTTTATTTCTGTTTGTAAAGTATTTGCTTACGATACAACTTGTTAAATATAGAAACCCAACGTTAAATTTTCTAGATCACCAAAAATCGCCAATCAATATACTGGCTACCAGGCTACTGAATGAGTGAGTGAAGTGAGTGAGTGAGTGAAATGAGTGAAGTGAATGAGTGAAATGAATGAGTGACTGAGTGAAATGAGTGAGTGAGTGAAATGAGTGAGTGAGTGAAATGAGTGAGTGAGTGAAATGAGTGAAGGAGTGAGTGAGTGAAATGAGTGAGTGAGTGAAATGTGAGTGACTCACTCACTTACTCATTTCACTCACTCACTCATTTCACTCACTCACTCATTTCACTCACTCACTCATTTTACTCACTCACTCATTTCACTCACTCATTTCACTCACTCATTTCACTCACTCACTCATTTTACTCACTCACTCATTTCACTCACTCATTTCACTCACTCACTCATTTTACTCACTCACTCATTTCACCCACTCATTTCCTCACTCACTCATTTCACTCACTCACTCATTCATTTCACGCTTGCGACGCTTGGACCAAGCGAAGAAGAAAGAGAAAAACCGGTTTCCTGTCGCCAATGTCCGCCAAGCAGATACAATTACGGAACCCCTCCTAAAAAATAAAGTGGTTCTTCCCCTGTACTCTTCATTTCTTTCACTTAATTTTCCTCGCGGTGAATTTCTTTTTTCAAATTAAAAATAGAAAAATTGAATAAAAACACAATGCATAATGCTATTCCTATGGAGAATTCGGCTCACGTTTTGCACTCCTACACCCGTTTGGGTTCGAATTTCAAAAAATCGCTTCTTAAATGACGCCTACGATATAAAAAGAATATTTTCCTAAAATTTGGTAGCTCTACCTCCAGTAGTTTGGGCTGGGCGTTGATACGTGAATAGATCAGTCAGTGAGTGAGTGAGTCAGGACTTTGCCTTTTATATATATATAGAGATTATCTTTTATTTTAACATATAATTAGCTGCTGGTTAGAAGCTTTTTTAAACATTAATTTTACATATACATGTAATAACATGTTTTTTTATATAAAAAAACTAACCCTATTTTTAATTCCATATTAGCTTTTAATTTGTATTTGATGTTGTGGTTATCAGTAACATTTATATTAAGAATTTTTGCCAAACAGAATTTTGCATTAAATTTTTGTTTTAAACCTACTCTAAATACTAATTTGTGAGTATTAATTTCAGCCGCAACAAAAACTGGGTTAAAAGGTCTGGTTTCTTTTAGAAGAATCGCTTATAACTTATATTATAACTTAAAGCTTTTTTAAAAAATCAAATTTAAATAATTCAAAGAAAAAAGTTTTAGCATAAACGTTTTCAGATAGAATAAAATATAGTAGTAATAACATTCTTACGGTGACAATAAGTTGTATTTTAAAGTTCTTAACCATATTCCTTTATAATACCTTATAACCTTTCTTTGTATAATCAATAACAAGGATTCCTTTCACAAGAAAAGTGTAGTAGTGAAGCTTCCTGTACCCCTTCCCCGTAAAAGGTGCTTTACTTCAGATGTTCTTTAGTTGCTGGAAAAACAGGAAACAAAACCTCTTTCTTAGAATACTCTACTTACAATTGATTTATTTTAACAACGCAAAGATTCTATGAAAGTGTTTTTTTTAATTCAATAACCGAGAACCTCTTGGTTTTTCAATCGATTTCTTAGTTGATTTATGGTCTTTTTTTAGTTTAGATCGTATTAAGGGGCTGTTTTATTTAACACAATTCCAATGTTATAAGAATTTCTGCGTGTTTAATGATTTGTTAACTTTTGTATTTTTATAAATTGCTTTTATTTCCGGATTTCATGACATAAATTTATTCATACCATTTCATTCGATTGTTTATTTTTCTGCAAACTTACTGGTTTCGATACGTTACAAAAGGTACTAGATGTTAAATTGGTTTCTAGGTGTTTTTAAATGGACGAATTCTGCCGAAATGTTATTACATTACAAAGCTAAAAAATGTGATTTAAAAATAAACTTCATCTAACTAGCCAGATTTTTTTCAAATAATACAAATAAAAGAATGGACGAACAGATAGTGTGAAAGGACAACCTTGTAGCATGATAGACTTACTAACTAAATGCATTTCTGAATGATAATCATGTTTAACATGCACCTGATTTTTAGCCTACTTTTCTTTTTTTAATTCGAAAGAATTAAAAATAAATCTTAAAAATTCTTTTTTTGTTAGAAAGCTATGACCTCAGATACCTAACTTTCATACTTTTTGTCCGTCTGTCTGTACGTCTGGACGGACATAAATCTACTATCTGTCGGCGAATTTCCCATTGAATTAGCATTGAAATTCAATTTTGAGTCATTTAAATCACTGTAGGTATTGAAATGCGGTTGATGTCCATCTGTCTGTCTGTTCGTATGTCTGTCTGTCTTTCCGTATCCCTCTTCCAAAATCGGTTCTATCCCTCGGATCTTAAAAATTCTTTTTTTGTTAGAAAGCTATGACCTCAGATACCCAACTTTCATACTTTTTGTCCGTCTGTCTGTACGTCCGGACGGACATAAATCTACTATCTTTCGGCGAATTTCCCATTGAATTAGCATTGAAATTCAATTTTGAGTCATTTAAATCACTGTTGCCAAATCAACAATGGCATGAGAAACTTTATTTATTTAAACATATTTGAAGCAAAATAATATTTTCATGAATCAGTTTGGAATGACGTCATAAAATGTAGCACAATTTGATTCTTTGATTATTCATTAATTATCTACCAAGAATGCGGCAAGGCATACTTTTGCATGCAATTATGCTTAGTTTTAATTTACATTTCTTATTTTTTAATACAGTTCGGAGTAGTTTCATTAGTTTTGTTATTAATAAATATTTAATTATTCTTCGAACTACAAATAAATCACGAGCAAATGATAAATAATATTTAATTAATTTGCGAAAGAATATTAAGGAAAATAGTTGATTTTGGCTTTTAGAAGTTTAAATTATAGCTGGGTGCTGTGTTTCGATTTTTTTTCCTAATGTGTATAAATCTAGTGTAGAAACGGCTGTTGATGATATTTACTTTAGGAACCTAGTTTTTTTTTCCCGATTAGAACTCCAGTAAGTATTTAAGTAACAGGAAAGTAGGCTATTTTAGTTCTTTATGAACTTCTTGTTAAATATGGTTTGGAATATCAAACTTGTCAGTGCCATTAATATAATTTCGCTTTTGTAAGTGGGTGACGGAAAATATACAGAAAACCGACTAACATGCTTTTTTTTAATTATTAAAAACGCTTCGCAGAAGCTTTTAATTAAAAGTTAAATCCTAAAAATTGTGAGTAATCAAAATCTTAAATTGATGGGGTTGTCATAAATAATTTTTTATTATTTCTATTTCAATTACGTCGTTTTGTATTTTGAGGAAACACTTTGGACTTTTAATAATTTATGGTTTTTATTTCAGATATGAGTTTAAAGACAAATTTGAAACGCGCGTTGGCCTTAATTTAATAAATACTATAAACACTCTAAATACATTTTACCTTCATTAAGGTAACTATAAAATAATTGTTAAAATATTAAACTTATTATTGTTTTTCAGGAATCTTTTTTATTTTCCCCTTCTAAACTAATTTTTTAAACATTAACTTGTTACATATTCCAAATTTTTTCTTTCTTTATAGATTTTTTAAAAATATTTTGCGGAAATCAAATATCCTTAAGTTTAGTTAGTGTAACATTTATGCATTTCGGTACTGTTTTTTAAAGAAATTTTAACACTGAATTGTGTACATTGCAATTATATTTTGTACTAACAGCTAAATTTCATGCTTGTTGATTTTTAGCTAAAAAGAAAGCAAAACAGATATTCATAAACAAATTAAAAAAAGTTGCTGAAAACTTTTATAGCACTGAGGCAAAGATAGATTAGGTCATCGAAAATTTTCTACGTCTGCTATTGTTATTAGTATTATTTGGGAGCGTCACACAAATGTCGAAATCTAAAACAAAGTTATAATACTAGATGGAAAACTCGAATTACCATATGAATGGTTGCTACGCTCCGCAAGTCATTGATTTATGACCGTGATGACATCGTTGAAATTTGGGCAAAAAATAGCGAGATATTATTACCATTTTATTCCGAAGATAAATTAAATTTCACACTTCGAAGGTTTTATTTGAGAATCATTTCGTTTCGTTCTGAGTGTTGGCTTTTCCAAAGGTGAGGAACGAAAAATGTTCGTGCATGGGCGTCCATACTTTTCAGGTTCCAAACAAGTTTCATTCTTCTTCTTTGGAACAGCCAACACTCCGAACCGGACGGAAAGCTTGACGTCACGGACAGCTTATTCTATGGTCTTAGATTTGAGTAAGGCGGCAGAGTTTCTAAACGAAGCTATCTCTAAGTTGTTAAGTAAGTCTAAATATCCTAAATCGTCGTAAGTTATACTTACCTGGTTAAGTAGAATAAATTTGATGTAAATTTAATTAAAATGTTTTATGTTGAATAATTAAAAATATTAAATTCATCTCAAGTCTATGAGATCCATCAAGCGGTTTCTCTAATAAATTAAAAATCAAGGGGGAACACAAAAGTCAGTTAAAGATGCATATTTTTTCTGACTGGGTAATGGTAGCAGCGAATGACTGTTAATTGAGAACTTTGATTAAGTATATTTAATACTTATAAAAAGTTAAATTTTTAACGTTTTATTTAGAGATTTTACAATCTTTCCTTGATTGAATTTCGAGAATATCCACGTAGAGTTTTGATTTTTTTAATCAAGTAGAAGTCTGTGAACAGAATTGAAAATTATTTGGTGGAAGAGTTTGGTCCTCGGAACGTATTTTGAATGTGAAATGAATAAACTAATTGAGATAATAAAATATCCGCAGAGCATAAGACTCATTTGAAAATTTTTGTGAATCCTTGATCCTTTCCTTAAAAAAATTGCGGTTTTAGATAAGAACTTTAAGTCAACCCCATCAGTCAACCACAATCCTACAAAGCCATGTCACTCTTCTGTATTAATTGATTCATTCAACTGTGGTTCTAAAATACGACGCCCGTCGCCAATAGCCCTCGTGTAGCTCTAGTTCGACGATAATTCAAACTAAACTAAACTTGATTCATTCAAAACAGGAAGCTCCATGAAAAAATATTCCTCTATGTCATTTATATTTTGACATAAATTGTTTTGAAATTGCGTTTTGGCCTTTTACTAGTTTTTTGTGTTATTTTCACAAAAATCTAGCCAAGATAAGGAGTAAAATCGGCTTAAAACTAAGATTTTTATAGTCTAAAGTCTATTGAGATAGAAAAGAAAAACTATTTATACATAGAACTTTTCTCTATAAAATCCCTTTTGAAAATGTGTTTTATTAAAAAGATTACATTTAATAGCATAAATACAAACACACACATGAATATATATATATATATTAATAAACATCCATTACACTTTTTACAAGCCAAGGTCTCGAGTTGAAAGTTGAAATTCATCCCTTATTGAGGCCAAGTAGCGATTGGGATTCGGTAGCTTGCTTAAAAGACAAGTTTTGACACTTTGGCTCCATTTCTGTTGCTAGATTTCATCTTATTTTTCCCTTCAGTACACCTTTCGCTTGGCAGCCGGGTCTCATTTCGGCTTTTTTTATGCTCTATAAAAAGCCTCTTATAAGTAAGGATGCTTAGATAAAGTTCCGTTATAAGAACAGC
The DNA here is from genome assembly GCA_019343175.1 of Oedothorax gibbosus. Classification (NCBI taxonomy): domain Eukaryota; kingdom Metazoa; phylum Arthropoda; class Arachnida; order Araneae; family Linyphiidae; genus Oedothorax; species Oedothorax gibbosus. The sequence goes on from CM033272.1 coordinate 32,468,389, forward strand.
ATGTTTTTTTTTTCGTTTTTTACAGTTTTCGAAATTATTGCTTTACACATGATAAAACGTGGCTAAGCTTGATATTCTTTATGAATTTTTTTTCCCAATTTCGTAGAATAGTTCTTATGCATGTTAGTACAAAGTATTTGGCGAAGGTTAGCAGTTGTAATTGAAAGTTGTAGTAATAACTAATATGATTTGTAAAGTTTCGCCACCTATCAAACCTTTTTTCAAAATAATAATAATGATATCATCCCTTTTTCACTGCATTCCCCTTGCATTACATTTTCTTGCTGCCATTGTTTAATGCTTTTCATCGTACATTTAAAAAAAGATTTAATTACGGCATTTTAAATGCGACCACGGAGCATCTCTCAATTCTACAAAGAACAAGTAAAAGTATAAGATAATTCTTTATTTTTTGCAACTCTACCGTAAAGGGCGGTCTTCCAATGTAACAGATCTATTTCATAAGCAGACTGAACAGGGAAGTTCTTTGATTGGTTTTTTTCCCCACGTGGTATGTGGCGAATGAAACGGCACGCTTGTAACTAAAAGTGCAATATCTCAACTTAATGAATTAAAGGCATTAATAGGACAGGAGATTATCAAACTCGCATCTTGAAGTTATGAATGGGAGGCGTGGCTTGTCATCTTTAATGATACGACTTCGTTTACGAGGGGATGGGCTTTGAGATGAGAATGTTTAAATTCTTCCTAGTACAATTTTGTAACACCGTTGATTAAAATTAGAAGAAGTACAAGAGGTAAAATTAGCAAAATTTAATACAAACATTAGTTGAAATCACCATGTGAACGTTTTTCTAGGTGTTATGTTAAGGGGTTTGTTTTCAGTTAATCTTACATGAGTAAGATTTTCTAGCTTATTTTAATGCAAGAAATATTCCCAAAACAAGATCCACTTACTTAATATTTCGAAGTTGATCCAAAAGAAGAAAAGTTTGTCTTTTCTCTTCTTCTTTAGTTTTATCCATTGATAAAGCTAACGATATAATTAAAATACAGTGTCAACCCTAAAGACGAATTTCAAAAGAACAAATTTTTTATACTATATCATTAACTTCAAGTCTCGCCTTAGATAACATAACAAAACCAAAATTAATCTATTTTTCAACCTTCAAACAATGTTGTTGTAAGGAACTTTACAAGAAGGTTAGAATCGCTAGATAAAAAGAAATGTATTATACGTAGCTTACGGAACCCAATAAGTTATGTTTGATTACTCTTCAAAGAAGTTTTGTCAATCAGCACCTAACATATGAAATAGTATTTCTTCAATGTTTTAATTCCAGTTATACATTGACAAATACATCGACAACATAAATCTCTTATATGAACCTTAAGAATTCAATCCCTAAATAAAAAGACAAACTACAAAATTAAACTGTAAGCCTTTAGCAACAGAACAGAAGCAGATCGGTGACAACGTCATCGCCACTTTTCAGCCATATAATATATGTATAGTCAATTCATTTATAAATGATTCTCCAATATCAACCTTTATGATTCCAATCAAAACAAATTCCATGAATCGATCCAAACAAATTATTCTATTTATAAGCCGGAAAATTGCTCGGAACAGAACAAAAGCAAATCAGCGAGCAGTGTCATCGCCGCTTTTCCGCTCGGTTATCCATTGATCCCGCAATAATTGGATCGCGGAGAAGAAATCAGTGCAGATGTCGCCGATCTCTGAGGGAAAAGCGACAGGTGGATTCTTTTTTCGAAATGGTATCGAATGTTCCTTTCATCCCGCCGACGATCCCCTCTCTGGAATGGATGGGGGAAGTTCACTGCCCTCATGAAAATCATGTCAATATCGTTTTCATAACAGCTCTTTAAATTTGGTGTAACTTTCTAATCGCTGTATTTATTGATGTATCATTTTCCAAGTAACCATAAGTTTGTGAAGTTAGTTGAAACTTGGATAAACATGTTATGCCTTCATAACTACTATATATAATGTTTGCATTAATTTATTATTTTGCTATATCGTTTTCAATTCGAAAACACAAATTTTAAGTGAAATGTACAATGTTAAAAATTACACAATTTTGAGGTAGAAGTTTTTGAGTTATTGAAGATAGGAAGTTGTGGTCAGCAACAATTTCACCGGTTAATTTATCGATAGAACCAAGCAGTGCATAGTGAAAACTTTTTATTTATTAGTTTAATAATTTTCTTTATTAGTTTAAATATATAAAGTCATCGAACAACTTTCACATACATTGCAGTTTTCCAGATAATTTCTTTAAACAATGTGGTTAATATATATTTTAAATATATCATTTTATAAATTAATTACAATATTTATTTATTTTGGATATTTTGAACAACTTTTAAAAATACAACTTCTTTTTTAAAAAGTTCTATTATAAAACTATAATGAGCGCTGATTTACATGTTCCCTATAATGGCTTTTCACCAATTAGTCGCACAACCCATGAAAAAAATGTAATCGCAGTATCAGCTTCTAGCTCACCATGAACCACCTCATTGCTCAACTGAAATCGGAAGCCAACCTACATTATTACCTTTATTATCTCGCTCCAATGGTGTTTTTATATGCTACCTGAAACCATAATCCCCTACTACAGACTCAAAAGAAAGGGAGCATCTCTCTACCTGTTGAGGATACCAGGGTTGCCACTTTCCAAATCAAAATTGTAAAAAAGTGGCCGAAGTCGAATTACGCCAACGCATTTCGAATCGCATGTTGTTAGCTACGATACAATTACCATTGAGTATCGGCGAGTGGGGTAAATTTGGTCCAAGCATAAAACCCTAGTACTGACTTTCTTTTTGAATGATTTTTACTCATAGGTCAATGCAGAGTTGCAACCAATTGAAAATAGCAAGCACATTTTTAAAGAGTGCATTTAATGAGAAGTTATTAGCTTGAAAATCTTGGGCCAAAGTTACTCCATTCAACTGTACTTAATTTTTATGCACCAGAAGAGGGATTTCATTTTTTTGGAGTTATGCTTATTTTAGCTGAGATTAATATAAGTAATCAGTTAAAAATGCATTTAAATTTTTCAATTAAAATTTTAAATGGTGGGATCCGAAGGACCTAACGGGAATTGCACATAGAATAGATGTGAAATGACGCAAATGATTTTAAAGGTTATGAATTAGAATCTATGGAGATTTTAATTTCAAAGCAAAAAAAAAAGCGAAATTCATTTGTGCCCCTGGTATTCAAAGCGTTAATTAATTTTACTTTTTCCGACATGGTGCAAGAGCAACATATTTCAATATATTCAAATATTCAGATTTTGCCTATCACCTAGATCTGGAAATATGTGCCATAGATTTGAAATACCCTCAGATGATGTAAGCAGCAATTTAGTGGATTCAAAAACCTTTTGTGTTCAATGAGGCGTTTCTCAGAGACATTTTACCTTCCAAATAAATTACATTCCACTCATTAATAGCATCTTTTTGTTTAATATATTTTCCCCCCAAACCAACATCAATTCAACAAATGTTAAAAAAAAGGTCTATAATTTATCAAACATTATCGTAGGAAATCAATATTGTCGAAAAAAATAATAAAAAAATGGTTATATAAAATATTTACAGCAAAGCTTTTCCACAACTTCTACCGCATCAACATGCCAAAACCAGCCAAGTCTGGTCTGAAAAATGCCAAAGTGGCTCCCCGTACCTGCAGACTGCCCCCTTTGTGCGGGCATCTCATAAACATGGGCTTCCCGTGGCGTCTACCTGAGATGCCGCAAACTAGGGTCTAATGAATGGGCCACACACACCTGAAGTCTCAATTCTCTCCCACCCACCGAGTGACCCCTTGGTGGGGTTTGGGGGACTATCCCCCCCTATTGGTGTTAGAGCTACTGCATGGTGGTCGGTGGTGCTTTGGGTAGGAATAAACAATGTTTCAAATAAATGCTTGAAATTTATTCTCTTTGCTTCGAAACTTCCGTCATTTATAGTAAATGTGCATAAAAGAAAGTTGATTGAATAAATCCTACGTATTTTAATTATTACCAATAATGTGGCATCTATTTTATTTCCTTTAAATCATACAAATTGCAAAAATTAGAATTGGTATTATGCTACAATTACGACAACCAACAATGATGAACGGAAAAATTCCATTAAAAAAGAAAGTATGTTATGTATTAAATATGGTTAGAAAGTCATTTTTGGTCCGCAATTTGAGAAATTGAGACACAACATCTTATGCCTAGAAAATATTAAATGTTAAACTCTTAAAAAGTTTATTATTATTTAGAATTCGAAGCAAGTGTTCAAGCTTTTTCTCAATGTTTAAAATTATGCTACTATTTAAAAAAAAATTGAAAAACTCCGAGCTTGAGAAAAAATTCCAGTTTTTCATATCTAAAAAATATTGCTATTTACAAAACCAAAAGCCAAAGCGTAAATAATCAAGAACTCAAAACTAATCTTCAGGATCACAAGCTACTTCTTCTTCATGCATGGTGGGTGGAGGGGAACTTACACGTAAATGACAACCATGCCGAGGGTATATTAACACTTCTTTTACGCACCAAACGACAGGCACGAGGACAAAGAAGTAAAGGAACACGATATATGTTACCATCAACCCCATGGGGAGAACCGACTATGGGATCTCGTTCAACCGTTTTGTACCCACCCTCCGCGGATAATAGACGTCCGTCGCGCTTGACCACAGGCCCCACGCCATATATTTCAACACATCAGACCACAAAAGGGGCCACCTATTATTACTAAAGTCTAGGGTCTGGGACCACCTAAAAAGTTGATCCTCCCGCTCTGCATTGTTATCGGTTTGGTCTAATTTAGCTGTTCGGAGGACCACCGACAGTGATCGAGGGCTAGAGCAGGAGGAATTCGACGGACTCCATAAATTATTCAAGGGAGAGCTTTTAACTTTCTGGAAAGGTTGCTACTGCAGCTTCTGTGGCTTCTGCTTTTGTATCTTTGATTTGAGATTAGTGTGACATTTGTGTGATTCAAAGAAGTATTCTGGAGGTGATAAGTTGGGCAACTTCTAGAAGTCACACGGTTGTGTTTTGCCCAGGGTATAAGAGGATTCGTGTGAGGTAATTTGTTGGTTGAAAAATAAATAAGGTGTCAATGTGATTAGATATTTTTTTTAACATTAATGCACTACAGTGTACAGAAGCACAAAAGATAAGTCCACGGCATCACGTTGATTTTATAGTATTATTGTAGTTTCAGTCATGTAATCGACTCAAGTACTGTAATAAATTTTTTAACTCATAATTAAAGAAGTTTTCAGGTTATATGTAATAAAACTAGTACCTGCCATTTTTGAGAGACTACTGATTAATTGGAGGAATTGAAAGTAGATAATATTATATTTCTCTCACATTATTCTGGTTCAGTTAAGAATTGTCGACAAAGAAAATGCAATGCTTATAGTTCTTGGAGACATTTTAATCATCACGCAAAATACTCAACATTTTGCAGTACAAATCCAAAAGCCGGACAATTTACATATTTTAGAACTCTTTGAAACATACAGGACAGAAACCTTGAATAGTACTGTCCTGAAAAATGCAATACGTCTAGGCACCCTAAAAATTAATAACCGAGTTGTGGTTTTGAAAAGTACATGTGGAATAAAGAAGACAGAAAACCAAATATGGATAGGTATCTCTAGTTGATATGAAATACCTACGTCAAAAGGGAAACTCCATAGACCCGTAGACTACATAGTGTTTGATATAAAGTTTGCTTAACCGTTTGATTTTCAAGGACTCAAACTCATTTAAATACCACTCCCCAGACAATAAATGTCCCTGGTTATTATAAGTACATTTATAAATTAACTCTATAATATTTTTTTAAACACGAGTATTTAACGTCTAAATTTAAAGCGACACCTAGAAAAGGCGATCCAGAATAATTTGCATCGTTAAAGTGAAGTGCGATAATCTTTTAATCTATCGTTCATTTCGAAGAAACTTATACACAATGCGCAATACAGCGTATATTGCCTTTTAAAGTGTCTTTTAAAATAAATATTATCATAATCCAATGTTTACATGTCGAGCGGGCTTGTGTTAGTTTTGCATTACAAACAACTTGTCTACATGATCTTGTGAATGCTATACCTGGTATATAAAAAAATTAATTTTAAAAATTGGAGGATTAAAATTTGAATTTTCTGTCAAAACCAATGCTAATCAAATCCACCAATCAATGTAGGATGCACGTTTTTGTAATTATATGGTTACAAGAATATCTGTGCTGATATATATTTGCATAGCAAAACTTATTTGCGCTGTTTACTCAGTTTCTTTACCTTTTCTAACAGTTCATAGGCTAACTTTAAATAATCATTCTGATGACCCATTCTTCCTTTTTATAATAATGTACTTTTATAATAATAATAATTTGCAAAACAAAACTTATTTGCGTTGTTAACTCAGTTTCTTTACCTTTTCTAACAGTTCATAGGCTAACTTTAAATAATCATTCTGATGACCCATTCTTCCTTTTTATAATAATGTACTTTTATAATAATAATAATTTGCATAACAAAACTTATTTACGTTTTTAACTCAGTTTCTTTAACTTTTCTAACAGTTCATAGGCTAACTTTAAATAATCATTCTGATGACCCATTCTTCCTTTTTATAATAATGTAGCTTTAAAGAAAATCATACAGTTCCTCTATGAATATCTTTCATAAAATTCTTTCAAATATTTTCTTTAATGATTCCTAGAAAATATAAATAAGTTTTGTGGTTTACCGCTACTGTGGAACATTTACAACGCATTATACTTTAATATCGGAAATCTTTCCGTTTTAGAATTATTTTATGACTTTATAGCAGTAAAGCTTATCAAATTATGATAAAATCTGACCAACTTCTGATTACATTTACAGGAGCACACATTTTCATCAAATTTTGATATCAGGAAGTTTCGCAATCGTTTTGGTTTCTAGAAGTATTTAGAAAAGAAGAGAATTCAACCACACTGTTTACTCAGATTAATGTTAATAATGAAAAAATGAAAAATCTAGTCTTCATTAACTCTCGTTGGAAACTATTTTATCGTATAATAAATGTTAACACTTTATAGCAATTTTGTGTGTGAATATTTCAGTTTTAAAATTTATGATTAATTAAATTAACAAAAAGGTCATTATTAAGTTACTTTTGTGACATGGCTATTCAAATCAGACCTATTTATGTCATATTTCACGTGTTTTCGAAGTGACTACTGGTTTTAGCTAAGTGCTTTTCATCTTTAAGTTAAAAAAAACTTTTTCTATTGAAGAATCTCAGTTTATCTAAATAGATGCTTCCTTTTAATCAATTTCTAAGCTACCTGAGATCACGATGTATTCTAAACTATAAAACATTTTAACGTTTCTTCCCAATTCCTACAACTCGGTTCCAAGCAAAAAACAACAACAAAATATAGCGGCTGCATAAGATCAGAATGAAAAACTTGGTCTGGTTTAGTACTTAAGATAAAGCCGGGTCCACGTGACATGATCATTCAGAAACGACCTCTGGTGACAAGTTGTTCGGTGTCATCGCAGACGATCTCGGCAGACGATAAGTCCGAAATTTATGTCGCTCTGACAAGGGTGCGGACATCCACACCAGGGATGGAAAAGATTAAAACGCCCGTTTCTTTAGGAATGTTTTGATAGGTTAGGCACAAACAAGAAGATTGTTCGTTAGGTTTTATTAATAAATCGTATAATAATTTACGGTGCACATACCTTTTTAATTTCTAAGACAGAGTTCGGATATTAAAAAGGTATATGTACAGTAAATCGTTCATTTTAATATAAATGTTTTTTATAAGGTTAGGCAAGAACAAGACGATTGTTCGTCAGGTACTGTTAATAAATGGTATAATAATTTACGGTGCACATATTTTTTTAATATACGAAGGAATTTCATGAATGCATATAGAAAATTATGGCATGCACGCACCCATACTCTTTTTGTCCATCTTGTTTACACATTTAATTGAAATTTACCCTGATTGTTCCTTACAGGGATTGCTTAATCACTCAAAATAGCTTCCTTTTTAAACTAATTTAAATTACTGCAGAGTGCTTAAAATTTTTACTCAAATTAAAATTAACAAATCTTTATTGGAATGAAATATAAACAAATTAATAATTATATTGGTTTTTATAATGTAATTAAAATCAACAAATATAAGTTATTTATTAATCAGTGAAGAATGTACACACATCACATAGTACAATTTATCTTTGTACTTAATTTATTAATATTTTGTTGGTAAGAATTTGGGAGAAAGTTTGAAAAATTGGTTAGGACGATTTATTAGTTTGAAATAGCAAACACTTGTAAATTTAAAAAAGTAATTTCGATCTACATTTATTTGAAAAAACTCTTTACAAGGTCACAAAGATTATTTGAAATATCAGGTTTACCAAATTGTTTTAATAAAATAGAACAAGAACATATAACTCCTATTCTTCAAGAAGTGCAGTTGCATCCTACCAAATACCTGTTGCCCAACTGATGAGAATGTTTTACACAGCTAAAAGAAGGAGAATGTTTTTTGTTTAAAGTGAAGAATAATATTTCGAACGTAGGTGAACGGTTCATCTTTGTTAGAGTTCCGGTATCAATGCTATATCTTTTTTTAAATGCATTTAAGTAATGTGTCTTGAAATTAATATTCATGAAACGTTCGGAACCTGTATTTTTCAGTACCAGATAACATCTGTCGATTCTTTATTTGAAGATAATTGTATCATAACTCAAATAAAATTACTCTGTACGAATGATTTTATTTTTGATGCAATAATAAGTAATGCGAAGTTTTGCAAAAATTTAAAAGTGGCCAGTTATTTCTACATACTCTACATCTTCTTCATACATCTACATACTTTATATATATGCACTTGATCTTTGAAAATACTTTGCATAGATTGCAATAATTTAGTTACAGTTGAACACAACTATGTAAAAAAACACTTAAATGACAATTTCTAATAAAATATATAACATAAAATGAATACATTAAGTGCAAAAAAGCAATAAAAAGATAACATCATATTCACGTAGGCTTCTAGCACTTCATAATTACTAATATTTTTATTAGTATTTTGTACGCTGTATAAAATTTGTGGAATGTTGCTCCGTAAATACGTTGGAAGCTTGAAGCTCGTCCTATTTTAATCCACTCTATAAACGAGGTAGCAGCATATTTTCCTAGCTTCCCCGCTTGGTTTTCGCTACTGTATTTTTTCTTTAGTTCTGATGGTTCTAATTGTACTGTGCAAAAAAAATCCTTTAGTGACTAAGGATTCGTAACTTTTGTCATTAAGTGTATCGATGCATATGCAGTCCTGCCGTTTCAAAAGTTTTTCTCTCGAGTTAGTGTCATTTGCTATGCATTTCCCCTATTGGGTAAAAACTAGTGAAGCAGAAAGTGGTAAAACATTTTTTTAGAAAATTCTTTTTAGAATCTATTGAGAAGAGTTGAAGTTAAATTTTGTCCGATTGTATGAGGTGCTGCTCATCTCCGTTTCTGTAGCCTATTGAGCGTTAGGTGCCAATACCATATGAAGGCTGAAGGGTCTAGTTGCAAAATTCACATTCTTCAAAGCATACTATGATCTAGAGTCCTGTGCGTTCATTGGCGACTTTGACGATCGTTAAGCCACAGTACCCTTATCTAGTTATACTTTGCAGAATGTGAGTTTTGCAACTAGATCCTTTACATTCAAAGTAAATATTCAAAAAGGTAAAGAAAATAAATAGAGGCTAACAAAAGAATAAACAATGAAATATTTTTTATTTTGAAATATACAGGGTGGCGCAAATAAAAGTGGCCCGGCTTTGAAGTAGGGATAAAACAGGAAATGCTGCCAAGTCAAAAACCAATGCAAAAACCAGTTTGCCATGTGAAGCCATTGATGGCTTCACTTTTAAGCCCAAACAGACGTTTGACGACTTATTTACCGGTAACTATGCCATCTTCATCTGTGCACTGATCTGATCAACACACACAGTTCCCTCTGATATCTCAACTCGTCAATGGTCCATGTGCAGCTCTAGTCTAGTAACAGCCAAACCAACCAATGAAAAAATAGGTTTGCCAAGTGAAATCTTGAATATTTTATGAATTCGACTTGTAGGCTTTCAGGCGGCTTCAATAGTTTTTCCCGCCAAGCATCTATCTGCAGTCGTAGCTCCATGTTGGGCCACTTTGATTTGCGCCACCCTATACATGCTTTTACCAAAGTAACACACCGAACCAACCCCTCTTTTCTTTTGTTCCCGCAGGCAGCCGCGAGACGGCGTTCATCTACGCCATCACGTCAGCCGGCGCGACGCACGCCGTGACGCAGGCCTGCAGCGCCGGCAACCTCACCGACTGCTCGTGCGACGCCTCTCGGCAGGGGCAGTCGGCGCCCGAGGGCTGGAAGTGGGGCGGCTGCTCGGACAACGTCCGCTACGGCATGATGTTCGCCAGGCAGTTCGTGGACGCGCCGGAGAGGGCCAACCGAAAGAGGGACGTCAGGGCGCTCATGAACCTGCACAACAACAACGCGGGCAGGCTGGTGAGTGGTGGAGAAACATATAATACTCTCAGAAATAATATTGTAGCCCTCTGAGGTATAAGCGAATTGGCTAAAGTGTAAACTTGTTTTCACTGCATGAGATTTAGCCCTGAGCTCAAGCCCTGATGCAACTGAGAAATTAAAATTTCTAACTGAAAATCTTATTTCTTAAATTTAAAAATAATTATATTTCTGTAGTAGATGGCTATAAAGGGCTCCTCCATGTTTTAAATTTTAAAATGTAATAAAATTATTAAATTTATATTTAAAAAAAAATTACGTTTGTTGCTGGAAAACCCGACAGCCAGGTGACCGGTTTATACGTATGTATAACTCTAGAGCTAGAAACGTTCGCTACATGTGTTTTTCATTATCGGATAACATCAGTCGATACTTTATTTGCAGATAATTGTATCATAACTCATTCAAGTTACTCATTACGAATGGTCAATTTTGTTTTATGACCCCATAATAGCCAATGCGAAGTTTCAATAATATTTAAAAGTGTAACAACACTTTTAAATATTGGCAAACTTTACCTGCACATCAACAATGCCTGTTGAGTTGGTAAGAATGACGCCCGTCCCCTGTAGACCACGGTTCAGTTTTGATGATTATTCAATATCGCCCCCCCCCAAAAAAAAAATATATATATATTTCATGTACAACTAGTATTGAACAAAAGCGTTAAAACAATACATGTTAAAATGATCTTCGTGTATTTTTGTCCATTGTGATCTAGTGCCAATGAGAATCACTAAGCGTTGGAAGAAATACACCTTGCAATTGAAAAGCGATAAATACTTTTACGAACTAGAAAATAAGAATTTTTTTTTTAAAGTTACGCCACTATCGAACTTCCAACTCGCCAAATCCCTCAAACGACGAGACAGCTCCTTTCCCCAGGACATGATGAGACCGACGTGAATGAATGTCCAAAGGGGCGTCTCTGTAGACGCTCAAGTGACGTAATAACAGTCCTCCTCGACGAACCGAGAGACAAGATGCGTGTAATGGTCGCCACCTTAGGAGATGGCTGCGTAGCGATTCATCACCCTTAATTCGTTCGTCTTCGATTAATCATAATTAACTAATACTCTGCGGGACAGGATGCGATCACGAACTTTCCGATTGAGCAAGTGCCGATCCAACTGTACGATTCATTGAGGGCTTACTATAACCAATACCAATATATTTAGGGTTACACTGTTCTAAAAGGTGGCTGGTTTTGAAATGTATATTTTAAATTATCTAAATTTAGGAATCAGAGTTTAAGACGGGAGAAAAATTTGGCATTAGAACCTTAAAACCTTGTTAAATTTAAGGTTATAATATTACGGTAGGGGTTAGTTTAAATGCAATTTTTTATGGTTACAAATTTCGTTTAGGCGCCGATCCAGTAAACTTAATAATTATTGAATAATAAGTAAAACTATATCAACATTAGCGAATGTCACCAAGGCAGTGCTCTCCTAAAATGAAGATTCCGGATCCGTTATTGATTAGATTAATTTATTTTCATATTAAAACAAATTTTAAAGATTTCTTTACACCCAAGTAATATGTTTATGGAAGTGTGTAACGGTTGAACGAATGATTAGTGTTACCGTAACATCTCTTTACAAGTCGTCAAGTCCCAGCAACATAAAAAAATACTTGATTATCAAAATATTCAAATTAGTAAATTAAGTAAACTGTTTATCGTATTTATTGTTATTAAAAATTAGTTTTAAGTAAACAAGGTTTCAAAGTTAAGCGAAAATTTTGTACCTCTAAAATAACCAAATGTCGCTATCTCATAATTATCTATAGTGATCTTAGCATTTTATTTTGACTCTCCTTCATTTTCTTAACAGCATAAATTAAGAATGAATGCCGGACATTTGATTAAAAGTTTTTTTTTTACCTGAAGCTCTCTGTTATGGGTATCAGGACCTTTAAAAGATATATATTAAACTATATTACTCGGAAATATATTAGAGTTGAATTAATCATTAAAATAAAAGAACACATATATATATAAAAGTGTATTTTTTTTATCATGTATTAGTGCATTAATTGATAAATATCGCAATTTTTTTTTCAAATGATCAACACAATTTTTTCCGATAACAAATTTATTAATAAAGTTGTTTTCAAACTTTTTTTGTTCACTTCAGTGTAGCGCCCATGACAATTTATCGTAAAAGCTATATCAAATATAAATCTGATCAAAGTCTAATCAAAAATGTTGTATACAAACTTTCAAGTCATTTGGTTAACTGGAAATTTTGTTGTCATGTACAAAAGTTCTAACTACATATATATGAGAATCATTGGGCAATTATAAAAGCCGAGTATTGGTCAAATATCATTAAAAAACCTTTTGTCAGAAATTTCAAAACTAGTTAGAATTTAGATACATATATGACACCTTATCTTAAGTAGAAATGAGTGTGCTTCAATATAAGTGTATTTTAATTATAAATGTAAAGGTCCTAAAATCCCTTACGTCACCAGGCTTTAATTAGATATTCCAATCATATGCGAATGGTTTTTTAAACCCTTCATTCTTGTTGTCAAATATTTGCAGAGCTCCGATTCTTCATATCACTTTTGACGCATCTTTAATTTTCCATTTACCAACCTGCAAATCAGCCATCATTGAACTGTTTTGATGATTTATTCAATATTTGTTTTTCTTTTTTTAGGGCTGAATAATTGCAAAATCGACACTTTGAATGTCAATCAAATGAAAGCTTTTTTATTAATAGTTTAGTATGTTAGATGCACTTTCTTTATTTTGATATTTAGCTTACATACGACTGATTATTAAAGGTTTGATAGACTGCCTATTTTATTTTTAATTTCAAAACACAGTGAAAAAATACTTGATTGGCGTAAACGTTCGACATTTTTTGAAAAACATGCAGCAAGGGTTTAGTTTCAAAATATTTAATCTCAATGGTGACAACCCAAAGAAGTTAATTCAAAATATAGTGTTTTTGTCTTTTAGCTGTTTTAGAGCTTAAAGTCAAACAAGTTTGGCAAAATGTAATTCTTTTTCCTATAGAGCAGTTATTAGTGAACAAATACTTTTTATTAAACAAGACTTAGATAAAACCATAAAAGTAAAGTAGATAAAAAAATCAATCAATATTTTAGAATACATTAATTCCAATGTCGAACTCAGTATCTTGGGAACCAGGTAAATTATGAGAGAAACTTTGGAGTTATTCAGAAAAGAAATATACCAAAACTTAATAAAAATTCCAAAGATATAAATTAGGTACTTGGTGGAAATAAATTGTTTTTTATGTTAAAAAAGAGGTTTAACAAAACCTTTCTAAAATATTTCACAACCTTTTCTGATTTTTTGAATGCAATATACTATATTTTTTGATTCAAAGTCAATCTTTTACAACTAAAACTCTTATGGATAATAGGGAGAACACAATAAAAATTATGCTTGTTAAATACTAATTAAATACACAAAATGTTTCTTATATATTGTAGAGAAAAAAATAAAAGTTAATATCTGTAAATATTTAATAGTTTGGTTCCATTTGCACCTTTCTCCCGAAAATTCCTTTCTACTGTTATAAGAAACTGTTGGGTTTTCCAGGTAAATGCAAAAGAGTATGTATCATATATATTACAAAGAAACTGTTCCATATACACATTTTGCACACAGGTGTCCTTACACGTTAAGTAGAGTCCTTCCTGTTCCTGAGTAAAACACAACGTGTGAATTGTCTCCACTGGCAGTTGTTTGTCAGTTTAGGAATGAGGAACCATTTCACTACCATTGTTTGAGAGGAACTAATTTTGCAATAAAACTTGACAACAAAGTTGGGGCTTGTCATCAATTGTAAAGTTTTCCAGGGTTAAAATTCGATACTTTGTGGTAGAGGTTAGCATAGACAACGGTGGAAAATTTAGTTTTTTTAAAGGGTTGTTTTCTAGTGCGGCAGGCATTCCACCCCCTTTATTAAAAAAAAAGGACAGCTAAATTATACCAGTGATAGAACTGACTTACGTAGCGATCCAGCATACTTTACCTGACGATTAATTTATTAAAAACTGTCATGTAGTCGAAATATCCGATTTTTTAATTTTGGAACTCAGTTTAGTTAGTTATTTAAAACTTATATTACTATATTATAAATGGTTCCAAAGTTGTATGTTCTAAAGGTGGGTCTCTTTTTCTAATGTAGCTATGCATTTGTTTTGCAAATAACTCATTGTGAGGTTTTGTTAAAGATCCAATATGGTGATCGGAACAAATTTTATAAAATACTTTTAGTGTTCAAACATTGTTTTTGTTCTGCATAAATCAGCTAGTCTTACACTACCGAAAAAATAATGTTTGTGTAATTAAAAAAGTCAATTAACAATAAATTAATTTGTATGTTCCAAAATAAGCCGTTATGGATTTGAAATCGTCATAAATTTTTAAAACCCATAGGGTGACTCGTATACTTCTGGAGTAATAAACGGCCTAATACTTATTAGTCAGAATACATCAGAAAAACCTAATATGCTTAAATTTAATCATTTTCTGTCAAAAACTATAATTTATTTTTAAAAATAATGGTTCTATTTTGCTGTAAAAGTACACAAAATTACTTGATGTTATTTTTCTTCAAAATGATAAAATTAATCTTATCTATACAAAATGTATAAAAAAAGCTGAAACTACTCAGATCCCTACCCTTAAAATATAATGAATGATGCTATCAGTGTATTGATGACCATAACATTGTCAAAAAGCATCAACAAAGCTTGAAAAATCAAAAAATAATTAATCTCAGAAATAATCTTCTAAACTAAAAAAATATATTTTGAGCATTTCTCTGTAGTATATAACCGTTAAGGTATCGTTTGAAGTTTGTCATTTGAAATTTCCGTTAGAATTATATTTTCCTTTCATTGAAATTAAATTATTATTAGATTCTTTAAATTCTCATTTGTGTTTTTTTCGAACAAACTCTGGAACTACAGTCAACCAATAATCGCAGTTCTACAACGAGCGCTCTACAAAAACTTATACCTTAACTCCTTCATAAATAGACACAATACTCAGTTTTAATCTAACGTTTGTGCTTCTAATTAATATTTATAAATTAAGTATTGATCCCCATGAATTTTTTTGCATGCTGAAAGTAGAAGCGATTGTCCAAGCTTTTGTTCAGAGCTATATAATTATTTCTATGGTTTCAACTGAGTGACTGCACTGTATTACTGGTTCATTGAATCTCTCAAAAACAAAGGTTTAAGTTAAGATTTCGTATTATTAAACAATTTTCGGAATTTTTTTTCTTTGTTTTATATCTTACGACTGTATAGCAATAAATTAAATAAAATTTTAAACCCTAGAAGATCAAGATTTCAAAAACTTCAAATGCGGTGTTTAAATCTTGCATAGATCTGCATGATTGTTTTTAAACCGTCTTCAATTGATTATTTTTTAGTTAGAATATTTTATGTGATGTAACTTCATAGTTGTTTAATAAAATATCACACATAGCTTTTTGTGAATAACAGGCATTATATTTCATATAAATAATTTTAAATGCTTATTTTTTTTTAATGCGTAGAAATGTACAAAAGCACTCAAAAAATCTAAAACCGGCCTTTGAAAGTAAATAGATTCCGAAAATGTAGCATTTAACTTACATTCCTTATTCACAACAATTTATTTTAAATACATTGGCTTTAATAACAACTCCATACCTTTCCACTACATATCCTCTCTGTCTCCTGTAAAACTTTTTTCACCGTGTTATTTCTCTCATTGATTCCCTCGCAATATAACAAAGGACATGTTGTTCAAGAGCCTCACTTCGATCAGTAAAAATATGGATGTAGAATATTGCGGTTCTTTTCTTAGAAAAGTCTTTTCGGTAAATGTTACCTTTTGTTGTGAAATAATTTCTTTGTTGGAAATATAATTAATTCATTCATTCTCTATTTTAGATTTAAAAATTGGAAAAACATCAGCATGTATTATTTCGTTACTTTTAAAACTGTACATTGTAAAACTTGTTAACTTATATACAGCGATGCATCAGTTTTCAATTAGATTTTTTAAATCACTGTAAATAGAAGCTAATAGTTTTGATTGTGCGTGATACTTTAATAAATTTGAAATTCAAAATTCAAGAAAATTTCAAATTATCTTATTTTAAAATTTGTTTTCAATTTAAAAGATTTTTTTGTTGCAAAATCTTTCTTAAAACTTCTACAATTTCGAAAGTTTGTTAATTAGTTTTAACTTTAATTGTATAAATTTTTAATACCTTATGATAACTATTCCTTAAAAATCTGCTTGATGTTTCAATTAAACTTATGAGTATTCAACGAACAAAACGATTAATGTACCTAATTTCAAGATTTTAATAGTCATTTATTATTGAACACGGATATAAAATAAAAAAAATCAAGAATAAAAATCATAATGGTTTTATATTTTTACTGATTCAAGAAATGTAAAAACCATCTACACTATTTTTTTAAAATTTGGGGTTCCTAGATCTAGCCTCATAGCTAAATTCATAATAATCTTTGGTCATACAACCATATGAGTTTACAATAAAAATTGAATATCCCTCTATCATTATCATTGTTAGTCATTTTCAGAACATTACTTTCCTACCTTGAATTAACATTGATGCTAGATTGGAAGTTATCAGTCTGCTTCTCTTCATAATTAAAGAACCGGTCAGAAGTTCCGTTAGGTTATTTTTCCTCTGATCTCAAGTCAAAAACAAGATGTGTTGGAGTGCGTCCGCATCTGGAGACCACCCTGTCGAAATATCAAACCCGAAAAGCTTTTTTGCGCGCGATTTCTTTTGATTTCACTTGAAGAAGCCGACCCCTTGAACGGGCAACTTTGTTCCTCTGCCCGAAACAGCTGGGCTCTTTTTGCGCATACTTCATAAGAGAGATATTTTTCTCTTTCGAGAGAAAATCTTTTTTTGACTTTGGACAAAAAAACATTGGTTGGATAAGTTTCTATAAATGGTTTAGAAATTTCAGCAATGTTTTTTTTCAAGTAACAAGCAATGAAATGGGATATGGCAGTTTTTATTTTAATTTTTCAAAGAGTCGATAGAAATTTGAGAAAAAAAAAACATCAACAATATTTTTTTTTCACTTGTTAATTTAAAAAAACTGAACTACTTAAAGTAAAAAAACGATCGTAATTTAAGAGGATGTAAGAAAAATAAGTTGTATGAATGAAATTTATCCATTAAAATTGTAAAAGTATTATTAAGTTTTATTGAAAAGTAAAGTTTACTAGTACGTTTTGAAAATATACGTGTAAGTAAGAAATCATGCAATTCCTAGTTGCATAAACTCATTATGGTTTAAGCGTTCAATGGAGCATCATATAAAAATCTTTCTATGCTGTCAATATAGTTTAGATGGTTTGGACAAAGAGCAAACTAAAAGCTATTAAAATTATGTGTGGAATTATTCATCAGAAAAAAACCCGTCCACTTTGGAAACAAATAACAAATTGCAGACTAAATCATTGTGCATGATTGTCTTTATTCAGTGGTGAAGCTATGATTGTTCCCGGGGATAGGGGGGAGTTACAGGAGTTCGAAATTGCTGTCTAGGTGTACTCGTTATGTGATTAATTATTTTTAATTAACAATTATATTTATTAAAAAATTATTTCATTCATTAGAAATCAAACTATTTCTGTATAATGATTTTAAACTTATAGTAACTATAATAAACACTTAAAACTTTTATTTTTAATTAAGGTAACTATTTTATTATTAGCTAAAAAATGTCACGTATCTTGGGGAAATCTAAGGCTGCCTTTTAAATGGGTGTCAATTAACAAAAAAGTTTAACATCGTATTAGCTAAGACTATAAATGACATTACAAAATGAGAACTATAAACAAATTTAGAAAATAATTATATTAAAGGCAACAAATTATTACCTACATCTTATGCCGTGAAGGCTATTGTAATCAAGGTACAGAATTCTGTTTGCAAAATTAAGTAATTTTGGTTGGATAATTTTTTTAAAAATGAAAATATCATTTATTTAACTAAAAAAAAGGAGAAAGCAGTTTAAATTATTGGGTTTTTGAGCTCAAGGTGCAAGAATGAATGATTTCAGAATGGGATGTATTTATTTTCCAAAAGACTCCAAGCTCTGTGTTTTTACAAGGACACTGATCTCTTTTTCTACAATTGGGCATGGAAGGATCGTCGTGGGACATTCTTCTATCTTTTTCTATTCCAGCGTCGATTTACGATTGCATTTTCAATAACCTTTTCTATTGACCAAAATTGTCGAAAAATACTCCCACTCCAATAAACAAGTGACAAATTTCTCCACAAATCTCTGATAGTACGAAGCACACGTTTATTCCGGTACAGTACAATTAATTTTACTCCACATATAAATTCACAGTACAAGGCATCACTTTTACTATCACACTTTGCTGCTAAATTCGGGGATTCTTTTAAACTCCAGGATGGTGGTATTTTGATTAGCGATCCAATCCTGTTCAGGTCTCAATATGTGTCTTTTCTTTCCAGGCAGTGGCCAAGCAACTGGAGCTGAAGTGTCGATGCCACGGCGTGTCCGGCTCGTGCGAGCTCAAGACCTGCTGGAACAAGCTGCCCTCGTTCGAGCAGGTGGGCCGCTTCCTCAAGTCTAAGTACGACCAGTCCGTCCAGGTGTCCCTCAAGGCCAAGCGCCGCCTGCGCAGGAGGGGCAAGGTGAAGCGGAAGGTCCCGGTACAGAAAGAGGACCTGGTCCACATTCACAGGTCACCCAACTTCTGCGTGGAGGACCCCAAGAGGGGCATCCTAGGGACAGGGGGCAGGAGGTGCAACAGGACGGCCACGGGCCCCCAGTCTTGCAATCTTCTGTGCTGTGGCAGGGGATACAACACGCAGGTGGGGAGACAGTTTTCGTTTTGTACTGTAAGGTAACCACAGATGGAGAGTCGTGATTAGACGGACCTTCACTAAGCACTTTTTCTACTGAATTTTTGTCTACAGAAGTATTTTTTCCCCTATTTTTTCTAGACTGTGATTGGAGCCCTGTGCTCTCGTACCTTCATAGTTTCAAACACTAGAATATAAAATGTTTTTAAAATAGTCATACAAATGCCATGACGACGTTATTAAATGACAGGTAGGCACACAACATCAATCCCTAATGACCAAAAAGTACTTTATGGGGAGGTATGGTGAAAGCTCATTGGAAGGTGTCTGTCTTTCTGTGGTTACCTTTAGACAGACTCCGTATCTTATGATCATTTTCCACATACTTGAATGTCATTGCAATGATATCAGAGGTGATCATAACATGGTTTTCAAATAGGGAGCTAAAAAAATATAGATAAATGATTAATCTTTGTAAATGTGTAAAAAAAATAACCCTATTACCATAGGAAATGCTATTTGAAAATTTCAAAGACTTTAAGAAGAGTTGAGAGAAGAGATGTTCATTCCCAATTTGCTAAATTTTAGTTCCTTTTCAATCAGTTGATATTCTTACTTTAATAAGTCTTCAACTTTAATAGACACTATACAGTTAGTAATAAGGTCGACCAATAATTGAGATAATATTACTGTGTTTTTAAACGTTATGGAAAGCAGTTTGTTCTTAACAGATTAATGTAAATATTCAAGAAATTTCAGAATAATGTCTAACTTGAGTTTAGTACTTTCTGAAAAATTAACTGTACTTTAATTGCCGCAATAGCTATAAAAACACTTGCGATCACATAAATTTAAACTTATGCACTTTTCTTATATTTCAGGTTATCCGAAAACTCGAACGCTGCCAATGTAAATTTCACTGGTGTTGCTACGTTAAGTGCAAGACTTGTGAGACTATGGAAGAAATATACACGTGTAAGTGACAAAAACCCACTGTCGTACCCCAAGTTGGAAACCGGGGAACAAAGCGACACCGACCGAACTTTTCTTCTAAACAAGTACTGGAAGAACGAATAAAGACGGAATAAGTAAATCGTCAATGAAATTGTTGTCTTTAGCCCTACCTAAAAATTGATGCACGTCATTTTTACTTCTCAACTCAAGAGGATCGAGATCAGGCCACCGATGTAGTAGAATGTACCTGAGTCCATGCTCAGAACGGCACATTCTTGAAATGTATGTGGTGTTTGATTGAATCGGCAATGTTGCAATTTGAGTTTAGTACGGAAAATAACGTTACTTAATGTTAGTTTGAAGGCAAATTTGGTTTGAATTGTGAAAATGTCGATTCAATAATTGTATTTGGATGGATTCTATATTCCTTAGCAACGAGTTTAGGTTCTTAACAAATGTAGGTTCAGAAATTAAAGAATGGACGTTGGGTTTTAACGCTATTAGATCCAGAGCTTTAAGAAAGATTTTACTGAAGATCATCCTCGGGTTTTAAGATATCAAATACTGAAACTATAGTTTAAAAGAATGTTTGGTTTTAAGTAAGTTGTGGATCCATCAGATACATCGGGTTCTTAGATGTCTTGGCAGCTGAATAGTTGTTTGAAGAAATAACATTAGACACTGGATTTTAAGGCAAATGGACACTCTGATTTGAAGCCCTGTTATAGTTCATTGGATCGGAATTAGTATTATGGGACACAATGACATTTTGCTGACTTAACTGACTGTCTATACTGAATAATTTTTTCATTTTTTCGAATTAAAAAAATATATTAGCGCTTAAGCGTCAATACTAAAAAAAAATTGACGCGCCATAAATTTACAAAGCACTTTCTTGGTACCAATAAATTATGCACAGAGATTGTTAAGAAAATTGTTTTCTTGTCTGAAGTTATAAACATCTTTCTGTGTGTGTTTTCTTCTATATAAACTATGTACAGTAATTTAATGTGGATAGTTAAGGTATATAGCAGCAAAAATTTTGGCTTTTAACACTTAGAATTTTTCTAGTAGCTTTATTCATAGTAAACGTAATATTGTAAGATGTGTATTTTAACGTATTAACCGCCTAGCACTCACACTCTTGTTAAAGTAAAATAATTTTTTTTTTTGGATCTAATTAAGTTAATATGATTCTTATTTGGTTTAGCTCTAAAATGAATTTTAGTAATACTTTACTGTTTGAATTTAAACATTAAGAAAAGTTATATCTCATATGTCGAGATGGATAAAAAATTAATGTAAAGCTAATTGACTCATAATTGAAAATTTTTGTTATTTCAAGTCAAAATCTCAAAATCTTTAAGATGCAAAAAATACGTTTAATTTTTGGGTGATTTGGTGAGATTGGCGACATATTTCGTGATAACGTGAAAATGGACACTACAGCCCACAAGAGCTGAAATTCATGAAAATCAACTTCTAAAACATAAAAGTCATTGCCGAAAAGTACTTGGAAAAACTACATTATCAAAAGTTCATATTAAAACGCTTCGAAAAATATTCTTTAAACTATTCAATACAATACATTTTTATTTAAACTTTAATCACTTCATTCTTTCAAAAAATTTTGTGTCTTTCAAATTTATGAAAATTAAGTTTCAAAAGAAATCACACATTAATTACATTAAAGAAAATCAATATTATTATCTTTTAAAAATATTAATTTTAAAGTAAACTGCAAAATGGTTTCTTACTGGGAGATGACAGTTCACTGTCTCTATCGAAGAGTTTGTTGTTTAAACAGTTTGTAGAATTTTTAATTCTATATTAAAAAATATCTTTGTTTAACAAGTGTTTACTGATTTATAATTATGTATTATGATAAAATAAAAAAATCCTAATTCTACAATTTATATGAAAAACACCAATATTATATTCTACATTTAAATATACATAACAATAAACGAATATTAAATAAACAGATAGAATGTTGATCATAAAAAATGCCACCATTGTCAGATTTCTGATATTACTATTTTGTAAATGAAACCGCTAAGAAAGTTTATTCAAAAGTAAAAAAGCTTTTAAAATGTATTTAAATTTTGACATGAAAAATCTTTTTTGTTATCATTGATATTGCCTGCCAGTAATAAAACATTTTGTAGTTTACTTCAAAAAGAAATATTTTTTTTAAAGATAATAATAATAATTATTCATTTTTCTTTGATGTAATGAGAATGTTTCAGATGATGTAAAGCTCTTGTTTTCTTTTTTCCCCGTACTACGATTTAATTGATTGCTTCGGTTTCACTCTCAAAATGACCGTTATAAATGAAAAGAAACTTTTATTTCTATGCGAGCTTTCTTTAGCAAATTTTTGGAACCACCAACAGCACAGCAAGAAGTTGGCATTTAAAAAATTTAATAAGTAAAATATTAATAGAATACTCATTTTCGAATACCAAAACAAAATTATTTCTAGACAAAAAATGAAAGAAAACTGTTGGAGCTGTTGCCATCTACGACGTAAAACAACCCCATTCAAGCGTGATTTCTTTTGAAACTACACGTTTATTAATTTGAAGGACACGAAACGTTTACAAAAATAAAGTGAGTAATGTTCAGATGAAAATGGATATAATAATTTAAAGAATATTTTTTCGAAGTATTTTAATATAAAGTTTTGATATTTCTGGCCGCCTTGTGTGGACAAAATTATAATGTAGTTTTTCAGGTAGTTTTTAACAACGACTTTTATTTTTGAGGGGGTTTGGTTCCTGGATTTTAGTTGGCCGAATTTGAGCTACTGTCAATTGTAATGAAGACTTTATATGTTTTATTAGCTGGTTCGTTGTTCAGAGGACATCGCCATATTGATGTTTTTGTGGCGATCTCCCCGTTCTCACCAATTATGCCACCAAGCTCACTAAAGTAGCCAAAACTTACGCCAAATGAGATAAATGATTTTTTTCATCCTAATTGAGGTTTAGACTTGAAATAACGTTATTTTAAAATTATTGACTCTCATTAAGTGGGAAAATAACAGAATGTATTACCTAAGACCAGACTAAATGGTTAATAATTAACTTAAATATATTTTTTTAGCCGGGTATTGATTTGCTGGTTTACAGAATTTTTTTTATCAAAATTCTACAAATTTAGTAAATATATAACTACGAAACATCCTTTCTCTCGAATAAATATTGTTAATCACTCTCACATCTTTTTGGTAATTTAACCTTAAAAAAGAGCCAATACTTAATTACATTTGCTCTTTTTAAAACTTTACCCAGAAAGCTCGAGTTTCTTTTAACTCCTTGTATATATAGCTTTATATTTAGTGTTTTCCCGAGACAAGTCGCCTTGTGATACTGATGCATTTTTAATGTCGATCAAAGTTTTGTAAATTTTTCTTGTATGTGTAGAGAACTCGTATTTGTGAAAGTTCGTGGTTACTAGTCTAGTTTTATTTTGTGTACAGATCAGCAGGAATCCGACTTTCCCAGTGCGAAAAGTTCAAGACTTGTTATGAATGTTATTCACACTTTGTACATTTGTATGATCATTCTTGTGTTTGTGTACCATGTGTCTTTGCAAATTGTTAGACGTAGAATCTTATTTGTTGCTTTTTATTCTTTTTTAATTTATTTTTCTCTTAGACAGCATCATACTTGTAAAGCACGCGTAAGAATAAAAATTTTACGATGATATAAAAACGTATTTAGAATATACATTATTTTACAAATTTATTTTCTCAAACTAAGTCTACACTCCACAGTCTGTTTTAAACTAAGTCTACAATACCACAGTAAATATAAACAGTGACACAAATAATCATATGAGTCTATGATAGCCATAGATACGCTTTTTATGGCGTTATTGGTGAAATAAACATAATGCAATCTTAACACACCGTTTGAAAGCTATTAACAAGACCTTCACAAATGTGAAAAAAAATTAATTATATTAAAAATATTTTTAGATTATACAACAAAAGGTGACAAATTTTTACAAAAGCACGACTTGTTGTCTATGAATTCTAAGGCAACATTGTAAATATCTTTTAATGCTCTAACCAGTAACAGTAAATAAATATTTTCAATTTATATAAGTATTGTAGCAGTGACATAGTTTATACAGTCCAACACACGGACACAAAATTGGTATTTTATGTATCTTAACTCTTATATCTATATTGTAAGTTATAATTTTATTGTTATATTTTGATTTTATGCAAGTTAAAAACTTTTTAATAAACTAACAAAAAATAAGTTTTATATTTTATAGATGATCTTAATCTTAAAAATCGCATTAATACATCTATACTCTTAGGAACAGTTGCGAAAAAAAACGACTCTTCTCTTAATTCACGGCTGCTACTAAACAGAAGTTTTTGAGAAAGATGTCATTTTTCAATTAAAAAATGTGTAGAATTGATTTTGGTATCAAAATTTGCGTAATGGTTCATATACATAATAAAATGAGCACCAACTTAAAAAAATCCAATTTAAACACCCATTTTTCGAAAAAATACGTTAACTCGACGAGCGTTAGAGCGGCTTTTTTCGTATTTCGTCATTCAGTATTTCTTACAATAACTTTACATTTTAAAATTTCATTTTCAATAAATTCTTATTCAAAATGTACTTTTTTCATTTGGAAATGTTTTTAAGATCATCTCTTCAAAATAAATCTAATTATGATTTTTTAAATAAATTTTTATTTGATATTTAAAAAAAAAGCAAGACGGCCCGGAAAGCCGTACTATTTAGTAAGGATTCGATAATGCTATTCCTATAACAAGTGCTTACGTGGTGAAAGTGTTAATACTTTAAAATCCTGAAAAATATTTTATGAAAGTTCACGAAATTTGTTATTTGAAGTATTTAAACGGTGCCTAACCTTAGGTATTTAAAAAAATTAGGTGTTGCCATGAAACTTTCAAGTTTGTGCTCAGTTTAATGCATTACATAAGGAGACGACCACTTATATAAATTGTAACAACAAAAATCAATTCTATACTTCTAGCTTTAAAAAATGACGTCTATCAAAAATTGTTGTTTAATAGCAGCCAAGAAACAAGGGGAGGATCGTTTTTTTCCCCGCAGCTGTACTACAAGTTCAACAAAATTCTCAATTGTAAGTATTATTGTTGATTTCTCATGAAATTTGATGTGCTTGTTTCATCGGTCAGCTATATTTTTTTAAGCGCATATCAAATAAATTTCCAAATTGGGTCAAATTTTAAAGCAATTTTTTTTTACTAAAAACATCCTAAAATTATTAACTATTCTTTTTAAGAATACGCATAACAGAATTTAATTTATTAATAAGATTGCAATATTTTTTTAGTTTAAAGCTAATTGTTTTATTTACAAAATATAATAATTATTAGAGCAACGAACCACCCAAGTTTACTTCTGATTGGACCTTTTCTGTTTCAATACACTCAGTCAATGAAAATAAGATTGTATAAATTTATTTTAACATAGTTTTAACAATTTAATTTCCAATTTGCAGGTGTTTGTGAAACAGGCCAATTTGCTAGAAAAATTAGTTACAAAATTTTAATACAAAAATATTAAATAAAACAATTGGTTAAAAAAATAATTGAGAGATAATGAATTAGTAAAAAATTATTTCTTAAACAATTTATTATTAAAAACTGCTAAAAAAAATAATTCATAAACAATAAAAAAATAATAAAACACTGATAAAAACCTAATCAATAAAAATATTCAATAAAAATGTTATTAATACATAAGTCAATTAAAAGAGAATATTTTGTACTTTAAATAGGGCAATAATGAAAATAATTAGCAAACATTATTATTATTTAAAAAAAAACATGCAATAGAAACTAAATACAGTTTATATTTTAGATCTTTGAGTATTTCTGAATAAAAGTTATTAAAGTTAGAAGTTGACTTGAGTAGTTGCTGCTCTGACGCAAACAAATCGATGATTAATAAAGAGAAGTGTTTCATTACTGATAAAATAACCAGGTATAAAATTAGTGTAAAATTTTTTATGTATAAAATAAACTCTATTATTGATTCAATGCATTATAGACATTTAAATTTATTGCTTTAAAAAATCAGTATTGTTTGATCAATAGCTATGTGGTTCTTTAAAATATGAATTAAAAAACTTTTATTTTTATTCTCTGTAAATGCTTGTAATAAAGAAATGAAGATGTTATTTGTTGAATGATTATTTACATTACGGTTTAAACAAGAAATATACAACAGATTGAATTATAATGTAATATTTTTAATTGGACTGGTAGACATCGGTACAACAACGATTGCATTGTAATTTAATATGATGCAAAAACTTTTTATTTAAAATTTTAAAGGATAAACTTTAACATTTTTATTTTAAGGAATTCATATAAATTTAATCTCTAAGAACTTCTGATCTATACGAATAAAAATAAATAAAATCTTAAAGGTAAATCATTTAAGGACAAAACCCACCACAATGTACTTCAATATACAGCATTTAGATGAATCATTTTGAGAGTTTATAAACATTAATATGAAACGAATTCAATTCAAATGAGACCTCCCTCCCTTCCTAACATTAATAGTCAGTTTTAAAATTATGGTTGCGGAATCCCTTCTAAGTGCTTATATATCTGTATACATACAATATATGGTTTTTATATTCCGAAGCCAATTTTTTTTAAAGTGTGCCACATTAAAACTTAACACACACACATTAGTTCATTTTAGAATATTTTCCTCCTCCTCCTTTTAAATCCGAAATATTAAAATCTCGGAAATTATGTTTAATCATTCACAGACAAAGATAACAAGACACCTGTAACTTTTCTCAATGTGTCCATATGGCAATATTCCTATAGAATTCTAGATTTCCATATCACCTTATCAATACTGACTTTAAAAAAATATTTTTAATTGTATTAGTTTTTTTGTTTGCTTCAAGAATTGTTACTTATTTACTGGTAGAATGGTTGATACGTATTTTAGGAACAAAAGTTTCATTACCAACCTTTTATTTCTATGGTAACATTGCTTCTGAAAATTTTCATTTATTTTTTCACAACAAGACAAACTCAAGAAACTCAACTGAAAAAACGGAAATATAAAGTAGTTGAACAATGGAGTAATGGAATAAAACAGAGAGTCTTCCTATAGCTTAATTTGTGCAGGTCAAGATGAAAAGAAATGACGTATGCAGATCCATATGAGCTGCATACGTTATTTCACATACGGCATTCACATAACTCTATCGTGGAATTGAAGCATTATTTTCCTAATCATTCACCAATGCTTCATCAAATTATTTGCTGATTTATTAAAAGTTATTCATTCTCATGATTCTGACCAACAGTTCTCTTCGTTTTACAGCCATTTTAAATCACAACTTTAATCATAACCACTCTCTTTCAGACACCTCATCTCTCCCTGCACAAAATTAAAATCCTTAAAAAATATTCCGGGAAAAAACCATTTTAATCCTTCACAGCGCGTCAGATGGCACTGTTCTGGTCCACTTCTCGATCCCGAAAATCCGGGTGACGGCTGGCCCCGGAAAAGTGACAGCTGGGCCCAGTGTGGGCACGGGCCATGAAATTTTAATAACGGGCCTCTCCGATGCTTATTAAAATCCAGGCGACAGACTGTGTCATTGCGAAGAAGAAAATTGCTGATTTAGAGAGGCGACGATTAAATGTCATTAATGGGAAGATTCTTTTAATATGAGTTGTTTAGGATAAAAAGGGCCGATGTCGCATGTTAAGGTATTGAACGATATTCATTTTCTTCTTAGGGGCATATCCTTGTGGATGCTTTTATGGATAAAACAGAAATATGCTGATGCGGTGTGATAAGGATTTCTATTGAATTATAAAATAATCCTGGTCTTTTAAGAATTTACGATGTACTTTAAAAATGGTTTTGAATGCCATTTTTATAGAAAAACACACCTCAATTTATTGATGCTATATTACCGAAAATAAGCAAACCTTTGTTTTAATTAAATTTCGTGCTATATTTAAGTTTTCTTATTTTAGTACGCGTCATTAAATTAAAAACCTTTATTGAAATCAAATTTCAAATGCCATCAACAAATGGAAAATTAAAATGTTTATACATCCTAGAGGCTATTACAAACCTACTTATACATATACATACTTTAAATGCATGCATGTTACAAAATTCCGTGGCAAATTCCGTATATTACAAAATTCCGTATGAAAATTCCGTGGCAGGATTACCAGGACTTCAGACATTCACCGTAGCATGTAATACAATAACTATATCTTTAGATTAGAGGAAACCATTGTTTGATATATCAAATTTTAAAAAGGACAATATGGACCTCTCCAACAAAAGAAAAATGAAATACGAAAGTAATGAATGTTAACAGTCGGGCAGACGCAAATCCCCGTCATGTCAATATTCAAATTTCTCTTTCTTTTTTCTCCTCGGCGCAACAGCCCATCAGAGGGCCAAGGCCTGCCGTGCCCATTCCAGCTTACGTGACCAAAGGCTCTGGGGTGCTAGGCATATGTCCTGGTAAGGTGGTCAGCTTCACGCGGGACCCCAGAGTTTAGTTCCCAAGCATGGTTGGTACATCCCGCCTCAAAACAATATTCAAATATATTCTATGAATATATTGGGCCATATTCAAATTTACAGTTTTTATTTACTTTCAATTAAAAAATTGGCTGATGGTACCACAAAGAAAGAGGGAAAAAATATAGACTGAAAAAAGACCTAAATTATATGTTTATTTGGTACTTGAATAACTGTTATCTTTATTAATGCATCTTTAAGCTTAGGGCATTGTGTTTCGTCATAAGAGAGTAAGACTCATAAATGAACGTCCGGTATTTAAATAATCCAAAGGTGTGTTGTTTTTTAGCACATTAAAACGCGAAGCAGCAATAAAATTGCAGGTATCGCGTAAATTTTCTAGTTAATTGCTGTAAGGAAAACCACATTTGTATATCAAAACTGCAAATGTAGCATTATTTTTATGAAGTATATGTTTATTCCAGAACTAAGGGGGGGGAGGGAATGAAATAGCACACTTCTAGAATATGTACTGTTGAAATAAAGCGGTATTAAGCATTATATGCAAAAATTCTTTAGTGTAGCTCGTGGGACTTAAACTTTCCCGAAAATTTTATACAGTTTTAGTTTATAAAAATAAGATGCAATTATAATTTTATTTTAAATTTATAATTTTTCTCAAATCTTATATAAACAATTAATGATATGTAGTGTTACTAAATTACTTCTACTTAAAGACGTACTTTCAAATTATACTTTTTTAGAACTTAGTAATTTTTCTTTCACATAGGATTTAAATTATCCAACTTCATCTACTAGAAAATATATAAATTTTTTAATTTTATAAAATATCGACGAGAAGTTTCGTTTAAATATTTACAAATTGTGATTTGTCACACAATAATTGTGCCAAAATAGTTGTCTAAAAGAAAAAAAACGAGACAAGGTTAGCTTACAAAAATTCGTTCTTTGGATAAAAAGCTTTCAGTTTATTTAAAAGTTTGAATAAGCAACTTGTAAATATTTTTCATTCATTAAAAAAGAATTTAACCTTTAAAATGTGAACTAGCGAGTTAATTCAGAACATCCTTCTAGAGAATTTGAAAAGATGAGTCCATTTAGAGTGTCACATTTCTTTCGTGGCCATTTTATGAATGCAGTGTTCGTGGGTCGTACGCCGGATATTCAATTGAGAAGAGGTTTTAACAGCTCTGCTGAGTTGATTCTATTTCCGCAAATGGTCGTCGTACGTCGCACTTGCGGAAGGTTGTTTTGTACACACTTCTTCTATTGTAAAAAGAAATTAAAGAACTTCTATTGTAAAAAGAAATATTAGAACAAGTTATATAATAATTTTTAATAGATTCAATATCAAGCATTTAAAGATATTTCAGAATTGCGTGTCCTTTCCTTTTTTTTGCTATATCTTGTTTACAATGAAATAAATTATTATTGTTCTTTTAAAAAAAGAATTCATAAGTTTAGAACCTGAAGTGGAATATTGACATCACGTTCTTCTTAATAGTTTTACACTTTTTTCGTTATTCTTCAATGTGTCTAAATGACTTCATGTTTAATTAGAGTAAAATTTCTTATCACGTTTATTAAAAAAAACTATTTTCCTTCATTTTTTATAAATTGTTTTAATAATTCTCAAAATTTTATGTGTTTTTTCTTGCCTGCTTTCAACGGGAGTAAAATTCCATATTATACTCTCTTCATAATAAGATATTTTTATTAAAATTTATTTAATTTAGGATATTTTTTGTTTTTGTTTTCCTGGATCTTTAAGTGGAGGAAAATTTCATTATGTGCCCTTCGACATTAAATTTTTGAGATTTTTCTTCTTTATTAATTTGAAATGTTCTGCTTTACATTTTTTGTTATTCTTTAGGTTTTGGATTACTTATTTTTACCCGTTCACGATTATTTCATTATTATTTTGAACTATTCTTTATGTTATTCATATGTTCTCTGTAAAAGTCAGCAAAATTTGTTATTACTACTAAACTACCGCTTTTCACAATAAGAAATTTTAATACGTAAAACTTCACTCTTTTGAAATGTTTTTTTTATGTTATGGAGATGTTTTCCTCTTTGTGAGTTTTTTTTTAAAATTGTGTCATTTAATAATAAGAAAACTTATTTCTTGAAAATTTATTCTTTATATTACTAACTTTTATTTTTAGCTTCCACACTACGTTTATAACGTAAAAAGTGGAAGGTTTTATAATCGTTCAGTCCGTCTGTCTGTCCGTCACCCACTTTCACAGAAAGAACCACAAGTCCCACAGACACGTGGGATACGTCATTTTGAAGCAAAAAATCAGATTAGGCTACATTCCAAATTTCATTAAAAAATTTAAAGTAGAAGTTTATTTAAAATTTAAATAACTAAAAATTTAATCTACATTGAAATAACATGCGAATTCCATTTTTATTCAATATTTTCACTGTTGTCATTTCGTTAAACGTACGAGAAACTTTATTTAAAATAAAAATACAACTTTTGAAAGAATATTTATTTATGTGATATAATCCTGTTTGGTTTGTTGTAATATCACAATAGAGTTCTTTTGATGGTTTATTATATATGTATGGAGAAAGATGCATAGAGAATTCTAACTTGGCATAAAAAATATGCAAAGTTTTGCTTTTATTTTTAAAGCATCAATTGCACTAATTATAAATTTTTCGAACTGTAAATTAATTTAACAAGCGATAAATGACTGAATTTTTGAAAGAAATGTAAGTGGTAAATTGTGACGACACAAAGATATTTATTAAAAAAGATTACATTATTATTCTTCGAACTTCAAAATTAAGCAAACGATAAAGTCTAATTATTAAATCTGAGAAAGAAGATTGACGAAAATAATTTTATCGTTTCAATGTTTAATTACAACTAGCTAAAGGCTCTGTTTGCCGAATTTCTTTCTGAGGTGTATAAATAGTTTGTTTCCTGTTGAGCACAAATGTTGTGTGGAAGCGGTTTAAGTGACAGATTCTGTAACAAACCTACTTGTTTCTTTTGATATGTCATTCGTAATGGTTTCCTGCGAATTTCTTTTAGACCGGGTGAAATTTCTTATTATGCGACATTTCATACTAAGAAATTTTACGCCTTTTTTTCTTAGTGTTTTTGATCTGTCCTTCTTCCTGTTTCCTGCGATTTTTTCTAAATGAAATGAAATTTCTTATTATGCATGCATTTTACAAGAAATTTAACTCCTTCTTCATTATTCAAATACTAATGCAATCATTCAGAATCAACAGCAGACAACCATTTTTTTTATACCTATTGAAAACAAATTCAATGATGCTAAATCAAACAAAAATATTAAGCTAAACAAATCTTTTGTCCTTTTAAGTTACTAAAGAGAGCATTGGAATCCATTGATATCACAAATGAAAAAGACTCCTTGATACCAAATTGAACACACGTACGAGTAACCATCATATAACCAATAGTTAATTGCTTTATTTTTCTTTATTAATCATCTGTCATGTGTTAATATTCACTAAATCTAGCAAAATTGAAAAAATACATTAAAAAATCAATCTGCATACAAAATACTAAAACGGCTTACGTTCACAAAGTTGAATTGAATAAAGATTTTTTAAAAAATATAAATTATTATAAACTTCAATTAGAATAAACAGAGTAAAAAAAAAATTTATAAAAATATTTACCTACTTTCTCGGATTTACTGCATTTATGAATGTAACAACAAATTTAAAGTTTCAGTGAAATAAAATGAATAATGCAACGTAGCTTTTCGGCAGACATGCAAATAAAAAAATTAATACTATTGCATTGTTGTAATGAATACCATTGCATTTTTATATTGTATTAAATTGTAGCATGTGATATTTATTTCACATTGTTGGGATAATATGAGTTATATTGAAGTATTTTTTAGCCCCTGGGTTCCGATTTATTTAAAATTAATTCTTTTTACCCCCTTATATCCCGATTTTTTTAAGTGAAAGGTTTAGTTAATATCCCGAATTTTTTTTGCAAAAATTGAAATAAAATAAAAAGTTGCAAATTCAAATTAGAAAACAAAAATTTGTTTGAGGTTTGATTGAAAAACTGTGTACTGAAGCCTCACCTAGCAAGAGATAACTTGAACATTGCAACCATAAACTATGAGCAACCTAAACAAAGTTTGAGAACAAATTGATTTGGTTAAGGGTACAACGGTACATACAAGCTCATTAAATCTATGGAGTTTGAAGTTTCTTAAGCTTCTGACCCAGGTCAAGTTTGAAACAATGTACCAATTATTGTTCAAGGAATACTATTAAAGGTAAGATTTTAATATAAATGCAAAACTTGATCTCACAACTACTAATATTTAAGATTTTTTTTTGAAAAGTCAGAAGAGACGAACCATAAATAACATTAACACCAAGGAGAAACGTGGGCAAAAAAAAGTATTTTTTTAAAGGAACGGGTGGCAGCCATTAAACTATTTTTAAATTAAATACTAATACTAAATAATAAAATGTAAACTATTTGAGAAGTTGCTTTCATCATTCTTTCTGTATAAAAGCATTTTTAAATTTTAGGGTATTACTTGAATTAATGAGATTATCTACTTTATCAATACAAATGTGAGGTGTCACAAATGTAGGGTGATACAAATGTGCTCCACTTTAATTGACTTGTTAAATATTAAAAGGGGATCAAGTGACATTTTAGAAAGTAAAAATATTTTTCTTGGAAATAAATACTCCACTAGCGAATTCAATTTGAATTTCGATTCACCTTTCATACAATTACATACACTGAATATTTTAATCCTCCCATTTCCTCAATAAAAAGTGTCAGAAAAAGATTAATTGGTTTATTGTAAATCTGGTTAATTGTAAATAGATGTTGGATAATTGTAAAAATATGGAAAGCCAAGATGAAACTAAGTTTTATGTGAGCTTTACATCTTTTTACAATTAACCTACTCACACATCTCCAAATAAAAATATATTAGGAAAACTCCCATATTCGGCAAAGGTATATCGTAGCGATCTACTAGGATTGGAAAGCATTAATGATCTTGTCCATATAAAAAAAAAGGTTTAATTGCTTCAAACTTGTCCTTTTTCGTTATATTCGAAAAACACTGTTTTCTCGTAGACCGTACATCGGCAAAAGGAAGAAAAAAGTTAGGTTTGACTTTTTGTTTTTAAAAAAATCCCAACTTCCTTAATTTCGGGATTTGAAAAAAATATATAAAAAATACCCGTCTAGTATATTTGTTTCTAGGAACTTGGGGAAAAAATATCAAGAACGAATTTTGTGACATGAAAGGTTTTGAGCTGGGCGATTTGACCGTAGAATGATTTTCTGCAATCTTCGAGCATGAAAACAAAAATGTTTGG
Source organism: Oedothorax gibbosus (assembly GCA_019343175.1). Lineage (NCBI taxonomy): Eukaryota > Metazoa > Arthropoda > Arachnida > Araneae > Linyphiidae > Oedothorax > Oedothorax gibbosus. The sequence continues at coordinate 32,502,759 of CM033272.1, forward strand.
TTGTAGTAGTGGAAAAAAATAACATTCGCAAAAAAGTGTAATCATATATTAATGAAATCAATTAGGAAAGTGAATAAAATATAAAAAATTATTTAGGAAAAATCCTACTTCACTTCAAAAGTTGGTGCTGCCATCTATTGATGTAAGTTTCACTAATGATGATTTACAGTACTTTCTGAAGTTAATGCTTAATAACTAATTTACTTGATAAAATTTGAGTTAAACAAGCAAATAATGTTTTTTTAAAACTCAATTATATAATCACGAAAAAAATTGGTTCCCAAAATTATTAGATTGAAATATAAAGATAAACATATGACTTTAAAATTTAGGAAGTTTTTTTAGTAAAGTTATTTAGTCGAAACTAACTGTACGTCTTGGTTAGTATTCAAGAAAACATATATTTAACTTATCAATCGTTTTCGCAATTATAGTTTATCACAATAATAATAAATGTCTAGTCTGTGTCCAACTTATATACAAAGATATTCTATATTTAGTCAGTTTTAAATAGAAGTGTTTTTGATTATTTAAGTGCTATCAATATGTAATATCAAGCAAACGATTTTTGTTTAATGAAACATATTTTTGTATGAACTAGTATTTACCATAGACATAAATAGAATGGACTGCTCATTGCTCTGTCAAGCAGCTTCTAAAAGCGTACCAATCATGAAAATCGCCAAGAGGATAAAGGTTGCAACATATGGCAACTTATCGCTACTGTTTCGTTAGAACTATGCCAATTGTCGCAAGACCTGAAAACCAGGTAAATCTAGCCTGGCAAACCGCAATGGTGACTCACATGAATGTCCAAGTCACGTGGATTTGCCGTAGTGTTCAATTAGAAATATTTGCTTCCATTCGTTTTATCTCTGTTAGATGCCTAATTTTTGTGCAGTTTATAAAATGTAAACATAAATTAAAAAAGATCTGTGATACTTTACAGGTAAGATTGTTTAGATAGGTATATTTATAGTAATTTATTCCTAAAAGCCTATACTTTGATTAGAGTAAATTATTCTATAAGCTCTTTTTAAGGTCAGGGAATATTTTCTTGATAAAAATATTCTGTAAAAATTTGAATTAGCCTTCTGCGCCACATGCATTGATCCACGATAATATAACTATAAAAAATAATGTTTAGCTTTTTTTATTAAAACAGCTGCTATAAGTTGCCAAAAATAGCAATCTTTTCACCAAAATAGCAATTCATCTTTGTTCCTTTCCCAACTTATTTTTCATAGAAATACAAAAACAAATATAAATACAAAAATTGTCGACCAACAACAGGCCAGAGGCCCAGCAAGGTTGGTCCGAAAATAAATCTAATACATTACCAGTTTCCAATGTCCGTCAAGTTTCTTCTTAAAATCTTCTACTCTCTTCGAATGCACAACATAATCTGGTAAAGCATTCCACTCATTGACAACTCTATTGTAAAAATAATGTTTTCTTACCTCCCTTCTAAAGCTCGATTTATTCAATTTCTGATCATGACCTCTGGTCCGGCTATTTAAAGTAAAATCTAAGCCCTCCATGTCTCCCTGTTTTACGAACTTGAATAACTGTATTAAATTACCACTAGCTCTCCTGTTTTCCAGGGAATACATGTTTAAAGATCTTAATCTGTTATCATAATCAATACCAGATAGACCCTTAATCATTTTTGTAGCCCTATGCTGAACTTTTTCAAGCAACTCTATATCTTTTCTGAGGAAGGGAGACCAAAACTGAACAGCATATTCCAGATGTGGCCTTACCAATCCCCTATACAATGACAAAATAATCTCCTTAGATTTAGAAGTGATACTTTTTCTAATATATCCCAACATTCGATTGGCTTTCTTACTTGCCTCAACACACTGCTTACTCATTTTGAAATCATTGCTCACCAAAACTCCTAAATCCTAACGAACTCACTATCTTGGATACTTTCTCCTGTAAAACATAAGAATGATTAACATTGTTCTTACCCAAATGCAAGGTTTGACATTTGTTAACACTGAACGTCATGCCCCAGCGTGAAGCCCATTCAGTAATTTTCGTAAGATCATTTTGTAACTGCTCAATATGCTCAACAGAATTTACTGTACTCGTCACTTTTAAGTCATCTGCAAAAATACTTAACTTGCTATTCAACCCCCAGCTGATATCATCAATAAACATAATAAATAAAATTGGTCCTAGTACAGAGCCCTGAGGCACTCCACTTACAACCTCATTCCAATTAGAGTACTTACCATTAATGTGAACCCGTTGTTTTCTATTAGTCAACCAATTTTTAATCCAACGGACCACAGCAGTCTCTAACCCAAATCTTTTCAACTTAAATAACAAAGCTTCATGAGGAACTTTATCAAAAGCCTTTTGGAAATCGATGTAAATAACATCAACCATATTGCCTTTATCAATCTCTTCTGTAACAGTATCATAAAATTTTAAAAGATTAGTTGTACAAGACGTACCTTTTCTAAAGCCATATTGATTATCTGAAAGTAAATTATTAGTTTCCAAAAAAGTCATTATACGTATTTCCAACAGTTTCAAAAACTTTACCTAAAACAAATGTAAGACTAACTGGTCTGTAATTATCTGGATCAGATTTAGGCCCTTTCTTGTACAATGGAGTAACATTCGCCAATTTCCAGTCTGCTGGCACCTGTCCAGAAATAAATGATGACCTAAAAATAGTCAGAATTGCATCCCCCAACTCTTCTGCACATTCAACTAAAATTTTAGGATACATATCATCAGGGCCAGGTGCTTTGTTAGGTTTCATAGTTTGTAATAGACGAATAATCTCCTCTTTAGAAAAATCACACTCAATACAATCCAGTTCTTCAGTTACTTCCCCTGAAACATGCACATTTTAAAAATCTTTACTAAAAACACTAATAAAAAAGTTATTCAAAAGATTAGCCATTTTCATGTCGTCATGGATTAACTGTCCTTGACTATCTTTAAATGGTCCAATGGAGCTACCCTGTTTTACATTACCTCTAGCATAAGCAAAAAAAAAATCCTTAGGGTTATCCTTAATACCCCTAGCTAGATTCTCCTCTAATGCAGATTTGTGTTTTCTACTAAGATTCTTAAACTCTCTCCTGGCAACTCTGTAAGCTTCCTGATCAACCTCTCTACCAGTTTGCTTAGCATATTTGTAAGCCTTTTGCTTTGATTTAAGGGACTTTTTAATATCCTTGGAAAACCACATAGGATACAATTTCCTTTGTGAGTTTTTACGTTTGAATTTAACATGCTTTTTCACCACATCATTTAGTTTTTCCTTGAACTCATCCCATAGCTCAAGAGTATGGGTACCTACCAGTCCTTTATCAAAACCTAAAGCTACATCATGTCTCAAGTTGTCAATATTAACATCTCTGAAACTAGATTGTCGGCCTCATATGGTTAAGTCGTTGTGAAAAAACTCGCTAACTGGTCGTGATCACGTGCTGGGGTAAATCGTACCCCAGCACGTGACCCATGAGGGGATCGCTTTAGGTTTGCCAATGCGCAGTCCATTCTATTATATGTCTTTGGTATTTACTACTTAAATTTTATAATAAGAAAACACTGTTCAGTTTGTTGAGAGGTTTGAAAAAACCCCTACCAAAAAACATATTTTTTTAAATGTTATAATTACTTTGAAAATGATTTTACCATTTTTTCGATGACAAATTAATTGAATTAGAATGTTAATAAAACAAATCAAAGTTTAAATGTTTGAAAATGATAAATTATTAGTTTTATGGGACTGCAAGCACATTAACTTTGCATTTTTTGTTGTTTAACACGTAATTTTCTGTGATAGCTGAAAACAGATGGCAGCACTATGTATGTCTGCTGTCTATAATATACATAACTGTATATTATATAGACTTTTCTTTGGGAGGGGAGATAGTTCATAATATTTTTGGGCTAAATTTCGATGCTAAGCTAGCAAAAAATAATAAAGAAACTTGTTTAGTCTTTTTTTTTAATCTTTTAAACTATTAAGAAATTTTGAAATTTCCTTAAGTATTCAAATTTGAGAATAATGTTGTCATTTTAGATAACATATTTGTTTATAATAGCTCCAAATACATTGTTTTCAATTTAGAGATTTAAGAACAATGTTCCTATTTTGAGAAGTTTCCTCCTGTTGTGTTCAAGTTGTTACGTTTTCTTCATTCTTTCTAAAATTCTATGCTGACCAATTCTTCTGTTTAAAGGTAACTAATGGTTATTTATTGTTGTCATAATCTTCTTTATTTAAAACTATTTTAAATGGATAACTGCTAATGTGACCAGACGTCCCGATTTTGGTGGGACAATCTCGCTTTTTGTCTCACTGTCCCGAAGACAAAATGTTCCGCCTAAACGTCCCGTTTTGATGTTATTGCCCCGCTAAGTACTGAAAAACAGAATTCATAAATAAAATACTTTAATGAAATTCTAACGGTATTTCATGCTTATCTTTTTATTAAAATATTTTTCTGTAGACATCATTTATAAGTTATAAGTATAATAATAATAGTTCTGGCATTATTAGATGAAGTGGTTCAACTCACGACTTTTATACTGACAGTTCCGGCATCTTCTGCGTCAGCCGAAAGATCTTTTAGTCTTTTAAGAAGACTAAAAACGTACCTAAGAACATCCATAACCCATAAACGGATAACACATACTGCTTTGTTGTATGAACACTCTGGATCAAACATCAAATATAATCATTGAAGAGTTTGTTTCTAAAACAACTGAAAGGAAATCAACATTTGGGCATAATTAATGATGTATCATTCTATACATATATTTTTGGTTTAAATATTAACTTTTAAAGTTAACTAAAGTTTCTATATAGATAAAAGAGTTTGTTTGCTTTCTGCATTTTACATTTCCAAATAGCTTTTTAATTTCAGACATTTGAAAAAAAACTAATTTCTTTAAATCACAACTTCTTTTTCTAGTCGGTAACAATAAAATGTTTTTTTTTTATGAATATAAGTACAGGGTGTCCCAAAATTCATGGTATTCTGGCTTTGAAAATTCACTGTGCGTATTCTATTAGGAATGCTTTAATTTTATCTCCTGTTATAAGTTTATTATTTTTCTAAAATTGTTTGCTGTTTTAACGTTCAGAACAGAACGCTCACAGTGATTTTTCAAAGCAAGAGTACCGGGATTTATAAAACACCCTGTAGTTAGAAACTTTTCGCATAAATTCATAATAAATATCCCAAACAAAGCCTAAGAAACTGTATTTTCCACCATATTGCCTTCCCACTTTGATCTTATCCTAATGCAACAATGAGAAAAAAATTCTCTCACAGGTGATATGTTTTCTAAAAATAACTATTAAAATAAAACTAACTTCTAATAAATGTAAGTATCGGTTGATAGCCTAAAAAATACTTATTTGTTAAATAATATAATATTATATTTCAAACATAATCAAGGAATAGAAGTAGATAGCAACCCAGTTTAAGTTACCAGGTTTGGAGCGAGTGTATTTCATGATGGATCCACGATTAGCCTAATGCAGGGTGTAATCGGATGCCTATCCCCACAGAGCTGTTTCAAAGCAAATTCAAGTAGTTGTTCTCCCAATCCCTTGTAAGATTCAACTTTTAAATGTCTTCTCAGAACTTGGAATGCCTCATAAAATGGAACGTTTATTCGAACATTCTTCAGGGAGTTTGTCAATCTTTTCAACGTTCCTGAGTCAACACTGGATTCGTCGCCACAGCTGTCAAGAAAAGGGTTAGATAAACTTGGTCAAGTAAGCTGAAATGGGCACGGCCGGCCTTGGCCCATTAACGGGCTTTTGCTCCAAGGAGTTTTAAGGTGTAATCGAACTTGCCTCATCGTCAGTAGCAGAGAGTGTTTAGGGCTAGGTTATTTGAAGTTGTTGTGTCGAAACTGACCATCAGACATATGGAATTTTTCGAACAAGTATGATCTCAAATTTGATGTGCCAAAATATTTGTTTTTGAGTCTATTGTTCCTGTAGTAAAACTAGAATAGCCTAGTACTCATTTTCAAGAGTTTCATTTTTACAGTGTTATAAATTTAAGGTTTCTACGTATTTAATTTTTTAGAATACTATTCTCACAATAAATCGAGACTAACCTCTTGTTATTTTTTGAGAGTTTATTCATTTTTAGAAGGGCTTAAATTGAGATTTGAACTAATTTAATTTTGAGAACATTATTGATCATTTTATTATTTTCACATAAAACAAAGAACATCCTAGTACTCATTTTTGAAAGTTCAATTTTTAACAATGTACGTAAGAATATACTTAAAATCTATTTAAGCTTCGTTAAGATTTTTAAAGTGATAGAGGATATGCGTACACCTATGGCTGGATTATTCAAATCCCCATAAATCTACTGGGCCTATTTAAAGTTTTTAACTTTTAGCCTGATATCAATAGACCAATCACTTCTCATTGGAATTATTTTATATAATTAAAATAATTAATTTTAGAAAACAGAAAACTTATAAATTATTTTAAAATTGACCATACAGACAATAGCAGCATTGAGCTTTAAATCCAGCAGCTTTTGAACCATTCTCTAAAAAAAACCTAAAATTTACTTTTATTTCAGGAGTGAGTACAAATCAAACAGAAAAAAGTTGTATTCTTCTATCGGGATTAATTTATTAACTCATAAGTAGCGATTTACAAGTATTTTTGATAAATTATTCAAAATCAACATTTAAAAAACTCATGCCTCATGAGCTGCATGTATTATTTTTCTATAAATCAATAAAAAATACTATTTAGATACTTTAAGTAACATTTTATTTGTCATTTACTTAAATAAACAAACTTTTTAGAGACATTTGTTACGAATAATAATATTTATAAAGTCTATATTGAGACATTGGACCATAAACAGACTAACTAGAGAAAAGGAAACAAAAATATTTAAAAAAAACGAACATAATTAATTTTTAAAAATACATCTGTTCAAAACGTCAATTTGTCAACTTCATTTTTTATGACCCATACATTTTGGCCATGACAACGCAGTGCATTTTATAAATTGAAACAATATTAGAATTCAATTTTATATCCATTACAACATCCTTAATTTTTTAAAAGGAGGGTTTGCAAGCTCCGCAAAAAGAACATTAGTTTCATCTAGTAATTTATTTTTTTCTTTTCATTTAATAGAAACAAACTGTAACTTTTCATACGTGATTCAATTACGAGAATTAATAAGTATTGCTTTTTTTTGTAAAATAAAAGGGCATTGTTCTGCTAAGGAAACTTATTTTGTTTAACAGATAAAATTTCAGCAGCTTTTTTTTTATTGCCAAAGTAGCAGTGAAAACGCCTAATTAGGACTTGATTAAAAATACGTTCCACAGGAACGGGCCTCAAGTTACAAGTCCAATTTAAAATATTTTTTTTATTAGCAAGGGAAATTTTTAATTAAAAAAATCGATTCATTAAAAAAGGGCTAATAGTGAAATAATGTTTATAGTTAGTTTTATGCTCTTTTATCCAACGGTTGCTAATCCGACGTCCCTGGGGGCCCGGGTGGCCTATAGTGGTTTAGATCGCAGCCCATTACGCCAACAGTCTGCGCACTGTACCGGGTGCGGGTTCGATTCCCGCCTTCGCCCTGGGTGTACTTTCTCTCTCTGTGTCAGTAAAAATTCTGCCTGTGTCTGTCTTACTTGACGAAGGTTTATAAGCGGGTCTCTGATCAAGCACACAAGCCGGGAGAATACATGTATCAACCCACCAACTACGACGTCCCTGTCGAAACACTAATAACCTTAGTTGATAATTTGTCATGAACTAAGACATCTAATGTTACTACGTTCAATGTTTTGAGGCTATTTACTAGAAAACAAGTCACTACTTGGAAAAATTACTACTTTGAACGGCGGAATAACGACTTTCCAATTCTTTAAAAACATTTTGGTATTAACATTTTTACAATCGTATTTTTTGAATGATAAAATACTAATTATTGGACGAGGAAAACTGTCGAAAATAAACCAAACCTCCATGAAAAATCCTTCTACTTATAGCCTCTAAGAAGAGAGAAAATCCAAGAACATGAAAGAGGTATGGTGTAGTGTGACGCATTTTAAATACAACGGACCACATTTTTCTTTCAAGCACTTTTGGAAATCCGACTGGCTTTTGGCGAGAGTGGAATGTATAAGATAAAGTAATTAACTTAATGCCGGACAGGATGACTAAACGGTCAGGGAGCTGACCAAGCAGTCAGAAGCACCAAGAGTCGAATCCCGGCATATTGGCACGGGTATTTGGATTGTGTATTTGTCTTGAGTACACTGCGACATATGTGCTTGTTGGTTGGTTGGTTGGTAGACATATATTTTCAGGCTTGTGTGCTTGGTCACAAAGACCCGCTTATAAACCATCGTCAAGAAGGACGAACACGACATACACACACATATATGACAGATGCTGCCATCTATCGCTACCTCCACAATTTAGACATGTCCCTGAAGGGGAGGGAAATAGTCTCCAGGGACCTGTACCCGTGGGAAACTGCGCAATGACCGCCCACAGGACTTAACGAGCACCTACTCCGCATATACTCTACAAACACAAACATCCATGCCTTATCGGGATTCGAACCCGAACCCAGAGGCTCCAAAGGCTAGCTCCCTAACCATTGCGCCGCCAGGTCGGCATGTGCTTGTTAAATCAGTGGAGTCGAAAGTCCCGAACAAGCGCTCCATGATGCCACTGGTTTGTTTAAATTAAGGTGTTATGATATTCACAAATTCGTCGTTAATGTGTTACGAAACCAATTAAATTCTAGAAATGTTTTGTTTGAAAAATTAAATTTTTACGAAATACTTGCAAACTATTTTGCAAATTTCTTCAAGTATAAATAAAAAGAAATTGAAATAGAACTTTAATTTACATAAATTTATCTCCTAACATTCAGTTAATTCTTAACTTAATCACTGGCAGCCTCCGCCAAAAATCCCCCTAGCAACGGCTCATCATTAGCGTCATTGACGAAAGGCCGGTTGAGGAGACGCCGATTGATCGAAGACATGCCGGATGAGCGGGTTGGGATGCCTAATTTCATCAATGAGCTCCTCCGAGGATTGACTTTGATGAAAGACTGCTGAAACAGGCTATGATATTTTAACTGTGGGAATGGAAAACAAATGTACTCTCACAACTAGATAATTTTTAGGTAAAGTTTGGTTGGTTGGTACATATATATTCCGGTTTGTGTGCTTGATCAAAGACACGCTTATAAACCTTCGTCGAGCAATACAGACACAGACAGAATTTTTACTGACACACACACACACAGAGAGAGAGAGGTAATAATCATTTCGAGCTGCATATTTCTAGCCTCTTCTGATAACCGAGTCTAAACACAGCTGCGTACGCCTCAAAATTTAGAATAGCTGTCAAGTAACGAAGTTGAAACGTGAGCTGGCAACAGAAGTTCGAGCGACATTTTTTCGTTCACGCCATTGAAACTCCACATATTTAGCACGCACGTCTGTCCCAACGTTCCTTGTGATTGAGAGTGTTCTCGTTTGTAAGTGGATCTATTTTTCTAAGCACAAATCCGTTTATAGGATGGCTGCGTTTAGATCCTGAACCTTCCTGACCGACGCTCATTCGACTCAGTCGAGGAGCGCTCACTAGATTATTGTAGGTGGCTGGTTAGATTAACAAATTCTTAAAGGCTTCATTCCATCTTTCTACTGCCCCGTTACTTTTTGGATGTTCTTTAGTACAGAAACTTAGACAAGCTCCCATATTCGTCAGAAATTCTTTAGTCAATAATAAGGTAAAGTTTGCGTCATTATCTACGAAACTGTCTTTGGCTCGTCCGTTTTGCAAATATATTTTTGTAAAAGGGCAGAACAAGTCGACTTTGCCGTTAGTGTTGTCGGTGGCCCTGTGTCTGGCCACCGAACATGCTGATCTACAAGGCAGAGTGCCTACTTATGTTCTCTCGAGGATGCTGATTCGAATCAATACTGTTTGTATTAATCAGTATACTATGGCTTGCAAAAAAAGCAAAATGGAATATAAACTAATCTAATGATTAAAATACAACAAAGATAAGGATAAACGTCGGAATTTAAAATAAATTTGTCATTTAATTCAAATTTAAAGTACTTTAAATGCGCTTTGTTTCAATGCACTACTAAGAAAATTGGAAATACTAAGAAATAAATTTGTCAAGAGGATTTGAAAACACAAATTTCAAATAACTATGTCGAATATTGTAACATTGAATATTTCATGATTTTACTAAGGTTCATTTATAATACATTTCAGTGCATTAAATTAATATTATATAACTGAATAGTTTACTTTTCATCTAAAATAACAATATCTTAATGGCATCGTAGGAAAAAAAGTACTGATACAGAGCTTTTTAAACTACTAGCGTAAATTTTTTATGCAACAAGAGTAATAAAATTTTTCTTCCCGAGTTTTAACTATAAAAACTGAACATTATCTTCTTCATTTTAGCTATACTTTATTAGAACTTATGCTTTCTGGCTTCTTCGTAGTAGAAAACTAGGTTAAGTGGTTAGTGACAAATGTAAGACCATTTCAGGATCGCCGAGACTCCTTCAGTATATTTTGTGTTTTTTATTGCCTTAGCGTGCTGATAGTACTTTAGGGATTTAAAAGCAACGTATTTTTTCGGCAAAATTTTTTGTATCCTATGTTATGTTTTTTTTAGTAAGTGTTTCTCATAATGGGAACCTAGTTGGGTTGGTTTGACATTGCTGCGCAACTGACAACGGACTCCATTTCATTTAACTGGACAGGGAAAAAAAATTGCTAAAAAATCAAACACTTGGCCCCGGAAGTTTTTTTTAATTTTGTAAATGGCTACACAAAGGTAACTTATTTTTCTCAATATACATGTTTAAGAAAATCAATGCGAAATTTGGCTATCTTTTCACGTGACTACATATATCCAACGGAACCAGTTTAGCACGCTTATAATCTAGACAAAGATTAATAAATGATTGATTAATGTGAGAACTTAATGATATGCTTAAAATTTATAATGTTTATTAGATTTGCAATAATTTTTTTATTTTATATTTTGCATATACTAGAAACTGCAGGTTAGCAGGTTAAAAATAAAGGTTTATTGCTCATTATACCCGTCTAACTCTACAGCCATTTCATGAGAAATTAGGATCTAACCAGGTAACTTAACGAAACTAAAAGTATAAGAATCCGTTTAATCTAAAACAAAAATGATATTTAAACAAAATAACATAAAAAGTAAGTTATACAAATTATGCGTGTGTTTGTAGAACCTCTTTTTCACCTTCTTACATTCTATGTTTCGTGATAACAAATTAATGTTTGGTTTATAAAACAAACATTTCTACATTAAATTTGCTCTAAGTTACTTACTTACTTATCCTCTTCGTGCCAAGTGGCACATAAGGCCCGTTAAGGCTCTAAGTTACTAAGAACTAAATATTGAATAAAACAAGAAGTTCATAAAGAACTAAAATAGCCTACTTTCCTGTTACTTAAATACTTACTGAAGTTCTAATCGGGAAAAAAAACTAGGTTCCTAAAGTAAATATCATCAACAGCGTTTTCTACACTAGATTTATACACATTAGAAAAAAAAATCGAAACACAGCACCCAGCTATAATTAAAAGCCAAAATCAACTATTTTCCTTAATATTCTTTCGCAAATTAATTAAATATTATTCATCATCTGCTCGTGATTTATTTGTAGTTCGAAGAATAATTCAATATTTATTAATAACAAAAGTAATGAAACTACTTCGAACTGCATTAAAAAATAAGAAATGTAAATTAAAACTAAGCATAATTGCATGCAAAAGTATGCATTGCCACTTTCTTGGTAGATAATTAATGAATAATCAAAGAATCAAATTGTGCTACATTTTATGACGTCATTCCAAACTGATTCATGAAAATATTATTTTGCTTCAAATATGTTTAAATAAATAAAGTTTCTCATGCCATTGTTGATTTGGCAACAGTGATTTAAATGACTCAAAATTGAATTTCAATGCTAATTCAAAGGGAAATTCGTCGAAAGATAGTAGATTTATGTACGTCCTGACGTACAGACAGACGGACAAAAAGTATGAAAGTTGGGTATCTGAGGTCATAGCTTTCTAACAAAAAAAGAATTGTTAAGATCCGAGGGATAGAACCGATTTTGGAAGAGGGATACGGAAAGACAGACAGACATACGAACAGACAGACAGATGGACATCAACCGCATTTCAATACCTACAGTGATTTAAATGACTCAAAATTGAATTTCAATGCTAATTCAATGGGAAATTCGCCGACAGATAGTAGATTTATGTTCGTCCGGACGTACAGACAGACGGACAAAAAGTATGAAAGTTGAGTATCTGAGGTCATAGCTTTCTAACAAAAAAAAGAATTTTTACGATCCGATGGATAGAACCGATTTTGGAAGGGGGGTCCGGACGGACAGACAGACATCGACCGCATGTCAATACCTACTTTTTCATTTTTTTTTAATTGTTTCGAATTAAAAAAAAGAAAAGTAGGCTAAAAAACGGCATCAAGTCGATTTGTGATTAATATGTTGATCCAAGTAAAAAACTGCTGACCGTTCTGCTATGTGTTTCTATTCCCCGGAGAGTCTGGAGTGCGTGATATGCCGGATAAGCCCCTCTATCCGGCTGCCCAGTGGATCACGTGATACCCAATGAATCATGTGTCCATTTCTTTTCATACTGACGTCTTCTAAGACGTTGATTGCGTTGCCAGATTGAAGAAAAAACATCTGAGGGAATCACTATATCTTTAAAAAAAAGTAGGTTTGTCAAATGAGTTCTTTGAAAAGAACAGCTTTTAAAAAAATAGATAATTTAATTATTTTCCAATGTGTGTGTGAATCTTAAAGAAAGCCAGGATAATCAAATAAGTGATGAGCATTAACGTATATTACGACAAAAACACTAAAATGTGTTTAAACATCATATCCAAAACAAAATAAATGTAATCAAAAGTAGATAATAATTTTGTAAAGGGTATAAAATTGGTACAAATGAAGGCATGTGATTTTCTTTTTTATTATTCTGATGGACTGCTGATGTCGGAGGTGTGGACGTAGGACAAGCTCGGAAATAGGACTCCTCTATTCATTTATATTTGGTTCTTGATTACCTCATGAATAATACGAGTAATAAGAGACAGAAATACACGGGAAAAATAATAATGAATAGATGGTGGGTGGATTTGGGTGTTTTTCCTGAAATGAGTTTCGTGTTGATTAGGAGATGTCTTGAGAGATCAAGGATTAGTAATTCTAGGAAGATTTTTCTATAAAACTATCGTAGTGAGGTTCAATTAGTTTTTAGCATCCCTTAATACACAAAATGTTTGAATTTGTTTGAAATAAAAAATCGCATATCGAAAAACTTTTTTTATACAAAATATTGTCCTATATATATCAGAAAAGTATTATTTATTTTAGCTTTTAGGGTTTATTAATAACTGATTTTTTAATTAAAAAAAACTCAGTTTTTCTTTAAAATATAATGCTTTCATCAATCATAGAGAAAACCGAAACGTTATTCAGATAAAAGTTATATTGTAAAAAAATCGTTTGAGGTAGAGAAAAACGGAAACAGGATTCGTCTATTTTTTTCCTCGTATTCAGAATTAAAAACTGAGTAATAAAAAAACTATTACATTAAAAAGTATTTTAAAACAAAATTTTTGGTTTTTGGAGTTAACATTGATTTCGGGCATTCTTTGACACAAAGTAAACGGGGGTATCTCAAAAATTATAACTATGAAAACTTTTCAGCATGATATTTGTGTTCAGCTCGCTGAAAACTTTCAGAATTTGATATTTCCGCTAGGCATTTTTCACTTTTGCCTAGTATGAGGAAAACAAACCCTTAGCAGGTTCTGTCACTAAAATGTTTTATGTTAAAGATTTGTGCTCCTGGCCAAAACCGATGCTACATTTGAATTCAGAGCATCCCGGTCATGTTAAATCAGCTCCAAATGCCCCGGTACCCAAAATAGTTGTTGGCCTGTGTAAACAGTGGCATAGTTTTAAGGCTTCACTGTAATATTGATTAAAAGTACTTTTCCACGCAAATAATTAAATAGAATAAACATGTTAGGGGATTGAAAGTAAGGAACTTGTATTCCTAGTGAATTTAATGTAAGCTTAAATTATTACCTTCCACACTACGTTTATAACGTGAAAAGTGGAAGGTATTATATTCGTTAAGTCCGTCTGTCTGTCCGTCCGTCACCCACTTTCATAGCCCAAACCAAAAATGGTACAGGCAAGTGTGATACGTCAAAAAAATTCAACGCTTCGAAATTAGAAGACATTGAAAACCTGAGAAAAAAATTCGAATTAGAAGTACTTTAATTATTTAAAAAACTGCAAAATTTAATGCTCATTTAAAAAGCATAAGAAGCCAGTTTTAATAGAATTAAATCACCATTGCCATTCGCAAGAATCACTCGAGAAACTTTAATTCTTTTAAAAACAAAATTAAAAGCACCGTCAGTGCGAGTAACTTTGGTCCAAAATCATAGTTTTTTTTACATAAGGAGAAAAATTAAACTACAAAAACGATTTAAACACTTAATCATTATGTATTCTAAGTATTGTACTTTTAGGAATAGAATTTTTTCCAAGAATTTTTGTTAAATTTTATAAATTAAGAAAATATTCGTGTTAGTTAAAAAAAATTAAAACACGGTTATAATCCGGGCTGGCAACTTTGGTCTAAGCATGAAATACATAAGAAACATACTTTTTAACATCTTTAAAGGCTGTGATATCCAATTGAATAGTAATATTGAAATGTTTAAGCGTATAAAAATAACAAAGTTATAAGATACATAGTTATTAAAAATGGTATACAACTTAACACTTACATTACAGTGCATCGTAGAATGACATTACACTATTGACTGTCGCTTAAAAGAAAAATAAACTTTAATTTTATTAAGAGAAAATAACTTACTTTTAGAAGCAAGATATATGTTCGTAATTAGGAATTTGAAAATGTTTACATTTCGACTAGCGACTTAGAACGTTGTATGTTTCTTGCATTCTATATTTATCTTTTTAAGGGTTAAAACCATTTAGTTTTTTTTTTAAAAATCATCTAAAAATAGATAATCATAAAAATAAGATATCTTCAAAAATAGTTAACCGAATACACTTTTACATACATTTTTGAAAATGCAAAGTTCCATAAAGAAATAGTTACATCTTGGATCAAAGTTACTCGCATTCATCATCAGCAAAAGTTTCCCAGTGACCAATAATTAAATATAGCATAAAAAGTATTCATTTTAGATTAAAACAGATGGTGTAATATTCATCCCAATAAATAAAAGAATAGTATATAGTGTTTTACTTAGCTATTTTCAATATTTTGTTAGGTGCTCCAAACAAAAGTTGGAAGTAATAGATTTTTGTCATTAAATGCTCGTAAGAGTACAAACGTCATTTGTAGTATTGCCAAGATTAGAATGAAATTTTTTTTACATGAAATGAAAGGCAAAGTTTCCACCTTTCCAAAAATGTAAAACAATTTACGATGGGATAATTTTAAGAAGAGAAATTGAGAGAAACCAATCTTTTTCCTACGCGTGGACCAAAGTTACCCTCCATGGCCAAAGATACCCGCTTCGACGGAAATTTATTTTTGCGATATCAATCAGTTTGAAATGACGTCAAATATATTTCACTAAGAGATTCTTTGTTTGTATGTTGATCTGAAATGTTTTGGTTCTATTTAGAAGTGAGGAATATTACATATTTATTCTTTGTGAAATATAATTTAATTTTTGCAAACGATAATAATTATTGAAGAAACAATTATCGAATTTTCAAAATAAAATAAACGAAACTATCCAAATTTAGCTTGTAAATGTTTATAATAGAATTTTAAATATTGTACGTTTGGCGACTTTTTTACTGTTGAACACAAATTTTGTGTGGAAGCAGGCAGAGTCACAGATTCTGTTACAAACCTACTTGTTTAGTTTTACGCTAGTTCATCCTTGATTACATGCATATAAGGTAAACATTTTTATCCTTCTGTGATCCAACCAAAATCCTACACACATATTCTTCATATAAAATATTTTGAACCAAAAGTATATTAAAAAGTATGTTTTTCAAGTAATTTTGAAAAAAAAAAATACTAAGAGGCATGTCACGTTAATTTCGTGAAATTTGAGGTATTAAGACCTAAAAATACACATTCTTTTGGTGAATGCAAAAAAAGTTGTATCAGTTTCTTAAGTCGTGTTGACTCTCGTACAATTTCAGATTTTATGTAAATAAATGAAGTGACTGATAAGTGCAATCAAAGACTGGAAAGTAATATTGCGATCTTCTTATATCGAACCATTTCAGTTGTTGGAGTTTAAACTAAAATGTGTAGTTACAGGAACTTAAAACAAAACATCCATTTAAATGGATGCCAAGTATCAGGGGGATATATTGCATTAAAATTAGCAAATAAAGGTATTTTATAGTAGGGGGAACCAGGGACACATGACATAACTTGTAGTTTTTGGCTTGTAACTTTAAAAAACACTATTAATGGATGTGCAAATGCAGTCAATTTATAGCTCATAAAGTATTACACAATATATATTAGTATTTTTCTAAAGTATTAACTGCAATAGTAGTAATATATAAATTATTTAAAACTTTAGTTTTGGGTCATGTATCCCAATGAATAGGGATACATGACCCACCTATTTGGGATACGTGACCAAACCCATATATTTGGTAAAATGACTAAACAATTTTTTAATACTTTAACGTTATAACAAAACTAACATCATCTAAAGTTTTTATATATTTTTCATTTTTGTCAAACAAAATTATTACTATATTTTTTAATCCATTAAGAGGGACTGTCAGTCCCATAGAGCTAATGCATTAGTTTTGAAATCACAACTTCTGCAAAAGTATTGCTTTGCCATGTTATCCCTTTTTCACCAGGTATGGGAATCATCATAACAACAAATTGAAACGAAAATAACATCCGGTTATTTAATTATTAATTGTTAAAGTTTTAAAATAGTGTCGCCATCTGCTGTATATTTTTGGCATTTTAAAAATTCAAAAAAATATAATTAAATAACTAGATAACATTTTCGTTTCAAAAATTTCTTTCATTTCGATGTTAAGTTGATTACAATACCTGAGGAAAAAGGGCTAATAAGGCAAAGCAATACTTCTACGGAAGTTGTGATTCCAAAACTAATGCATTAGCTCTATGGGGCCGACAATCCCTCTTAATTATTCTTATAGTAACGAATTATTCAATTTTAAACGTAAAGTCTTTTTTGAATACATAACTGGGGATTCTTTTATTTTGCAGATAAAACATTGGGGTTGAATAATCGCTTCTATTTTATCAATATCAAATTGGGATATATTATCCATTTCAGGCCATTTAAAACATTTTCCATTGATTCTTTTTTCAAACTGAATTGCGAGCTCGTCAGAATTTTTTCTTGTACCTTCCCAACAAATTTTCTTATGTTCTATTTTTAAAAAATATTTGGTAAGATCCCAGTTATTTACTTCTGGGACTCCCGTGATTTTTTGAAAAATTTACTTGGTCTGATTCTGTCTACTTTTTGTATTAGTTATTTGGGTCAAGTATCCATAGATGCACTTTTTTTTCTTAACCCCAAACAAAGTATTTTGCAAATAAATACATTAAAACTATTATGCTTGCAATCTTAGCTAAAATCATGAACAAAACAAGTAACTATTTGAAAAAATATTTTCTTTAAACCACAAAATGTAGACACAAAAATCTTATAGCATCAAAAATTTACTTTCAGTGCATGAAAACGTATTTCTTCGTATAGCTAAACACGTACGTAATGATTCAGTTGGGGTTTTTTACCATGTGGTCAGCTAACTGAAAGGAAAAAAGTTATGCCACTTTCTACTTATAAAACTTTTCCAAAGCTGAGAAAAAGGCATTGGGTCATGTATCCCTATGGGTCAAATGTCCCTAGTTTTCCCCTAATTAAAACTAAATTTGTATTTCTTCATTTCTGTAATGTATTCTTTCATTCTTTCTCAGAAACATTTCTTGAAATATTTACACTTTTTATAAAATAATACATCTCTTCGACAAATAACGTCACTCATTCACACATTGCTACTTATGAGATTTCCGTATATAACGAGTCTCGATCGGCGTCTTCAAATCATTGATCTCCACTAAAATGGGAGTCTGATCGCCATTCACTGTGTGGACGGTAATAGGCGGTAACGACTTTTCTTAGGCCATTTCCTTAGGTATCCTCAGTTCCCCTGGGTCTACTCAATGCAGGAAAGAAACTATTGGGATTCAAATTGCGTGGTAATGCACCAAGTTTGGGCATTAGAATGCCTTCGGAAAAGGATTCCAATTGTAAGGTTATTACTTCAAAATTAGATAATTATTTATTCAGTTAACGTACTTCGATTTAATTAGTTAGATATTTATGCATAAAGGCAAATGGTGGGTGGTAAATACGAATGTAATATTCAAGATTCTTTAGTCTTAAAACTAAGTTTAACGATATGCTACTTTCCCTTACATTAAGTTAATTTGGCTTTGCATTCAAGTTAATTGATGCATGTATTACCTGCACTAATCAAGAAAATTATAATATCAACTCATTTTTTTTAACAAAACCGAATACTTACAAATTTTATTTGTAACTTCTTCAACTTAAAATAGCCTAAAAAGTTTAGCTAAATAAGTCTATAAAACTAAATAAAATCTCGATGTTTTTTTCTTCTGAAAACAAGTTTTTATATCATACTAAAAGTATAAGTTAAAGTGAAAGAAACATTAAAAAACAAGTAGGTCTGTAACAGAATCTATCACTTAACCCGCTTCCACACAACAGTTGTGTTAAACAGGTAAAAAGGCACCAAACACAGCATTAATTATATATTAAACATTTATGTTTTAAATTTGGCTAGATTCATTTATTTTATTTCGAAAATTCAATAATTACTTATCGTTTGCAAAAATTAATATTTCAAAGAATAAATATGTAATATTCCTCGCTTTTAAATAGAATGAAAATATTTCATATCAACATACAAAGAATCTTGTAGTGAAATATATTTGACGTTATTTCAAACTGATCGATGTTGCAAAAATAAATTTATTTTAATTTATTGTCTAAAAGAATTAAGTTTCTCGGGCGATTGTTGCGAATGGCAAAGGTGATTTAATTCTAATAACAAACAAGGCCTTTAGCTATTTGTAATTCAAACTTTTAAGCGCCAAAATTAACTATTTTCATTAATCCTCTTTCTCAGATTTAATAATTAGACTTTATCGTTTGCTAAATTTGTTTGAAGAATAATGATACAATCTTTTTTAATAAATATATTTGTGTCGCCACAATTTCCCATTTACATTTCTTTTAAGAATTCAGTTATTTATAGTTTGTTAAATTAATTTACAGTTCGAAAATTATATAATTAGTACAATTGATGTTTTAAAAATAAAAGCGAAACTTTGCATATTTTTTTATGCCAGTTACAATTCTCTATGCATCTTTCTTCATACATATATAAAGAACCATCAAAAGAACTCTATTGTGATATTACAACAAACCAAACTGGATTATATCACATAAATAAATATTCTTTCAAAAGTTTTATTTTAATTTTAAATAAAGTTTCTCGTACGTTAAACGAAATGGCAAAAGTGAAAATATTGTATAAAAATAGAATTTGCATGTTATTTCAATGTAGATTAAATTTTTAGTTATTTAAATTTTAAATAAACTTCTAATTTAAATTTTTAATGAAATTTGGAATGCAGCCTAATCTGATTTTTTGTTTCAAAGTGACGTATCACACTTGTTTGTGAGACTTACGGTTAGTTCTGTGAAAGTGGGTAACGGACAGACAGACAGATGGACTAAACGATTATAAGACCTTCCACTTTTTACGTTATAAACGTAGTGTGGTAGCTAAAAACTAGTTCTATGTTATAAAATAAGTATTATCTATACAAAAAAAAATATACACAAAATGTACGATGACCTCTTCAATCATTTTGGTGACGCTAATTCATTCTAACAGCCTTAACAACATAAAAATATAGTAAGAGAAAAATATTTTATTTCTATAAAAATTGATGACAAGCTAAAATTATCTTGAGGTTTGAACGCAGTAATACATCACAATACTTCAAAAAAAATTTATCATCTTCATTCTTAAAAAAAAAAAAATCAAAAGAACACCAGTTGTAAAATCGTGGGATTTTAAATAGTTATGTTACGATATGAATTTTAAAGAAACTATGCAAATTCACCTTTTTTGATTACATAACTAAATTATTTATTCGTAAGGTGTGTATTAATGTAAGGGCTTAGGACAAAAAAGTTTGGTACAAAGTGTTACAGTAATTAAAAAAAATAGAAATTTCCTTACAAAGTTTATGAAATATGTAAGTATTTGTGCATAGAAACAACAACAGGCATTTTAATCTATAATAATGATAAAAAATGAAATGCTGTGTGTGTGTTTCTTATAAACTCTTGAACTGGACTTCTGTTTGCGTCGTACTTTAGCACATATAACTAGTTAGCACTTAAGTTTTTTTATTTTCAAAATATCACCAAAAAATGAGCCAAATGAACAAAATATATTTTATTTTTATAATGATTTTTAACTAATTGGTGGTTAAAGGTTATCTCACTAAAGCTGTGTAATGAGACTATTTGTGGCTATCTCTATTTTCTCTTTAAATAAGATTTCCAACGCTAAACTCTTAGAAAATGTTCCAAATGGGGAAATTGTGGGCTTATTTTACTTTTGTGCCAAGTATATCGCCAAAATCACTAATTTATCACCAAAACCGCGCAAAATAAGCCTTTCTGTAGGTTAAAACTAGGCCAAATTAGGCTATAATAGGCCATTTATACAACTCAATTTTGTCACCAAAATAGTTACCATGATCACCAAATTATCGCCCAAAACGTACCAAATGATGGATTTAGACTTGAATTTAAGGCTGTCTCAATTTTCTTTCTAAATGCATCACCAAACTACCAAAGTCTCAAAATGAGAG
The DNA here is from genome assembly GCA_019343175.1 of Oedothorax gibbosus. Lineage (NCBI taxonomy): Eukaryota > Metazoa > Arthropoda > Arachnida > Araneae > Linyphiidae > Oedothorax > Oedothorax gibbosus. The sequence goes on from CM033272.1 coordinate 32,523,883, forward strand.
AAATGTTTTTCTTTTATATGTTGTTTCTGAAGTCATCGCAAGCAGTCTTAAATGGGACATTTTAGTAAAGCAAAGTACTGGGCAACACTAAAATGAAAATAGAAAAGCAGGATATAAACATAACAAGAAACCTTCAGGACCATGTTCAAATACCGATTTGCCTCTGTCCCTAAAAGGTAAAGACAAAATAATAAATACCGACTGACAAGATTCTCAGTTCAATCTTGGGGAAGACAAATCCCCGCCGGGCAAAAGATCTCCCGAAATTCGTCAATTTCGCTTTTTTGACATTTCCCCCGCATTTCGGGGATTTCCCATCCCTGACAGATCCATGCAAGCATCGATTTCGTGAGTAGATGGCGTAAACATAGTGTGAACAGACTTGGCTTTTTAAATGTGTATATTCGACAAAGGATTTTGAGATCTCTTCCTGAAAAAAAAAAGGATTTGGATATGTGTTTTACACTTGTTAACATGCGTTTATCTAAGATTTAACCTAAGCCTAAATTTAAAAGTAATAAAATCAATTTGTAAAAAGAGTTTTTAACTGATTAATATTGAAAAAATACTATTTTGAATAAAATATTTACTTGGTACTTTACATATATATTGTTATTTATAGTTAAGCATTCTTTTGTTCACTGCCACTTTTGTTAGAAGTTTATAGAAAAGCAATAGAAAATATTGTCAGTGTCAAATTATGCAAAAGTCACAATGGTTAGAAAACCTAACTTTTTTGCAATATTTATGAAGTTTTCAGCTTTTTTTTTTGCTTAATTAATGCTGCAAATTTAACAAATGTTGTTGATCTAACCTTCAAAAATAAAAATAATAAAATGAACAACAAATACAAGCAAATTTTTATGTTTGCGTAAAAGTTACTTTAAAGGTAAAATGTTATTTAGCATATTATTCTCTCATAAGTGAATAATTTGTGTCCCTTGAGGTAAAATATATTGTATTAGTGACTTGTTGAATTTTTTAGCAGAATATTTTTCTCTAATGTATTTATTTCTAAAACTTTACAAGGAATTTGTAAGAAAAAATAGCTATATATATTACTTTAAGAATGAGAGATGAGTTAAAGATATGAGATGAGTAAAGAAAGAGATGAGTTACTTTAAGATGAGTTTAAATGCTCAAAATGAAACTCCTGTCCCTTGTCTCCCACACCATATGTACTGAACGTTTGCAACATATTTCAATACAATTATTTTTTTAAAACCAATTTCACCTCTCATAATAAAGTTTTTAACTTTATTCATAAAATAAACAATAATTTTTGTAGAATAAAAATAATTTCGTGCATTTATTCAGAGTCAGAAGTCTTGTCCCCCAATTTTTCGTCACTGTGTCCTTTGTATTAAACTGGTCATGAGACCATCGGGCTACCAGTTCATAATGCGTTTACATTTGTATTTATCATAGAAATTTACCTCAAATCCTGGCAACAACAGTTTGTTTCTTACCTTTATTCAACAAAAGAAACAATAATATTTAAAGTGGATAGAAAGGAAGAATATATTGTTAATCTATCTTTACTTTTGTACACTGAAGTTTATTTTTTTATGATTTATAAATATTTTAATTTTGTCCCTTATAAAATACTTTTGTATATTTCAAAATATGCTGATTTAGTTTTCCAAAACCTAACTTACAATGTGTTCAGAAAGGTATTTGTTACTTTTTGTCACTACTGTCTGTGTAACTACTTTCTAATGTTGATGACAACGGAATGTTGCATATTATTCTAACGAGGCTACCTTTTTTATTTTTAGCTTCCACACTTACAATGTGTTCAGAAAGGTATTTGTATAACGTAATAACGTAACGTAACGTTTATAACGTAAAAAGTGGAAGGTATTATAATCGTTCAGTCCGTCTGTCTGTCCGTCACCCACTTTCATAGCCCAAACTACAAATACTACGGACAAGTGTGATACGTCAAAAAATTCGGCGCATCCAAATTAGAATACATTGAAAATTTCAGAAAAAATTCGAATTCGAAGTACTTCAATTATTTAAAAAACTGCAAAATTTAATGCTCATTTAAAAAGCATAGGAATCCATTTTTATTAGAATTTAATCACCATTGCCATTCGCAACAATCGCTCGAGAAACTTTAATTCTTTTAGACAATAAATTAAAATAAATTTATTTTTGCGACATCGATCAGTTTGAAATGACGTCAAATATATTTCACTACGAGATTCTTTGTACGTTGATATGAAATGTTTTAATTCTATTTAAAAGCGAGGAATATTACATATTTATTCTTTGAAATATAAATTAATTTTTGCAAACGATAAGTAATAATTATTGAATTTTCGAAATAAAATAAATAAAACTAGCGAAATTTAGCATGTAAATGTTATATATATATATAATAATAATGCTGTGTTTTTGTCGCCTTTTTACCTGTTAAACACAACTGTTGTGTGGAAGCGGGTTAAGTGACAGATTTTGTTACAAACCTAATTGTTTAAATAATGTTTAGGAAAATTTTACTTATTTTTCATTAAATCACAGACTGAAGTTATACACTTTTGGCTGAATCACCCATATAACATATTAATGAAAATTTTGTGTGAAAGGCGTTTTCTTCATATTAACTCATGAACTCATCATCACAGTTGGCTAGAAAATTTTCCACTCAAAAATGAGCTTTCTGTTTGAGTTTTTTTTGAACTAAACAAAATGTAAGACAAATGAATACCATTTTCATGAACAGGTTATTAGGATAAATTAAGCAGACAAAAAAATAGTTTTTACAAATTAATGTTAGTGTTTTTATACGGTAATGAAGATGTTAATGATCTTCACAAAGTCGTCGTTAGTGGATTTATACTTGAAGCACTACAAACGATTTACCTTCCTGGCATAACTACTTTTAAAGTTTTGAGTTTACTTACAGAGAACTGGAAAAATGTTGCTCAAAACAGTTTGTAAAATGAATGTTAGAGTTTTGTAAACGTCTCTTTCTGAGAAAGTTAATATGAATGTTTATATAAATTTTATCTAAGAATTTTGGAATTTCAATTGAAAGCAATTAAATTCAAACACTGTTTTCCTTCCTAGAACTGACAATTTCACTTTCAAAAACTTTCTAGAATTAACACTTTCGCATTTACAAGAATCATTAAATTAGATGTTTTCTGTTTTCGATTTTGCCTAAACCAACAAAGCCTTTAATTCATATAAATTTATTCATATATTTTATTCAACTTTTCATTATTCAAAACAACTGAAGCTAAAACTGTAAACATCATTGTTTTTAATGAACGGATTTTATACGGTAGTCTCTGTTAAACATTTCATAGCTTCAGCATTTCATTTCATTAGAAATCCTATAGCTAAGGGTGACCAGATAAGCAGCACTGAGCAGTATAGTTTAGTCATAAGAAAAATTGTTTAGGTGCAAATAGTCTCTGTTCAATTTTTTCGTAGTTTTTTAAACTAAAACACCGTAAATAAAATATTATTTATGAAAATGTAATGATGATTTCATAGTCGAAAAGTTAACCACTAAAATAAATTCTGTCAGGCAACCTATAGCCATACCTGGCCGAGAATTCTTTTACAAAATGGTGGTGAACACAGAAAAGCCATAAAAAAAACGAAGTAAGTGAATTTACGATTTTATACTAAAAGTGTAAAAGTAATTTTTTGTATCAAACCCGTTTATCTATTTTTTTTATCGACTGGTATTTTTTTTATAAAGCGCTTATACTGCAAACAATGAAACAATCTAACTGTTTTCCTTTAAGATGTTTCTGTATTCATCACTGCTTTCGGAAAGCACTTTTGATTCTGCTTCTATGCATGGTTTAGAGTCTTCGGCATGCAAGTTATCTCTTTTAGAAGCTCTAAAATGTTTAACTGACCAATAACAAGATACTATATTAGCACACTTTATTAGACTTCTGATACGGGGGTTGATCGAGCGTTTTTTTAAGGTATATATTTGTACCGATATTTTATATGTTACTAGCTGACCCGACAGACGTTGTCTTGTCTTTATCATGAATATTGAATTCTAATTGAAGGTTGATCGAAAAATCCATCGATCCATGGCAAATGCAGCCAAAAATATCCAAAGAATAATACCCCATGTGGTGAGAGTGCACGTTAAATATTTTTCAATGTCCCGACGCTGCGTACGATGTAAAAGTTGCATTGGGTGCCTAATCAGGTGTTAGCTCGTCACATGACTGGAATCTAGAATAGTAATCGCTTTTACTGCCATGATACATTGTAGAAATATCTTCACTTCTTACCATTTATAAACATCAAATAAATTAAATTCGGAAACAAAAAAATCATAAGATTTCAATTCAATAAATAAAATAATGATATTCAAATAAAAATCCTACAAATTAAACTCACGTGCTCTGACGTGTTTATACTTAATTTTCGTTTGCGTTGAACGTGCTGAAATTTCTTTTCAATTATAAAAAGTATAAATTCTAATCTTACAATGCTATTCCTATGGAGAAATCGGCTCACGTTTTGCACTCCTACAACCGTTCTGGTTCGAATTTCGAATAACTTATTCATTAAGAACCTTCTCCTGACAATAACAAACACAACGATAAAAGAATTAGTGAAATCGGTGCAGCCGTTCAGGCGTGATGCCGTGACAACGAAACAATGGGACTTTAATTTATATATAAGATTGTATTGATATTAAAAACTCAATTTATACTACTGAAAATAAAGTAGTTATTCCACAAAATGCTTCAATGATGGGTTAGACAGAAGCAGTTTTTCTAAAATTAAGAGATTCCTCTTGCTTCATCCCATCTTTTCCTTTTACTATTTGATTCTCCATATATTTTATTCACGTCATTGGATTGACATTAAATACCAAAACTCCTTTTGAGCGTTAGACGCGTCTTTTTCCGTAGTACGTTATGCGAAGTCTTTTCGCGAACATAAATTTCAAAATTTTATAAATAACTAACTTTTATTGGTATTCTACTTTTTTGTTAATTTGGAAATAATTTTGAGAGATCATTATCTTCAAAAATAAACCTAATTATGATTTCTTAAAGAATATACAGTATTTAAATAATTATTTTTAAAATTTTCGCAGAACCCCACGCAAAAAACGTACAACCTACTACCTGCATTTCGTGTATTTTGTCATACAACTATTTGGCAAGTTATTTTAAAAAACTGAGTTTTATAGGGACCATGTTACAGCTTTCAATGTTGAGTAATAATCATTTTTCCAGACAGACTAAGAACACATTTGTTGGTTTATGTAAGCCGTTATATCTTTATGAATATTTACGTGCAATAATTTTGGACATTGCTAGAAAAATACTTAGGTGATTTTAATTACTAAGGTGATCAAAGTATTTCTTTTGTTTCTAAACAATATTTTACAAGCCTGCCATCTACTCTTAAAATGTCAGACTAGCATCAAAGTAATTTTTAAAAAAAATCTGCTGCTGTACCAGAAAACGGTACAAATGTGAACCTTGTGCTTTCCTACTACGTTACTATATAGACTGAGAAATTATTTAAAGTGACTTTTTTTTCAATATGATTGCGAACCGTGTATGGTATTGGAATTGGCACCCGACATTTTAGTTTAATATTATGCATTAATTGAAAATAATTCTTCCAAATTAAGAGAGACTCTCAGTCCCATAGAGCTAATGCATTAGTTTTGAAATCACAATTTTTTCAAAAGAAGTGCTTTGCTATGTTATCCCATTTTCGCCACGCATGCGAATTATCATAACATCAATTTAAAACAAAATTGAAAAGAAAATAACATCTTGTTATTTAATTATTAATTGATAAAGTTTAAAAATAGTTTCGCCATCTGCTGTATATTTTTGGCATCTTAAAACTTCAAAAATATATAATTAAATAACTATGTGGCGTCCACCTTTAACTGGAACTGGAACTGGTTAACTTTATCTGTAACTTTAACCTTATGCTGATGTGTTTTGTATAAATACAGAAGTGCCACTGTGTTGGCGCGCACACCCCTTTTGGGTTATTTATTGTTTTTATACCTTATGTAGTGCCGCGGTTATAGTTATGTTCGTTATACGAGTTCATCTTGTTTGTTTGAGTTAAATTTATTATTGTTGATATTTATAGTTATCTGTTGAATAAATTATATATTATGTTACAACAAGTTTAGTTTTACTCAACATACGACTTGGTGAACCACAACTAGATAACATTTTCGTTTCTAAATTGTTTCATTTCGATGTTATGTTGATTCCCATACCCGGGGAAAAGGGCTAACATGGCAAAGCAATACTTCTGCGGAAGTTGAGATTCCAAAACTAATGCATTAGTTCTATGGGACTGACAACCGCTCTTAATGTATTTATAATTAATAAGATTAATTTTGTTACCTACGTTTCAGCGTTGTTTAAAAAATTTGTTCAAGGTGGGCATAGATGAAGAGACATGGACTGGAATCACCAGGCAATCACCGGAATTATTCTCCCCACATTATGATTGGTGCTATTTGCCCATGTGATATCTAATAATTATAGCTTACATGTCACGTGGACACACAGCGCACCAATCAAGCAGGGGGGAAATACTTCTGGACATTGGTCTGCGGACCGTGTATCTTCGTGTATACCCACTTTACATTAAACTATTTGATTAAGAAGGAAACTAAGAAACTGTACTATGTACTACCAAGATTTCGATAAAATATATGCAATGTTTAAAATTTAATTAAACATAACTCTAATGTGAGGTCATTCTGACATTCATCAAATAGAAAAAAGTAATGTTCTATGCAAAGTATCCTGTGATCTCATTGGTTTGATGGAGTAATGTTACAAAATTTTGCCTGATGGTATGAAATGGTTAAATACGCGAAATTTCATAATATACATTTCGATAATGAAAATTTTATTAATTTATATTATGCTAATTACACTAACATTTGACAAGTGATAACATATATGTATCACTTCAGTTGTTTCTATCTCTCTAGATCGATGCATTCACAAATAACACATTTTCTGCCAGACACAACACATACCCAAGAGCACTTTTCTAAATTGCCTGAACTAATGTGATCAGTTTCAATTGCACGTGCCACCGATGGAAAAAGACAGCTTAAGGCTAGAATATAAATGTAGGGATTATGCAACTCCTTCCATGTAATCGATTGTCACTTATTGTTCAATTTTGATTAATAGTTAGTTTGTCACCTAGATAAGCAGTCTCTAATAATAAAAATTAAACGTTGTTTGCGTGTGCATTTTGTGTGTGCGTTTGTACCTTACAGACTCGTAAACTAGGCGCTCGCTTGAATTGGCACAAATGCGTCTCGTATAATTTCCTACTTAAGTTACCACTTTTAAACTTACAGAGTTCAAAGTGTTCTATTTTCAGGGAAAATTTGAATTATTAAAAAAACTACACAACTGTCGCCACCAAATTTGATATTTTCTTTTATGTTGCATCAGTCGAAGAAATTAAATTTATCACAAAAATAATTAAAATTGGAAAATGATTATTTTATTCTGCTTTAGGAAACTAAATTCATAATGGTCATGTTTCACGTCGTGAGTAACAACCAGTCCAGTGGTATTGTTTTCATTTTGGGTCGTTTTGGAATTAAATTTGATTTGAACAATGAAATATTTTCCTACCTTACTGAAACAAATGTTGTTTACAAACCTTTCTTCCAGTAGAACAAAAGTTTTCTCTGTTCGTGAATCACGCTAAATTGATGTCAAACAATTGTGCTTAATTTCTCGAAAAACAAGACAAAATATCATCTAAACCATAGTTTTCCAACAACATGGAAGTTTTGTTAATGCATTGCATACTTGAAATTTAATCGAAATAAAATCGATAAAGATTAATAAAAACAATTTACAAGTAAAGATCTTTTAAAAAAAAGAACAACAAACGATAAAAACGCTCGTTTTGAGAGTGAAATCGAAACAACCACAATGAAATAGCAAAAAATGAAAACAGGACAGTACATAATCTGAAACAATCTCATGGAAAATAATTAGCATGTTTCATGCGATGTAGTTAAGTACAGCTTCCAGTCATATTTTTTATTGATGTGGTTAAGGTGATGGACTTCTGTTGACAGCACATATGCGTATTCAAGCTATTGCTGTGAATTGTAACTATGATGTTTGTTCGAAGGCCATCGCCCTAGAGATGAATATTAGGATTTTATGGCTTCACTTTTTCGCTAAATACATTACTATGCTCGCCAAATTATCGCCAAAAAACTCGTCGAATGAGCAAAATAGGTTTTATTTTTTAATGGGGTTCGTAAACTGGTTGGTTGTTCAAAGGTTTTATAAAAATATGCCAAATATGTTATTAAAATATGTTATTAAACTCGACAAATTAGTACCAAAAACGGGCCGAATAAGCAAAATGCATTTATAAGGATGCATTATAATTGTTTTGAAATGTATTGAATGATTTTTCCTAGTTGTTCATAAATCATGACGTTTTAGAGCTATATATAGGACCGTTTGTTGCAATATTCATTTTTGCAATTTTCCTTTCTCGTCAAATACGTGGTCAGGGAAGCCAAATAAAAGAATTTTTTTAATTATGTGTTTGCTAGTTGGTTGTTGTAAAGTCTTCATGCCAAAGAGCTATATTGATGTGTAATAAGCCGTGTGCTTATCTTCCTTTCTCGCGAAGTATATCGCCTAAATCAATAATAGCCAAAAATGCTCCAAATTAGGAAAATGCGTGTCTGACTTATAATTGCGATTTTGACTTGATTGATACTTTTGGCGTTCTCCATTTTCTCATCACTCCATATATGTCTCCATGTTCGCCAAAGTAGCAAAAGAATTAAGTGTGTTATTTTTGTTTTATTGAGAGTTGGTTATTTGGAAGGTAATCACAATACAAAAATGTTTAATAGAACTTTTGGCTATCTCAATTTTGTCACCGAAATAGCTGCCAAGATCACCAAATTTTCTTCAAAAACTATCCGAATGATGGAATTGTGTTTTCCTTCTCCTACTATAGATTTTAAATTCAACTTAAGGTAATCTCAATTTTCTCGCTAAATGTATCGCCAAGCTACCAAAGTCGCCAAATGAGGTTTAGGTGTTTTTTTCGTGCTTCATATGCCGTTTCGGAAGTCATCGTGCTATGGACTGTATAATGGGTCACAAAGACGATCTAAATTTTCTTGCCAAAAATGTTATCATGCCGCCAAAATATACGCCAAATGTTTGTAATACGTTTTCTTTCACTTCAGAATTAAGATTTTAAGTAAATTTGTTACGATATTAACTTTAACTTCGATATAAATTTTCTCGCCAAATATTTAGACAAGCTCACCCAAAGTAGCCAAATGTACGAAAGTGACTTTTTTGAAAATAATTTTTTATGCACAAATTGGTCGTTCATCACTCTATTATTAGCTATTATTATGGGACTTTTATATACCGATCTTCAATTTTTAGCCAAATTTGTCATCAATCCAGCCAAATTATTTCCATAAAATGAGCCCAATGCGTGAAATAGTGTTTTTAACCACAGAACTGAGATTTTGAATTGAAACAACATCATTGTGCAATTGTGGTAAAACTGGTATTTATGAGGGAAATATTACGATTGCTGTGAGTGAGTGTTGATGTAGAGAATGATTTTTGTCTTTTCTGAGAGTGATGAATTTGGATTTTTACATAGATACATACATACATACATACATACATACATACATACATACATACATACATACATACATACATACATACATACATACATACATACATACATACACATACACACACATACACACATACATACATGTGATGAATGGTTGGTCATTCTCGTGAGAACCAAGCTGAGCAAGCGCTTTCTTGTACCCACGTGTCAAGGATAAAATCCAGTTAGGTTGACAACGTTGTATGATTAAGTAGATTGACAAAGGTGTATGATTTTAATATTGAAGGTATTTTAATAGTGGGAACATTGTCGTCTCATACATACATAACATAACATAACATAACATACAAGTATAAGGTAAGATAAGTAACAAGGTGGAATTTTTATAGTGGACGGGAACATTAACATTGACTTGCTACCGTTATACGTTCCTAAAGCAATGCCACATGACCATACAAACTAATAGCTTGGTGTTATTAATTCGTTCAATTAGAAAAAATCGAGAAAGTGTAAACATATTTTTATTTTAATTAATTTATTTATGAGCTCTTGTTTGTTTTACGTGTTAATACGTTATTTAATCATTTCCATTTTTCTCTAAACAAGACGTAACCATTAAAAATCCGCAACAAAGCTCACATATCACACCATGGGCGGAAGAGTGGCGTATTAGACAAATATGACTGGTATAGTAAAAATGCTAAAATATTCTCTAATTAAAAATCTAGTGGAATTAAAACAACTCTTACATTGATCAGTAAAATTGTTGTAATTACAGTTAACAGGTTATTTCTTTTCCACAATGATATATTACCTGTACCCAGCCCCCCCCCCCCAAAGATTTTTACGCAAAAGAGGTTTAGTGTTATTTTCTCGTGGCTTCTATGCGTTTGGATATCGTGCTATGACTGTATAATGGGTCACAAAGACGATCTAAATTTTCTTGCCAAAAATGTTAATCATGCCGCCAAAATATACGCCAAATGTTTGTTAATACGTTTTCTTTCACTTCAAATTAAGATTTTAAGTAAATTTGTTACGATATTAACTTTAACTTCGATATAAATTTTCTCGCCAAATATTTAGACAAGCTCACCCAAAGTAGCCAAATGTACGAAAGTGAATTTTTTGAAAATAATTTTTTATGCACAAATTGGTCGTTCATCACTCTATTATTAGCTATTATTATGGGACTTTTATATACCGATCTTCAATTTTTAGCCAAATTTGTCATCAATCCAGCCAAATTATTTCCATAAAATGAGCCCAATGCGTGAAATAGTGTTTTTAACCACAGAACTGAGATTTTGAATTGAAACAACATCATTGTGCAATTGTGGTAAAACTGGTATTTATGAGGGAAATATTACGATTGCTGTGAGTGAGTGTTGATGTAGAGAATGATTTTTGTCTTTTCTGAGAGTGATGAATTTGGATTTTTACATACATACATACATACATACATACATACATACATACATACATACATACATACATACATACATAACATACATACATACATACATACATACATACATACATACATACATACATACATACATACATACATACATACATACATACATACATACATACATACATACATACATACACATACACACACACACATACACACATACATACATGTGATGAATGGTTGGTCATTCTCGTGAGAACCAAGCTGAGCAAGCGCTTTCTTGTACCCACGTGTCAAGGATAAAATCCAGTTAGGTTGACAACGTTGTATGATTAAGTAGATTGACAAAGGTGTATGATTTTAATATTGAAGGTATTTTAATAGTGGGAACATTGTCGTCTCATACATACATAACATAACATAACATAACATACAAGTATAAGGTAAGATAAGTAACAAGGTGGAATTTTTATAGTGGACGGGAACATTAACATTGACTTGCTACCGTTATACGTTCCTAAAGCAATGCCACATGACCATACAAACTAATAGCTTGGTGTTATTAATTCGTTCAATTAGAAAAAATCGAGAAAGTGTAAATATATTTTTATTTTAATTAATTTATTTATGAGCTCTTGTTTGTTTTACGTGTTAATACGTTATTTAATCATTTCCATTTTTCTCTAAACAAGAACGTAAACCATTAAAAATCCGCAACAAAGCCATCACATATCACACCATGGGCGGAAGAGTGGCGTATTAGACAAATATGACTGGTATAGTTAAAAATGCTAAAATATTCTCTAATTAAAAATCTAGTGGAATTAAAACAACTCTTACATTGATCAGTAAAATTGTTGTAATACAGTTAACAGGTTATTTCTTTTCCACAATGATATATTACCTGTACCCAGCCTATATTGGGTAAAAAAACTACGAGGGCTGTTTTTTTCAACCTCGGATGAGCTGTAACAAAAAGACGGGTCAAAATACAAAAAAGATTTTTTTTACCAAAAGTAATGTACAATACTGCTTATTTCTCCACATAATCATCTTGGCGATTAAGGCATTTGTTATACCTGTAAACAAGCTTTGAAATACCCTCTTCATAAAATGTTGCCGCCAATGATTGGGAGGGAGTTGTGACGGTTTCGTTTAATAAAAGTAAATTTGGAAGCTTTACGTCAATTTTTTTTCTGTCCTCCAAGCCACTGCTAGTCCATAATTCACTTATGGTGAACTTTTGAGTTTCCCTAAACACTTGGTCAACTCGCTGAACAATACCGTCTGTATTGACAGACTTGCTTCCTTGGTCCCTTTCTTCATGAACATCAGTATTGTTCAGCGAGTTGACCAAGTGTTTAGGGAAACTCGAAGGTTTACCATAAGTGAATTATTGATAAGCATAGTGGCTTGGATTGTAGCGCTTCCAAGTTGACGTGGAGCTCAAAGAAACCGTCACAACTCCCTTCAAATCATTGGCGGCTACATTTTATGAAGAGGGCATTTCAAAGCTTGTTTACAGATATGACAAATGCTTTAATCGTCAAGGTGATTATATGGAGAAATAAGCAGTATTGTACTTTACTTTTGGTTAAAAAAATCTTTTTTGTATCTTGACCCGTCTTTTTGTTACAGCCCATCGGAGGTTGAAAAAAAACAGCCCTCGTACATAAATACTATTCAGGCGATTGTCCAGAAAAAAAATTGGGGTGGAGGGGGGGAGATACGCCTCTTTTCCGTGCGTGATGCGATATTAGTTTCTCAACAAAACCCCGCTCGTTCACTGGGAACATCCCAAGAGCGAACTAACTCAAATTAATCGCCTTCATTTACGGGGGGAAATTCCCTCAATCAACTGATGAGCAACGAAGAATCTTCGCAAACGCGGTTTTAATGCCCATCGAGTACTACAACGCTGGCACTCATCAGATCGCGTTATTCGTGAATAGCGACGACTCAAGCAAATTACGCTCCAGCGTTTACTGGGTTAATTGGGTCATGGGGTGAATCAGTGTAGGACGGTAATTGGGGTATTATGGAAGGGAAGGCGGAATTTACTCTACCGAAATCACAGTTTCGACAGTTTACAGTTGTAGGGAGAAGGTCATGGATTCAATGTAAGTTATTGGAAATAACTTGGAAGGATTGTACTGTGATTTTGGTAATGCGTTTTGCTGATTGACAATTTTTTTCGGAAATAAAGTAGCAATGTATTTTTGTCTTTGGCAACTGAAATACCGTTCTCTTCTTGGTGGGTTTCTTTTCACCAGTACCTTTTTAATATTATTTGTTGAAATGAATTTAAAAAATGTTTCTATAATTGACCGTCCTATTTTTTCTTAATTATTGGCATTGATTCGTTTGAATAAAACAGTGCTCTTAAACAAGCAAAATCAAAGACACAATCAAATCACAAAATCAAGACAGAGAAAATCAAGTTTGAAGTTCATGAGTCATGAAAAGCAAAATTTTTTAGATATTTTTACCCTCCCGATATCGCAAAATATCGGTTTCCTTTCACATTTACTCAAACACATAAGCAATAGAGACTTTTTACTATAGCCAACAACACGATAAAAGGAAAAAAAAGTTACAAAACCAAACCATCTTATATACATCATCGATAAAAAATCGCAGTTTATTAACAGTGAAGTGAACATGGTTGATCAACAGTGAAGTCCAAAAAAAAGAACAAATATATCCTTACATTTACAATACAGCACTATCAGAATTCATCAATCGAATCCTCTGAGAAACAAAAGTTTACCATAGAAGAAGATATAAATGGGTCATTCTCTGTATATGGGACAAATTGCACTTTTAAAAACTGAAAAAAAATATTTTTCTTATTGAATAATTTTCTTTATATGTGTTGCACACATTCATATATAGTAAAAAATAGAGTTCAGATCCATTTGATGATTTAAAAAAATAATAATACGTATTTTCCATACTTGACAACTGACGTAAACTTCTTTAGATACTGAGCATGCGCAACAGACAATATATATGCGCATGCAACACCGAAAACATTGCATGCCTTTTTGACTTGCCCCAAAAGTCACGCATGGTGTGTTTCAGTTCAAAAGCGCATGATTTAAATTTCTGTGGGGTTAAGTTTGGTTGAATAAAAGGAGTACACGATAACAGAGTACACGATATATATCTCTATAGGAATGCGAGTTTTTTCTTTAAATGGGAAAGTTTGGTTGGGTTAGTTTGAAATACCGTCAAACTAGAGCTTCACGAGGGCCAATTGGCGACTGGCGTCGTAATTTAGAACCCTTGTACTTGAATATTGGCATTTTGTCAAGTATAATTTCAATGGAATAAATTGTGTTAAATAAGTATAATATGCGTATGACGTGATTAGATTAAACGACTCCTGATCGAGAAAAGCGGCTTAAAAAAATTGCAACCGCATTTTATTTTACAGTTATTCGTCATAAATCTCTTGATGATAACGCGACTGTGGTTCTAAATTACGATACCCGTCATCAATATCCCTAGTGTAGCTCTAGTGTAAGGATAAATAAAACTAACCATAACTCTTGATCATAACGTAGAAGAAAATACGAATAATCACTCTCGTGAAATATCTAAAGGCATGCGTTTTTAAAATGAAGTTATCCAATAGTGGACTGACCTTCAAGGCTGATATGTGAGTTAGTGACGCGTGAGTGAGTGACGATTCCGTAGGAAAAGTCAAATAACATCATTTTCAAATATTTTTTTTTATAAGGTTTGAAGATTGTATGTTAATCTACATATAAATGCTCACAATTTGAGACTAGTAAAGAAAATTCTCGCACTTATCTATAATAAGTAAATGATATTGAGTGAGTGACGACAGTAAAAGACTCCCATGATATTTTTAACACTAAAAGTACTGTAAAAACGTTATCACTCATGGATCAAAACAACTGATGGTTGATTTAGAAGCCTCAATCCTTTAAGAATAACATGCCAATTTAAAATTCTATTTCTTAGTCGTCTAGTTTTTAATTGAACTTTAAAGCAGTGTTATAGGAGTGACTCTATAACCCAGGGACATTACATACTCATAAAATTACATAAAACTATTGATAGTAGAAAAACATCAGATACATTTTCGGAAACTACAGAAACTAATTAACCATAAATAGTTCCGCCAAAAAGGATTATATATTTAAAACGGCCTTTTTTAGGACGTTTAAAAGTTGTAAAAGCATGCAGGGACAGTGTGAGGGAGTGACAAATCGGGTATTTAAATGAAATTTTATGTAAGTAAATTATAATTATTTGATATTTTTTAAGTGGGACTAGTTAGGTTGTGGGCCAGTTTACACTAATAAATCACAAACATGCATATATAATTTGAAAATAAAGAGCAAAGTATCCGGGACATCGATTTGTCCCTTTTACAGAGAATGACCCAAATACATTAAATAAAATACATTCACTTAACAATGAGATTGTTTCACGTCGTGGATGGCAACAGCTCCAACGGTTTGTTGTCATTTGTTGCCTGGAATTACTTTTGTTTTGGTATTCGAAAATGGGTTTTCTAAGAACATTTTACTTATTAAATGTTCAAACGCCAACTTCTTGCTGTGCTGTTGGTTGTTCAAAACATTTGTTAAAGAAAGCTTGCATAAAATGAAAAAATATTTTAATCTATATCGGTCATTTTGAAAGTGAAACCGAAGTAACCAATGAAAACCTGTACGGATACAAATGAAAACAAGAAGCATTACATCATCGGAAACATTCAAATTGTAAAAATTTTCTTTAACAAGAGGCTTCGTTAAGAAGTCAGCTAAATTATGTGAAGTTTTTACATATTTTAGTTGAACTTTATCATCAGACAACAATTGCCTTTCATGCAAAAATTTACGTTCTTAACACGTTCTTTTACGTTCTTAACACGTTCTTTTACGTTCTTAACACGTTCTTAGCATAGATTTTCACAAATGGTGCAAAATTATTCTTGGAAATTTCCCATGCTTCTTTTATAAATGCAGTTTTTGATAACAAGGTCGGGTACATTTTCCAAAGTTTAATACATTATAGTATAAGCTGTATTCTTCCGTAATTGGTAGCAAGTACATAATGCTTCTCTTTATCAGTTGCTTTGTTAGTCAACTTCTCCTTTCCAGTTTTAAAGTCTTAGGATCCTTGGACTAGTAAACTCACCTCAAAACAGGTTCACGGTTTATTAACAGTGACACACACAGTTAACACAGTTAGTCAACCTTTAAAATTATTAAGTCACAGGTGGGAGCTGAAATTAATTACGATGAAATATGGAAAATAGATGAAAGGGATATTAGTTAGTTTTGGTAATGGGCAATTCCAAGCGTGACTTACACTACATTTGACTATTTAACAAATATCGTTTGCATAGTTCAGAATTATTTTCTATTTATTAAAATAAAATATTGTATGTCAGTTTACCCCTGAACATATAGTATTTTTAGCAATCAGTAAAAACTTTTTTAATTTAATATTTTACAAAAAAATAATAAAAATGTCCTGATGTGACTTACACTACATGAAAGGCAGCCGACTTTTGGTCACCATTATAACTCTAATTTCTTCTTCATAGTGCAGTAAATCAACATTCTACCAGTGCTTATTTTAATTATAAGGTTTAAAGCTAAATAATATAATTGCAAAAAAGTGTTGAAATATCATAGGAAATAATTTATTAACATTTTTGTGCGTGACTTACACTACATTCAAATTGGGACTTACACTACATCATGTGAATTTTATCACAGATATGGAAATTTAGGCAATAATAACATAACATATGTAAATAATTTTGAACATGGTAAGTTAACAATTGCATACATAAAATCATAGTTAGAAAAAGTTACACAGCGTCCCCTAAAGTTGGTTTCTAGTAAGTGCTTAATTCTTTCTTCAATAGCAATGTCTTAAAAATCTTCCTTCTCATGTCACACAAAAAGACTTCCCTATCATTGCAGATGTTTCAGTTTTATTGAATAAGCATCTTTACTTAACATTTGCCCACACAAAATATTTAATGATAATTTTTCCTACAAAAGGAACTAAAGCTCCTTTTCCAGCATCAAATTTATTTCCAGAATTTTGTTGAGAGGTATTTACTTTTACAACATTTCCATTTGTTTAATCAGCCGTGTAGTATTTTTGGGGATTTAATGAAACATTGGCAATTTTAAGTAGGTATTTGTTGAATTTTAAAAAGCAGAGCAATTTTTGAGTGCTAGGAATCGGAGGTATTTATTTTCCTTTTGAGAGATGAGCAAATATCATTTAATCTACCTATTTCGCCCTTTACACAGTTGTCAGAAATGTATAATAGTGATATGTTTGAGCAGAATTCTTATGCAAAGTGAAAAAGCTTTAGCAGAATGTGGGTCAATTTTCCTGGAAAGTGTGGCTTCTTTGATCCTCTCTTCACTGTAACACCAAGTCCATCAATAGGTCCTTTTTCATGACTGAAGGCAAAGATGACCAACATTGGTGGCAGAGAAATACCATTCAATGTTGTCTAACGGTTGGAACTTTGCAATAGAGATGGTGTATTTTTAGTTAAAGTGTTGGCAGTGAAGTGGTTTTTGCTTTCATTTTCTTTAAAAATTTGAAATTTTTCACATGCTTAAAGTCTTTCCCTTTGCTCTCTTTTTTATTTTAGCTGCTGATTTAGCCATCTTAAATCAAAATTATCAAAATGTAAGAAATCTACAAATATTATAGCTAATCTACAACAGATAAATCAAACAGAAGCTGTGGCTGACACTTCGTTGTGACTAACACTACAAAGTTAAAATGTTTTATAAATAGAGAAAATGCTTTTTATTTTAAAATTTAAAGGTGTGGAATTACACAGAGGTTAATATAGAAAGAAAATATCTTACAATTTTTGAAGCAAAGCTTTTTTTTTAAAGATATAGAAACTTTTATATCTTTTCGTGACTTACACTACAGCCAAAAAGGGGATTTTTATATTTCTACTTAAGTATCTTTTAGTTATAAATGCTTATTAATAATGCGTTTTTAAGATAGTTATTATAGTGTATTTTAATAATTTTATCAAAAAATCTGATAAAAAATAATACTTTACTTAAAATTCAAGAATTCAAAATTATAAAAAACCATAACCCGTGCTTTCCAAAAAAGCAGCCACTTTGAAGCTAAAGTATTGCCACAGATAAAAACAATAATAGTTTTTGATTCAAAATTTGTACAATTCAAACTTTTCTAAATTACGTATAAAAGTTTCAACTGTAATAAAAAAAAAATTTAAATTCATCTGAGGTATGCATTTACATGGAATTAACCTAATGCATTTCGAAAATTTGAAAAAGAATCTCCTTAAATATTTATATTTAATCAAAGGTATTTTTATATTTTGATCATTATATTTGAATAACAAATATTCTTACACTGTGTATTAATTAACTAAAGCAGCTGCTATACCCTTTTAGATAAATCCTTGATTATGTAAATTCAACTAGTATTATTTTACTTAAAAGAAAATGTTATCCCTTTAAAATATATCTCCCAGTTTATCTTAGAATTAGTGGGGACAGAATGCATATAAAAAGTTGCTTTTTTCTAATTCAAACAACAAAAAGCTTGATGCTTCAGTTGAGTTTCCATTCCCAGCAAAAACCAAATATGTTAAAACGGCGTGCTGATGGTTAATAACTTTCTAAACGTCCACTTGGCGTTTTATCATTTATCAATTTTTTCGCAACGATATTTTAAGTATATAAATGATTGTAGAGCTTACTCTAAAAAAATTGGATTTAATCCACTTTTCAACAAAATAGACCTGATCCCGTCTATATAAACTGGATTAAATTTTTCACAAATATTCATCTGCTCTGGAGTACATACTGATGAATTTTCGATTTTTATTAACAATTGGCTAAGGTAAGACTCAAGCTCTTTATGAACGAGCTCTGTACCACTATTTGTCCTCACACACTTTAAAATAGCGTTAAGAGAGTTGCCTTTCAAGTTTTATCAAATAATCCTTAATGCAATCGAAAACTATAGTTTTATTCTTATAGGCATATACATATACATCTACCTTTTTAGTAGTTTGAGTTGAGTTTCCATTCACAGGAAAAACTAGAAAGTGAAATGCCATTATAATTTTGAAACACCTAAGTCTCGAGTATTTCTTAAATTTTGCTTTTTACAATAGAAATTTTCAATTGGAGTTTTTCGTGAAGACAGTCCATTTACCATTTCAAAGGTCTGATTTATACGATACTGCATGGAAAACGAAAGACAAAACTGAAAACGAGGTTTAAATATTTTATTTTATGAAAATTTAATAAAACTTCTAAAATCATAGTCAATGTAATATTTGTTTTCAAAATAAATTCACAACAAAATAGATAATAAATCAATTCTTGAAGCATTTTTTAAATCCAATACATAACTAAGTTGTAATTGATATATTCTTGAAAGTTTTTCAATTATCAAGACTTCAGAAATCGTATGCTGTTTCTTGTTTGTTACCGTCTCACAAAATCGAGTGATTATTCCCTTTCATTCGAATTCAATTTCGTGTTTTGGAAAGCAATGTCAAAAGATATTCGATGTATGACTGTTCTTCTATCATATCAAAAAAAAAAAAAAAGAGTTGCACACGATTGATGCGTGCGCTTGATTCTATTTCAAAAAGATTCATTTATCCAAAATGCAAGAGAATTCTAAACTAGATTTCGTTGGGAAGAACAAAAAGACAAAACCTTGAAATAAGAATATTTTCTTTTGAATGAAAATAAATATAAAATGGAAACGAATCTGAATTCGGGACAAGTATAAAATGTTAAAGAAAATAAGATTTTTAAGCCTTTCTTTGTTTTAAACAATTTTGTTAAAAAGTTTTGATTTCGTACAGCAAGTTTTTTTGTGAATTTTTTAAAACCACGAAATTAAGATTTTTAAGATTAAAAGAAAATAAGATTTTTAAGCCTTTCTTTGTTTTAAACAATTTTGTTAAGATTAAAAGAAAATAAGATTTTTAAGCCTTTCTTTGTTTTAAACAATTTTGTTAAAAAGTTTTGATTTCGTACAGCAAGTTTTTTTGTGAATTTTTTAAAACCACGAAGTTTTTGTGAACTTTTTTTGTTTCATAAAATGTTTAGACGTAAATATTTAAAAACTCATTGCTACTGATTAAATAAGCAACCCGAATAATCATTAACATAATATATTCGACAAACGTTCTGCCTTTTTCTGTTTAAGCCTGAACTCAATTTTATTGATCTTAAATTACAGAATATTTTAATATTAATAAGAAAAGTATATATAAATTTTAATATTAATAAGAAAAGTATATATAAATTTTAATATTAATAAGAAAAGTTATAATATTAAGAAATATATAAATTTAATTAATAAGAAAAGTTATATATAATTTATAAATTATTAATATAATAAGAAATAATAATTAATTAATAAAAAGTTATATAAATATAATATAATGCATGATAAAATTGAATAAAATGATTGCCATTAGAGTATAAAGAAACTTTTATTTTAGGTAAACATGATAATATGTATGGTTAAAATATGTATTTATTGTATTTAACACCATATTTTTTCAAATGTCTCGGGAAGAAAGTTAAACTTGCATACAGCTATTCATAAATTTCTATAATTATTCACACATTTTTAACAAAGCATAAGTGCTTGTACAATGCATTTCCATTGCACTCAGTTCTTAAAGGGCATCATCTCACGTTTCTGATGAACATTTGATGCTAATTAAATTCACGCGTGCAGTTTATTTGCCATGACTCACAATAGTTTAGGTTTACTTCTATATTTATCGTTGGCATCGCATGCTTACTAATAAATGAGATGCAGATGCTGAAACATTTTTCATTGTTGGTAAATCTTGTATCTGTTAAGTAACTGAGAAATGTTGAGTTTTTATGTTAATACTTAGTGTATTGTGAATAATTCGAAAGAATACACGTTTCTGTATCATTATTCGATTGATTATCGTAGCAATTTAGATAACAATGAATGACGATAAACTTTCACAAAGATTTGAAGCAGTAATAATCATATATATATATAATACATTATTATTTTTTTATTTATTTATCACAAACATCTGTGCAGATGACACTGGGAAGGATAGCTTTATATTTTAAAAATATATTTTGCTGTGAAAGAATAGGTGGATCAGTTATTACGTTGCCCTTTTCCATTGAAAAACACAAAGATGAGCAATATTTTATTTAAAATTATTTCTGAAATGTAAAACTTACTTTATACATTAAGTTACTAATTGATTCGTCGTTTTTGTTTCATATGAAATTTAAGAACTCAATTTAAAACCTCTTATTTGAGTTGTAAAAGGCTGCTTCAAATATTTTGTAACAATTCCTCATAATTTTTAAATGCCGTCTCTGAGCAGTAGAAATAAGGTTCCCACCTTATAACGCCAAGGTTACGGGTTTGAGCCCTGTATGAGTTAACACTATTTCAGGGATTTGAAAATTGTAGGAAATCATTTCGTATGGTTAAGTGGCATGTACAAAAACTCTAGAACCTAATTGTCATGGGTGCTTTTGGAAAAATTAAACCTCGACTTTATTAATCATACACAGAGCTCAGATTAATTGTAATTTGTAGATGAAAGAATTTTTAAATTGTTGATAATAAAAACACAAAAGTATTTTTAGCTAATTTTTGTCGGAACCAGGTATTTGAAAAACTAGTATTCATATTTAGTAAAAATTGTGATATTGTGTGGATTAAAAAACGTCACTCAATATGGCAAAACTATTTTTAAATTTTTTTCCAGAATTTTAAAAGTACCAAAAATAAAATCACATAATTAATTTTACCAAACTTTTCTTTCAGTAACAGACCAGGTATTTTCCGAAACATGGAACCTTAAAAACGGGGCGCTGCGCTTCCGTCTTCCCATGATGCCCCACCTCCGTGACGTCACGGCGAAGGCGGGCGGCGGCCAAAACGATACGTTTAGAAGCAGCGGTGCGTTTTTCGCGGTCACAGGGAGGCGTGCGTTTTAATTTGTAGGAGAAATAGACAGTAGCAATGCGGGATAGAAGCACGAAAATATATTTTGAAGATATCTATTTTTTGTGACTGAACTGTAAATCGTCTAGCGAGATCTGTGTTTTAGCGGAGGGAAAAAAAATCAACTGTTTGATTGTTTTTGTGACAATTGATGAAACTAGTTACTGAGATAAGTAGATATGAAATAATTTATTGTTGGAATGAAAGATTGTTGATGTTGCACTGAAAGATGATTTAAACATTCTAATTCTAATGTATGTTTTGTAAGAGTTGTCAATTATATATATACTTATAAAATAATCAAAATCTCAATCGAGGCTATGATAGGTAAGGTTCATTATTAACTTTAGTGAATTTCAACACTAGCAGTAATTTATCAAAAATTTAGCTTTGTCTAAAATTTCTTTGAAGTTAATAATTTTCAAAGTAAAAAAACCTTGTAAATATAAGAAAATGAAGATACTTGAATCCAACTGGAACTTAAAATTTGAAGTTTTGCTCTATGTTTGCAAACCTTCTACAATAAGAAGATTAAACGTATGAACGAACTATTTGCTAGCCGCAAATCTGCTGTAAACGATTAAAAACTTCAAGTACTTAATGAAGATTTTTTTTCGCTTTGCTCTCAAAAACTACGTTTTTTGAAAGTACATCAATAAGTGTAAATAACAAATAGTATTTATGATTTTTATTCTAGTTTATACTAGTAGAAAAACTTTTACATTAAGGAAAATAGTGAAGTATATAGAGTTGAAGTGTAAAGTTGCTGCTTCCAAAGTGCCAAAAAATATATATTTTCTTTTTAAATTCTAAAAATTCAAGTATCCACTATGCTAAACAAGTACTTGTAATACAAAGCAAACTGAACATTTTGTGATACATATATCTCAAAATCGACCAATGACTATAGAAATTAACATTATATTCAATATCTTAAACAAGCTTATCAAACAGTATCAGTAGAAGAGTTGCTAAAATTTTAATGGAGTTTAGTTCAGATACTTATATAGCTACAGGTACATATAGGATTGATGATAGAGACAATTTTCGTGATTAAGCATATAATAAGCTGATAGGTAGCAGATATTCATATTCGAAAATGCAGATTGCATTGCTGGATTAACATATCATATTCAAGTATATTCTTCAGTGGAGACATAATGTATAGGTTGAAATGGTGCACTGAATAAATTAATCTATTATAAATTCTTTATCTACTAATAAGTTGATGTTTGAAATCATTAAGCCTTAAACGTCCTTTTCTGCAGTAAAATATTTTTGATCATGCGTTAGGTACTGCCATTAGATCTCAATTTATCGAGCTTTTGCTTTTTTGTGCACAGAGAGAGGCTATTAGTAAAATTACAAACTGTCTAATAAACCGTATAAGCTGTCTAAATTTCGTGGATTATTTTTCCAAGACTGGAAAGAAATCTGTGCAAATAAATTTGAGCTCGACTTGAAATGTCTGCATCGAAGATCATGCGCCTCTAACAAGTAAGTCGTAATTTTAAATTTAAACACTTTAAATCAATTTTATTTGGCATGCATATTTGTTTTTAATGGTTAGTGAATAGCTTTTCATTATCGAATTTCTTAGCATAGTGCAAACTAGATAAAACTCCATATATTTTTACATTTAATTTTTTATGTTTAAATTCTTAAGATTGATTGTAATAATGAATTTGTTAACTTATTGTTTGTATTTTATGTTTATATTTGTTTATTTATTGCATATTTGTATTTAGTTTTGTGAATCTGCACACTATTTTTATATTGGGGCTACCTAGTTGATTCTAAAGGTGGTACAACACTTTTATCTTCATGCCTTTTTAAAAATTTGTAATTATCATTTTATCTTGAATTTTCTTTAAATTATGACTAATAAATATTGCGTCAAAAAGTAGTATGAAATAATGAGATACGATTACTTGATAGGGGAGACCGGGGCTAGTTTTCCATGTTTTTTTCTTTTTGATTGTACATTTTTTACTTTTATTTATTTTGAAGAAAAAATATATCATTGCTTTCCTCACATGGTTATATACAAACTAACATTATTACTTTTTTTTAAAAAAGTAAATACACTTTTTTTAAGTGAGTGGTTAAATACAAGCACGTTAAGATGAAAACCTGTCCGTATACGGGGTCCATTTTCACAAACTGTCAAAAATGGATGGGCAATTTTTCCAACTATTCTTGAAAAGATGTACGACACTTAAAAACATTTCATTTTGTTGTTTTCATGTGCATTTTATTGTAAACTAAAATCGCCCAAAATATTATACCCAGAATATGGGTAAAATTGTTAAAAAAAAAAGTCAGTTTACTATACCAAATTATTATAAAGAGGTCATTATCATCTGGATCACTTTGAAATCAAGCAGATTGTGTAAATTCTTCTTTCGTATAACTATAGTTTTGTGCTCTTTTCTAGGCGTTAGGAATTAGTAGGGAAGTGTGAACGTTTAATTTAAAGCCAAGTTAGGCGAGCCACTTGTTGATGCACTTGAATATAAGCATAATAAAATAATTCAACGTTGAAAAAATCATAAAAACAGCTCTAACGAAAATATTACAACACCAACTGAACAAAGATTCCTGTGAGTAAAGTAGGCCGTGTTGTTTCATTAACCAAGCAGACAGTTAGCGTACCCCAACGGCTGATTTATAATATAAGGCCTAGTGAGAAAACTTACCATATGGGAAAACTGGCCCCTGTCTCCCATACTTGTCTTAAAATTTTTATGCTAACCTAAAACAAATTTTAGAAACTTTTCTGAATATTTAAGGAAGCTACGGTGCATGTAATTTTCAGAAACTCTTTCGAGTATTTCGGAAACCCCTTTCTGTCAGAAACATTTTTCAGCACTTCAAAAAAAACCCCGACTATCTTACAGTACATTACGATTTATAAGACTGAATGTAGTTGGTATTCACATATCCGATTTATAAGACTAAAAGTAGGTAATATTCTACCTCTGCATTTGTGATAAGATTCTTTCTCGAGGCAGACGCCTTAACCAATTGGCCACAGAAGAGCCATAGTGCATTTTTTTCTCGCTTCCTAGTCGTGTTGACAGAGATGGGGTGGAATAATTTGCGCATGCAACAGAAGAATTTACCTTTTTAGCTTTGAAAAAACAAGACACGCTTCCTTACTAATTGAAAATATGCCATTAACGGAGGGAATCTTATGTTTTTAGAAACATTTCAGTGGAGGCAAAAAAAAAGTTTTCTGAATTGTTCTTTGTATGTTGGCATTCTTATTTCTAATTCCTTACAAAATATGCAGCATTTAAAAAGTTAATTTACTATAAAGGTTAATCATTTATGATTACATACTGAAGTAACAATTTAAGATATCGGTTAATAAAAAATGTAACATTGGAGATTTATGAGTTTTTGCTGTAATAAGTATTTTATTTGATATTTTCCCATGTATGAAACTCCATATAGCTATAGGTATAGTTCATAAATAAAAAATCTACGTTAGGGTCAAGTGGGGTAAGTGTGATAGGGTTTCTGCATTTTTCATTAAAAAAATTAGTTCTCTGCTTCAAGTAAATTCAAAATCCTAAACTTGGTAGTGAATTATTATAAGAAACATACCTATGTAGGAAAAAAATTATATGTTTGAATTCCAAATTTAAGTGAATAAAATTTGCATTTCAAAATCCATTGCTGTTTTATCACACTTACCCCACATAGGGATAAGTGTGATTTTGATGTGGGTAAGTGTGATTTCAGTTGCAATAAGTGTTTTCAAGCCATATAAATTACCTAGCATACATTTTTCTTAACAATTTAATATAAACATAAATTTATTAGCATTTTACATCTTATTAGAAATATACGGATAAGAAAAATCAAAAATATTGAGAATTTTCGTTTTTGGTTCATGTTGTGATATAATAAACTAAAGTCAGGATGTAAAAGAAACAAAAAATATTAAAATCAAAATACCTATGGTGCTATTCAATTTTTATTATTAGTTAGACTCCTTTTTTTTTACAGATTGTAATTATCAAAATCTTTCAAAAAAAATATAGACGTTCTCTTCGGTCCATATTTGGACATGACGGTTCAAAACAATATCGTCCTCATCAATTATACACACGCCATCTATATTTTGCCATGAAAATGTCTTTGTTATGCTATCATATTTAAGAAATTTTACAGTAATCCCTTCTCGATTCACCTCATTTTCAGACTGAACTTGTCCTAAAAAGTGCTTTACCGTACGTTTTTTTTTTTAAAGCAACAAGAATGTAGCATCCAGCAGAAAGGTCAGTTTTGGTATTTCTTATTCAAAATCCTCTGGCATATTATGAAATGAAATGCCATTTCCTTTTATTCGTTTTTTAAATAATAATTTATAATTTCATAATTTAATAATAATATAATATTTTTTTATATTTATGTATGTTTTGCATAAGGTAAATGGGGTGTTTTGGATTATCACACTTACCCCATGTCACTTTTCACAGTTACCCACAACTGATATTTTAAGGGGTAACTGTGATTGTACTTCCATACTGCACAACATGTCAAATAATAAACCAAAACCAGTTTTATATCTTTACCTTTATTCTTTTTACTAACAGAGAAAAAAAAACATGATTTTTATAAAAATATGACACTTATGGAATTTGGAAGAAAAACTTTCGAATTTGAAAAAAACAAGATAGTTGCACTTAAATTCAAAAGCTCAAAACTATCTTTGAACTACTATTTAAAGTCAATATTTCTTTTTAGTTTAAGTATAAGTGGTATAATGTTTTATATTGAAAACTTTCAGATTTTTAGAATGATTTCCAAAGTTACAAGAGCTGTTTATCACACTTACCCCCTATCACACTTACCCCACTTGACCCTATTAATACTAAACAAATAATTAAACAAAGTTGTGAACACAAATAATTTAATTATAAAAGAAAAAATATTAACTAAGATAGTTGAAAATATACGAGACCATTAAAGTAAAATAAAAAAGTATGTGGCTTGAAGCGTAGTCTTAACTTAAATGAACAACGTATTATATAAGAAAGGAATTTTTAATACTGGCTTAAATAAAAGTTTTTATACGAATTATGAAATACGATATTAATTTATAATATGTAATTTAACATAATCTTAGTTATGAAGTTTATTTACGTGCTATATAAAAATCAGTATAAGTTTCATAAGTTAAATAAATTGTACATAAAATTATCGAAGACACACACACACACAATGGCACAATTAAAAAAAAGGAAATGCATAGTTACATCTGGCACTCAAGTTGTCGATGTTCAAAGTCCCAAATGTGTCATTTCCTTTGTAGTAATGGTCACGAAGATGAGAGAAACTTAACGAGATGAGTTATCTGAATAACACGCTTTACGAACCAAACCTAAAGTCAAATTTGCTCTGTTCAAACTTATAGAAACCTCAGTTTGCCTGTTATAAACAGGATTGGGCATCATTACAGCGTCAGCAACCTTACAGAATTCTTTTCATTAATATTTTTATTTAGCCGCCAAAAATCCGAAAGTACGCATTCTGATTTCAATATCAGTTAAGTTTCTAAGGAATGATTATTTTTGGATTTGAAATTTATAAATTTGTGTATATTAAGATAACAAATTAACAAATCTAACTCGGATGTCACAGAAAGTATTGGATAAACTATTGACTTTCGCATATATCTCATCGAATGTTAGGATGTTATTCTTAAGATTCCAATAACCAAACAGTACATCTGTATGTTTATTGAGAGCATATAAGTTTTTGATAAGTAAAATATATTTTAGCAGATCTAACTCTCAGTTTTTCATTTCAATTTATGCTAATACGAAATGTATAGTTCGCCGCAAACAACGAGTGAGAAGACTATAGATATTGAATACTTAAATAATAATCAAATACCATTGATTTCTATCAAATTTTTATTATTATCAACTTGGTTAAAGCCAGTGTGTTTAATACATGTATAAAGCTCCTGTATTTTGATATACCGTTATTTTATTCCCTTTAAATGCCATATAAAGTTCTAAAAGACTGGTTTTTTATTAATAAAAATAAACATTCGTCTTATCAGAATACGTATAAAAGTTTCTGTATTGTATGTAAACTATTTAGAAGTATTCAGGTACTTGTTGAATAGTTTAAAATATAAAAGTAGCATGTAAAATCGGTAAATGAGAAGAATTTTTAAGTGAAGGCATCAATAGTCTTAGTTATAACATACATACAAAATATACTTTTCAAAGTTAAATTCTTGCGAAATAAGTAAGAGAACCACCTAGGATTCAAATACTCTTATGTTAATGACTTAGTCACTGCTTTAATAAAATTTAACAAATTTTCCTGCCAAAAATTGACCTTTTCGGTTTTCTAACAATGTGGTAAACAACAAATATGCCTACTTTAACCACCTAAAGCTACTTTTTACTACATAAATTGAAGACGGCGAAAGACGGTTCTTAGAAAAGGTAAAATATTCTTTTCCACCAAGGAATTCAAATTATTTTAATATAGTTTTATTATTTTAATCCAAACCTAGCTTTAAAACCAATTTTTTTACATGTACCAACTCCCAAATTGTGGAAAGGGAGGATCCTCTTCATCAAGGTGCATTGGCTTAAAAAAAATAAGTTATTCTTCAAACAGGCTTTTTATGTTTACAAAGAATGTTCAAAAGATTATTTTGAAAACACTTATAAGTTTTGATTGCACATCAAAGACGCTAGTTTCCTTATAGCATGAAAAATATCAACCCCCTACCCATTACTTTTTCTCGATTTCCAATTATCAGCCTATATTACATGGCAACACATCTTTAGAATTAGAATCTTTCTCATATTTTAGAATTCAAAAGAATCAACAGAATGAAAACATTTGTCGGATTTTCATTTCATTTATGTTAATTGGAAAAATAAATGAAGTGATGAGATTTAACACTGGTAGTTATGCTTTGGGATTTATAGATAATTACATTTTTCTCTTTCCATATTCCCCCATTTATAATTATTATTGTCAAGCCCATTTTATTCAAAATCCGTTCGATTTTTTTTTTACTCACAACGGTTCTAGTAATTTTTTGCTGTACTTACGACGCCGGGTCCTTTCACATGCGTTAGTTGCCAAAACCGTACTTTGGGTTTTATCTGCGTTTTTCAATCATGAAGTGACAATGTTAAAGGCAATTGAGGCAACAGCTTTTTCCGAACTTCAGATTCACTAAACATTCTCCTACTTAATTGTGAAAACCGTAGGTGGAACCGTATACACGGTTTTCGCTTCCATCGCATGTGGAAGGTCTAATTGACTTAACATTGTAACTTCGGCAATCCGGTACCGTAAGTGCGGCGAACATTACCGGAAGCCGTTGCAAGTAAAACGGGCTTAAGTGTCAGTTACAAGTTTGTCCAACAAAAGAGACAATCAGTCTATTTCAACAATGGCAAAGGGCACACACCCAATACAAGAAATTTATAATGAGAAGGTCGTTCAGTCGAAGAAGTTCCTAATTCAATTGTTGCTTACCTCTTCCTCCCCATGTTCATTAAACAGAGCTAATAGGACGGGGTAAAACTAAATGGAGGGGAATGATTAACTTAAGGGAATGGGGGCTTCTTTTGTTCTGTTGACATGGAAATGAGAGAAAATAATGAAATGATTCCCGGTATCGATTCTTTAATTGGATTTATTTTACGGATATAGGGCGGGTTGGTTTAGTGTTACCTAGAGTGAGATATACATTGAGGGTTATCTAATGCTGGTAAACTGTTGCGTTCTGTTCATTAATAAATATCACGCAAAATATTTTTCTTACATCCTGCCACCGTGATATCTATAAAAAATATAATCATACATTTATTAGCACAAACAATCAGTTTAGAAAGAAACAAGAATGGTTGAGTTTCTTTTCGTTTTTGGATGGGGATATGTTCAATTTATTACCTCATAATAACAGTATTGTCTTATCCGACATAACTCACAGAATTAGAGAAAGTAGTTTTATAGAAACGCAATACAATTTAAATTTTGTGTATACCCAAGGCTTGTATCGACTTTTATTGTAACTGTATGAAACCTATTAATTTATTACGTTAATCTCTAATTTATAAAGGGGTTCACCTAAATTTTTCAACTTTCCAAGAAAGCTATATAAACTGGCCTTCAAATTTAATCTTATAAAAATTTACTTTCGTAAAAAGATGCGCTAGTTTAAAGATCTAAAATTCTACATTGTTTTGAACAAACCAATCTCTTTTATGAGCACAAATATGAACCAACTGAATATTTCCATTTTTCTCTTAAAAATGCGGAAAATTTTGATTTGGTTGATAAAACCAAGTACTGGCAGCAACTATTATTTGCAAATAACTAGTGACTCACACCCTAACACTGATTCGTCGGTAGAAAAGTAGCAGGTCTTGCAATTGTGAAATGAATTTATTCCTTTGGTTTTCATTAAGGACCTGACGGAAGATTGTCGGCTTAATTCGATTATCAACCGTAAAAAATTATTACTGTTTTTTTTAATTCATTTGTTTAAATGAGAATTTTTTTTAAACGAAAAGTAATTTGAAAGAGGGAATTATCTTTAAAATTAAATGGTGCGAAACATGCTTTATTTAATAGTCTGTCATGGGTCAACTTTGTAATTTATTATGTACTTCTTTTTGGTGTTAAACTTCTTATATTAAAACTGTTAATAATTTAACAATGTTTATAGTATATTCTTAGCAATAAAGATTGTTTAAAAAATAACTTTAAAATAGGAATATTGTAACATTAAATACCGTTGTTAAATTTTAAATTGTGCAATAATATATTGAAATACTCATGTTTGGAAGTATATAACTTAATGTTGTTTTAAATATTATTACTTAAAACCGTAATATTTAGTACAATTTTAAGTATTTTCGTTTTAAACATGTCGTAATTTTATTTGAAATATAAATTTGAAAAGATTTAAAAATTTAAATTTTTGACAATATTTTGACAGATTTTGTATTAGTCTTTTAAAACAAACGATAATGTGGCCAATGATTTTCATATTTAAAGAAAAACAACAACAACAAAACTCAAAATATATCCTATCTAGGTCAAAAAGCTATTAAATTCTTAATAAATTATTTTGTTTTATTAATCTCTTGAAGTATTAGCTCCTTTACTACTACTTCATTCATATTCAGTTGGATCATGTTCCTATAACTAAATATGTTAATTGTAATAACCCTTCAGAAAATGTTTTTTATCCGAAAGAGATGGGGAAATTTAGGAAACTCGTTTTTGATGGGCGATTAACTTTTTTACTGATGAAATAATTATTGGTTCTTCATATTTCATGTAAGACAAATACATTGACCTAGAAAATATTATTTTTAAATTTTTGAAAAGTGTGATTTTTTTAAATTTATGTTTTACACCAATATATAGTTAACATTTAAAGATATTGAGTTACTTTTTTCTTAGCAGACTGTAAGATTATATATTTTAAGTACTTGACACTCTTAGTAATTAAATATTAAACATTCATTCAACTTTTAAGAACTTTTTCATTTTTATAGAATATCTAACATATATACAATTTCAAATATCGATACAAATCATAATAATCTTAATATTGATCCTAATTTTTGCCCCTACTATAACTGATAATATTGACGAATTTGTACTAAAATATTATACTTAATCTTCTATTATTGTTATTACTATTAAATTTTTTATACAAAAAAGTGACTTTTGTACCCTGCATTTTTTGCACTATTTAGAAATTCAAATAATAAGTTTTGTTTGATTTTTGCAGATAATTAATGTCAATAAAAGAATCTCTTAATAAAGTATTTAAAGAATTTAGTAATAAAATTTAACAACTCATTAAAACTTTTTGATTAAAGAAATTCACTATTTTTTCAAAAGTTATCTATTTTTTTATTTTAATGAAATATATTAGAGATATTTCTTAGATTTGGATGTTACGAATGATTGCTGAATAAAAATTCCACTATTTTGAAGGAAGTTGATTTTGATTTCTTGATTTCAAAGAAAATTGTATTTCGTATCTCCTAAAGTATTGTATATAGTTTTTTTTTATAAATTGAATATTTAGAAGTCAGAGGAATATTTGACAAATCAGTTTTGAAACCCCTTGATAATCTTAATACAAGGCCACTGATGCTACATCTGACGTTCAATTTAATATTTTCACTCAGAAAATACTTAGAGTTAGAGAGACAAGAGTTAAGAGAATTAGAGAGACACTTAAATTAGAGTTTGAATATAAATCTTAAATATGTGGACAAAATATGTGAATTAACTATTAAGTTCGTTAAAGTTTGATTGGTTTGCCTGCATTAAAGTTAATTTGTACTTTCATTAAATTTTATTGAATAGTTTTCCTTAAATTGTCGATATAACACAACCATTGGAAACTCCAGACCACATAATAATTTGCTATCATTCTACTGTCCATGTATAAAAACATGCAATATAAAGGTAGCTTATGAATATAAACCAACCCTTTATAGCTTTGGATACATTCTTGATAATATGGTATACTAAACTAAACTCCTCGGCGCAACAGCCCATTAGTGGGCCAAGCCTGCGGCCCATTTCAGTTTTCGTGACCTAGGGCTCTGGGATCTAGGCATAGTCCCGGCCTCATCGGACCCCATGTTATGTTCCGAAGCATGCTTGTACCATTTTAAGGGATGAAAGGATTTGGGTCAACTCGCCCAATCCGGGATTCAAACCCCGGACCTGTGGCACAGCACTGCACCATGTGTCCTCAATATTGTATAAATTTTTAACAAATATTTATAGTTTATAAATGCCACATTTCAATCATAAATTGTGAACATCTCTTAGCCATTTCTATAAACAAGGTAGTTACACTAAAAAGTGGATAATATAAAAGGTGCATTTTGCCTCACATATCATTAACAACATTACGGCTGAGGTAAATAAGGATAAAAATATTTCTATGTTTCCCCATATACATTCTCATACATAATTTAATATTTAAGAGCGTTTAAAGTGTATACCTTTCTTCTTCTTGGCGTTTGGTTTTCATTATAAATACTATAGGGTTATTTTGAAACAAAAAATCAGTTAAAGGGTTAAATTATTCAAATTTGATAATGTTTTAAACTTGCATTATGTTTGTTTGTTTGCAACAGTAAATTATATAGGTTTTTTTTTGTTCCACAAAAAACATAAGGTTTCAAAAAGAACTATATTTTGGAGGTTTGTAAAAAACAATGTTTAGTTGCGGGCCTAAGGAGTTAGTCAAATGTAATAATAGCTAGCATTCAAATTATCCTTACAACGGGTTACACAAATGTTTGTGGAACGCTTCTCAAATTTTGGAGTTTGGTAAGATTACTCCAAAATTGGTGTAACGTTACAAATCTAAATCATGATAACGTTACACAGCATTTTGGCAGAGCACAAATGCTCAATTTTTGCATATATCAAATACGAATGGTTCCAAGCCCTTCTATGCAAAACTTTCTTTTATCCAAAATATTAAATATTTAAATTTTTTACACGATAATATTTTTTGAAAATGCGATTGATTTTTGAGGATTAGGCCTTTTACAGACTCAGCAAATTTTCCGTAACTGAGGTCCATTTACTCTACTATTTCCAGACTACATTCTGTTTTATAGCTACAAGTTGTGATCAATTTGTGCTTGTGGAAGACCATCAAAAAGTAAGCAAAGGTTTTAGTTTTGGCAGTGAAACCCAACTTCTCTAATGCAATCAGGACGTTTAATTGTGATGGATGAGGGTGGGTATTCGTCTGAAACACACATCTTTTTATTAGAGGTGTTTTTATCTGTATTTTCCTTTAAATCTTTTGTTTTACGCCCCGTGGATAAGCGGAAGGGAAAATGGCAACGTGCCAGTCGTCAGACGATAATCTCGTAAGGTCTGATGGTGGTGGTCTGGGAACTTGGCAGAAGTATGGATTCTAAACTGTGGCATTTTTAAACACGCAATTAAATTTAGTTTATGAGTTTCAGCTCGAATTTAACATGTGAAGATTTTTTTTAATTCAGAATAAAAAAAAGTGAAAACATAAAAAACTAACACATATATAAGTGTATAATTAACAAAATTTTTCGATATTGACTATATGGCAATCCTATAAAAATGTCAACATTGAGCATTTCCAATAGAAGGAAATCTTTCTCGATATGTGTTTGAAAAACCTTTTACATCTGAATAAATGTATATAATGTAATATTTAATATCTTATGAGTATTCCATATAATGAAAAAATAGATAAAAGTGTATTACTTTACAAACTTTTAATTTAATATATGTTTATGAAACTTTTAGTCATTCCGTCAAGCCAAACGACAGTTAATAACTTAAACCATGTTGCTCTAAATTATAATTTTACATAGCTTATATATCATATATAAAATATATGCGTTAGTTTAAAAACCCAATGTATTGTTAATTAACAGAAGTTTCAATTTTGAAGTACCAAGATGCAGTCATAGTTGCAAAAATGTCATTACGTCACACAATAAGAAGTTAAAATGTAATAACAAAAATATTTTTTGTCAAAAATGTAATAACAAAATATTTTTTTTTAAATTTCAACTTTTTTATTCTCTTTTAATAATTAATAGTAATATATAACCTCTTAAGACCCGAGAAAAATCCTACACGTATATTCTTAATCTAAACATACTTTTCAGATACAAACATATGCTAAAAAGTATGTTTTGCAAAGTAATTTTTAAAAAAAAATTATGTTTAATAGTTACTGAGAGACACGCCTGAAGCTCTAAAAATACACATTCTTTTGTGCTATGCAAAAAAGGCCGTATCACTAATTTGTAGTTAACAGTTTATTTTAACATTGTTTTTAATGCAAAATGCCTTTAAAATTAACTAGTAAATGAACTTATTGAAAAGTTTGAAAAAAATAGTTTAAAATTAATTTTTTTAAGAACGCTAATATCGTATTGAACCTCGTTCAACTTCATTTTTTTATTGAAATAAATGATTGATACCTGTAATTAAAGGCTGAAAACTGAATTTTAGATCTCCTTCTTTCGGACCAGGTCAATTTCGGAACTAATTAAGATGTTTATTGTTTGTGGGGAGGTTTTAAAAAAATGTCCCCAAATGGGGACGCCAGGTCGCAAGAGGATAAACTGAAAAACCAATTTTCCTTTGAAAATAGCTTCATCGTAATTGTTTGACTCCAATTCTACAATTCAAAATGTCATTCCGCCTCATATGGAATTGCTCTATAGTACCTTCCTAAAGCGTCATTTTGGTGTTGATGTACACAGTACTGATGTTACTTATTCTTTTAGTAAGTTCACATTTTCTTTCACAAAATTTTCTAATGTAAACTTTTGTTTCTCAATTGCACTCTTTGAACATTTTCTATATGACGCTTACCTGATAACCATTTGGGTAACTTTATGATAAATTGTATTTTTAAGTATTTTTTTTGTTAAAATTTAGTCTGTTTCGTTAAAAGTATGATATTTAACAAAATACTCAGTGATTTTGAAGTTTCTAGATCTATCGTAAATATATTTAAATACCTAAAACCAAAGCATGGCCTCTATGTTCGCTGTACCCCAACTATTAAATCTGTTATACATAATTTACCATTCCTTTCAAATTCAGTTCTTAAAACATACAAAATTATCCTGCATGGTTTCCTTTCACACTTCTGTTTACAAAGATATAGAAATACTAAATTATTTCTATTTAAAGGAAGTAAACTTATTAACTGTTGCTGACGTATTATTGTGTTGCTACAGACGTAACAAAATTTCCATATGCACGAAATTTATTTACGAGGACGATCAACACAATTCTAACCGTGCATGTGGGCATTGCATTCCTAATTCAGCTCCAGTTTCAATTATCATAATCACTCGTTTCATTATACTTCATCATAGAGAACATCCCTGAATATTTCATTCTATCGAGACAATGAGCTTTGTTAGTTAGGCTTAGGGGCTAAATAAATGCCTGCAACGCGAGTGGTATTGTTGTGTGTGTGTGTGTGTACTCGTGAAAGATACAATTTTGTATGAGTTTCATTGTTTTAAGTTTACATTCCAACGAATCGATTGGTTGAGTTGATGTAATTGTTGGAGCAATTCTAAAATGGGTCTAAACACGATTATGCACTCAGCTTGCTTATTGATTCAATTTAGATTAAGTCGTTATGAATTTATTACGTATTTGATTAGTAGAAAAGGAGTATGCAAACCAAATTTTAAATATACATTATTGATCTGTTGAAAATTCGTTAACTTTTCATAAAAGCATTAAATTGCAAAGCAAATACTTTCAAATCATAAAACTGTTTAACTTTTAAAATTCCGATTTTTAAATTTTATTTGGACTGTAAAAGTAGGTAAAGTTATAATTTTTATTTCCGAATAAAAACAATTTTGAGTAGAATCCATGAGATATAAACTATTTCTAAAATACGATTGAAAATCAATGTTCACCAATATGAAAAGTTTTTCTATAAACGAATAAAGTACCTAATGGGTTTCTTTTACGGTCATACAAGTAAAAAAAACTATACTCTCTGTTTACTTTTATAAAAAAAATATATTGTTTAATGTAACTTACGGTTAAGTGACCACAAATCGTTTTTTGTTTTCACAAATAGAATTGGATCCACTTAACCGTAACTTACACTAGTTAAATTCCATTTTATTTCTTTTAAAGGAAACAAAGGTATAACCATTTCTAGAGGTCTCTATTTCTAATAAGCTAATACAGGATGATTTTATTGAATTCGCATTTCTTTAAAAATATTATTGCCTACGAAAATTACAGTTAAATTTACAAATCTCCATATAATTTAGAGTTTTTCGGAAGAATTTTGATTTTTAAATTATCCGAGCTTCACCCAGTGTAATAGTGTAAGTTACGGCATCCTTCATAATTTATCAAGAATATTCTTTATAATTTTTATTTTTTTATTGACTTGTGTCATATTAAAGTCACTTGTCTTCAGTTTATGTTACTGACTCTATTGAAAGATTTCAATTCCTATCTTAAACCGCTATTGAGTATAGGGAGAAGCAGGGATACTTGACCCATAAGTGTACTTTTCCAAAACCTTTTTCTTATAATACAAAAGAGATTTGCGAATCAGGAGTGGCATTACTTTTTATTTGTCAGAAAGCTGATCACATGGTGAAAATAACAATTGAAGCATTGCATATGCGTTTACATTATTAGACAAAGATACATTTTTATGCTCCAAATGTAAATTTTTTAAAAGGTATATCAGGTGAGAGTCTAATGTCATACCGTAGACAAAAAATATTTTTATTTCATCATGTAAAACTAATCAAGTTTTTAATTAACAAAAACAAAAAATCAGCTTTAGTCCTAATAAGCAGTTATGGTTCTCTTCAATCATTGTTTGACAGCTAAGTTAATTACCAAGTTTCGTTACTACTCAGCTGCGAAAAATAAAACATGATGGCTAGGAAATCAGAACAAAGAAACATCATGTGGCAATCTAAGGTTGCGAGATTCATGAGTAGATATTCTGAATTGTCTTTGAGGAAACCAGAAGCAATCAACATATCATGTGCCACCGCTTTCAATCTACAAAATAACTCAATTTTCTCATGTAATAAGTGTAAACTTTTAAAAAAAATATAATTAGAAGTTGTACGACATAAGGTAGGAGTTAGATCAAGTTTAGCTAGTGGGCATACATGGCATCCCAAAATATTAAGTTTTTTAATATGTTACCTTTTTTAAATTTTACAGATAATACTTTGAAAAAAATTGATTAAATATTGAATAATACTGAATTAGGTAAAAAATAAAGTGAATTTACTCACTCATAATTTATGTAAAAAATTTAAAGGGCGAAAACTAAAAATTGTGTCAAGTATATTTGGTTCCCCTTATAAATAGAATTTTTATAAACTTTTGAAACACTCAGGTAATTTACATGAATGTGTGACAAGAAATTTACCAGCATAAAGAAACAATTGACCCTTCATTTAATACCAATAAACATTATTTTACTAGTTTTCACATAAACTTAATATTGAGAAATAACAAAAAAACTTATGTGTAATATTAACTTTTCCCTATAGAAACCTTCGAGAAGAAATGAAGAATAAATTATATTTAATTTAACCACTTTCTTTTAATAGAGAGCTTATAAAATATTTGATGTTATTAGTTTTTTAAGTTTTATTTTATTATGAAATATATTGATGGGCAGCCACATAACACAACTTAGAAATACAAATACTATTCTTTAAAATTCATATTCCATCATTAATAAGTACGAAAGCATCACTTCCAAGCATGTCAATTATTCTCAATACTAAGAGCAGAAAAGTTTTCAGGTGTCAAATGATTCAATATCTAGAAAACATAGGAAAGCCTTAAGCATAATACATATTACTCACATGTCGTTCGTTAATTTTTATCTCCTAAAGACGGTTTATTTTAATGAGCAACCGGATAATAAAGAACTTAGAAAACAATTTGTAAAAGAATAGCTTCAAGCAAATTAATCCTTACTTTCAACAGTCTAAAAAGGCGAAAAAATTCTTTGGTGCAAAATGATAATATGTAGTGAAGGGTTTAAAATTGTCTTTTTTTAGCTATTTTTCAAACTATTAATTTGAAACGTGTGAAATTTTTAAGAGTGTGATGATTGTTATCTAATTTGTTTCTAGGTAAAATTCATATAGTTTAAAAATATTATTTGCATGTGAGGGAAACCTGCGACAGATCTGGGTACCTAGTTGAAAATTTGTTTTAAAAGTACGAAAGGGATAGTTAAACGAGCTAAAAAAAATTATGAACACATTATAATTTTTATAAGCACAAAATACAATGATATTTTAAGATAAAAAAACAATATTTTTTTCAAAAACGGAAAATCATGTCATTTGTTCCGTCTGCTCTGGTTGTGAGGTAGAACGCGACGAGGTGGTAGGGACAAGTAATCATAAAATTAGTAGAAATGCAAAAAAATTAGTTCAGCTTATGTCTAAGTGTCTATAAAAGTGGAATCCCATGGGGGTTCGCCCATATGGGGTACCCATACGGAAACTGTTGGGTTCCCCGTTCAACAGAGAAACACAGTTTAGGTTAGAGAAGCAAAGTAATTTAAGAAAGATACGAAAAGAATTGTTTAACTGCATGAAAATGAAGACAATTAACCGTACTTCGGGCGTAAACTAACTATTGTTGTAATGTACACGAGTATGGGAACCGTAACTTGCTAAGAAATCATCAGAAGTTATTATACATTAGGAAAATTCACACAATGAAAGAAAATTTTAAGCACCAACTCTCAAGAAAACCAGACTTACTTGGCTGTCGTAGTTGAGCAGTAACATGTTACTCTAGTTCTTCTTATTGCCGCTCACTGGCACCCCCTCCTTGACACTAAAAAAACATCGAATTACATTCCGTTATGGGATTTCGTTACGCCGTTGTGGGTCTCCTTATTTAATGTTTTATTTAAACAAAATAAGATTAGAACATTTCTCTCGTAACATATCCCCAATTTATTGGGTGTTCGGAACGACTTCTTAAATGTATTTCAATTATTATTTTGTTTATATTTATGGCTTCTTTAAATTTAAATTTCAGATATCTGACATAAAATCCTTAATAGATTTATTTTAAGTTAATAAAAACGGTGGAAAATATTTGTTAATCATTCGCGTAAAAATACCATAACTTATTTTTGCTTGTTGTAAATATTTTAAGCTGGTTGTGGTATTATAAGCATTTTGCTATGAATATTATTTAACTGATAAGATTAAAAACTAAAAAAAACCAGATCCATAACTTTTCATGTATCATGTTTCATTCGTAATAGCAATTGTCATCTGCCTTTATGTTTACAAACAATGGCATTCATAAAAAAATCTAACATTTTAAACACACTCTAACTTTTGTCTAGTTAGGTTCTTTGTCATAATGAAGTTTGAAATTCAAAACGTCTACTAACTAAAAAACTCAGTTTAACTTACCCCTCCACAGAATAACGTACACTCTGCATCTCATTTAAATTTCACGCAATACACAGCCTACACTTTTTTTTTTTACATTACACTCTTAAATTCCCAAGTTTCAAACTAAATGTTATATCAGTTAAGAAGGCCAAGGTCCTAAGGCTCGACACGAACGTTCTTCTCACGCATTTGGGTTCCAGTAAGCAAGAGAGATTGCATCTTCTTGCAGTGCGGTGTCAGGATTTGCAGAAGTTGTAACTGGGTTTGGGGGGGTTGGTAGCTGGTTTTCTGAGCAGGAGAGCCCTTATACCATTCCTAATTCTTTATTTTTTTTGTCTCCTATTTTTTTTACTAACAACCAATACACGCCTCGTAATTTAGAAGCCTAGTCAAGTGACGAGGACGACACCAGAGAGATAGGGCACCCAACGAAACTTTAGGGTGACATCGAACGTGGCGTTATGACTTTGAATCATGTTTAGAGTGTACTTACTCTGTACGGGGCACTTTTCGACAGACATTATTTGACTGCAAGAGGCCGTTTATAGGCCGGCAGTTATTTAACGATGCTCCGACCCGTATTTGGGAACCTTTGCATGAAACGCGAACGCTTTAACCGACTGAGATCCCGAGACCCCAGTTGTAACTGATACTCAAATAAATATATTGCTTGAATCAGTAAGTTTCGGGCAGCCCATTTCTAGCCTCTTTAAAGAGATTTACACAGCTATATACGTCTTGTGATTTTCAAGAGGGGGGATAGCAACTATTCTTTAGCGTAAAAATGAAAAAAAGACCCACAACACGTTGTGGTAATTAAAAAATGGTTACAAGCTACAACGCTCCGTAGCTTTTTCAAAACCAAAACTACATAAACGTATACAAAATTAGATCATATATTTACCATTGGTAGAGATTTATTTTATTTAATAATAATTGTTTTTTTATTTGTGAATAATTTATATTAAAAATTATCATTGTATACTTTTGAATGGGTGTATTTTGAAAACGAAATTTATCTACTTGGATGTTTAAAAATTACCTTAACCCCAAAGTGTTTTTTTACATTGAAGATTTTAGGTCTTTGAGTGTAACAAATTACTTATTCCTATCTAAAGTCCAGCATCGTTCTGTTTATATTTTTTGGGAAAATATGCTCAGCATATAAATTCTAGGTGTTTGTTATACTAAACACCAATAACTCGCCAAAAATAAAATTTAAAATAAAATAAACCCAAAAACCAAATATTTTCCTTAAGCGGAAACTAGAAGATTCACTACTCGTTTTTGATACTATAGAGATATCAAAGTATAGCATAATCCGTTTATAAAAATATGAAAATACACACTGAAAGCATATTTAATATTCAAAGGCATGTTCTTATTGAATTTTACTACTATATAGCTAAATTAACTTTACTGAACAGTTCTTCTGTTGAAAAGTAATTATTATTTTTTTGTACCATGTACACTTTCTCTTACTTATATAGTAATAAAAAATATTACGTAAGAGAACCTGTTTAAACTATTTTTTAAAGTCAGTAACAGTTTTTCTTAACCAATACACCGAGTGGTCCACGACAATCTTAAGAAGATTGCTTTCGCAACCATTAAAGAGGAACGAGTTTAAAGTCTCGAGGGTGGTTTTCTGTTTATCGGGAGTTTTGCATTTAAAAAAAGTGTTTTTTTTTCTTCTTTGGGAAAATAAATGTTTGAGTTCTTTTGAGAATTGGTCGAGAATTTGAAATGTCTTTTCTCGGTCAAATAATATTCTTGTCTGTTTTATATTGTTTTTTTTTAAATATTTCTTGAAAAAACTTATTTGATTGTTTGATATTTTTTTTAAATTTAGCTCATGCTGGACTGGATGGAATAGTAAACATAGTGTTTAAGATAGTTATAATAAGATATCTTTTTTCCAAATAAAGATATATTCTTTTTTTAACAAACTAAGATTTTGATTCTCCAATACAAAAACTATTGCTTTTATTTACTAACATTTTTTGGGGGAACTCGTAATAAGAGGGGAACTGTTTTGCCATCATTAGGGAGTCCATTATATTGAATTTTCTTTGAGATAGTTCTTTAAGGAATGTTAAATGGACAGTGACCCAGAAATGGACAGCGTATATACCCGGTGGCCCAGCGGGTAGTGTTTGAAACAAATGAAAAAATAAAAACACATGAGAGACATGAGAAGAATTTAATGACGTTTATTGAATGGACATATTGGGCAATTTATGATAAAGAGGTTCGAAGTGCCCGCCACATTTAACAAGGACAGCAATTAGGTGGTTCTCGAATCCAACCATACTCCATACTCCTTACCCATACCTTCCTCCTACCTCCATACTCCTGCCATACTCCTTTTGTTTGGCCAATTATTTTTGTGGAACTTCTCTTAAAAGCTAAAAAAAGCTTCCCACAAAAAGAATTGGTCAAACAAAAGGGAGTATGGAGGAAGGTATTTGTAAGGAGTATGGAGTATGGTTGTATTCGAGAACCGCCTAACTGTTGTCCTTGTTAAATATGGCGGGCACTTTGAACCTCTTTATCATAAATTGCCCAATATGTCCATTCAATAAACGTCATTAAATTCTTCTCATGTCTCTTATTTGTTTTTATTTTTTCATTTGTTTCAAACACTACCCGCTGGGCCACCCGGTATTTTCTTATGGAGGTTACAATCTAAAGAAAATTTTAACAAGGAAAAAAGTCTTCTAGTCTTCATTAACTAACATAGTAGGAGAAAGTTTGCCTAAACTCACAAACAAACTTAAGATTATTCTCAAATAAAGCAAGGGAACTGTACATTTGCAAGAACTCTTGTAATCGTTATGACAAAATCAAAAATATGTACCTTAAACGCTGAATATGTATGGAATAAAAAATAAAAATAATAGTTGTCATCTTACAAGCATCAATATTCGTTGCCTTACCCTATTAAATGTTTTGAATTTAACAGTTTAATGCTATAATATTTTAACGTCAGGAACTTAAACCCCATACCTTTTAAGATTACGAGTTGAATTTTTAGAAATTTATCTAAAAACCAATTCAATCTCGTGGCGTTATTTTTCATCCTCTGACTCAAAAATTAAAAACAAATAAAAAAAATGTTTAAATTGAAGACAAAGCATTCATCCCCATTTTGTTAGGATCGCTTTTCACTTTGATTTTAGCAAAAAAGTAGGTTATTTTTATTAAATATTGCCTTCAAGCTATCCATAAGCGGCTGTATCGAAAAACTTAATTTGATTTCTAACAAGTAGGTAAAAGATCTTTTGGTTTACGATAGCAAAAAAAAAACCCCAATAACCTGAATATTTTACTGTCTTAGAAATCATTGTGTTTCATATACAAGGTCGATATGAAGACTAATGTACGTATCGTATTTCCAATGGATTAAAATTTTGGCTTCTTAGACATAATTTTGACCAAGTATTTATTTAATGGTGTTTAAATTTAACTTTACTTGCATAGTTTATCCAAGTAGAAGTGCTGTTGTATCTTACAACTTTGACCCTTAAATTTTACATTGTTTCAAGCTTTGCTAAGAAAAAACTCCTCTTTTGTTAAGTTATTCATACTACATTGACTTATAAGTACACATTTAGTTGTGTTGTTTTATTTACTTTAACCTTTAGTCACCTTTAACGGCGAAATTGCCGCATTTCATGGTAAATATAATACGTTTTCGTTTACGTATCTTATCTCAAACAAATCCATTGTCAAACCTGTAAACGCAGTGGTCATTTATTGCTCCCTAGGTGCACTTGTAAACGCCGAAGGAATTTATTAATCTCTAGAGTACAATAAAATATGATTAGTTTAATAGTATCGATGCGTTTCCATAAAACAAAAATGCCTTTACCAACGTTGTCGAAGTTTTATTTCTTAGAAGATTTTGTTTGTGCATAAATATATTCGTATTTTAATCTAATAATTACAATATTATAACGCGATATTTTGTCAAATAATTAAAACTAATTGAAGCTTCTATTTTGAAGTTATTGAATCCCCTTTTCAAAACAATAAGCTGAAATTTGGAATGATTGCTAATTCGGCTGATAGTTACAATTTGAAATACCGTGCATATTTTTTACATTTGTATTTAAGACTGCATAGGTGACGCCGGCAAAAAGAACAGAACTTTAGAAGAAAAGCATATTTTTTAAGTAACTTAGTATGGAATCTAAAATGAACTTTTATAAACTGGAAGTCAAGAAAAAAAAATGTTATTTCAAAAACTACTGTCAGTCACGTTTCACTTGCAAGTGATATTATATAAAATATTGTGTCATTTTTTTCAATCTTTTACTTTATAACGAAAATTTTTCATGCTCTTTTGTTGTAGTTGGAAGGCTTCGGGGTACTTCAAAAGAAAATATCTTTTAGAGTGTCTTTCTTTTGGTCAATTATTTAGTATACGATGGGATATTCTTAGAACAGAATTATTGTGAACTATTTTTCTATTTTACT
The DNA here is from genome assembly GCA_019343175.1 of Oedothorax gibbosus. Lineage (NCBI taxonomy): Eukaryota > Metazoa > Arthropoda > Arachnida > Araneae > Linyphiidae > Oedothorax > Oedothorax gibbosus. The sequence continues at coordinate 32,568,499 of CM033272.1, forward strand.
AATACTCAATATAGCAGCACTTAAGACTAATATAGCAACTATGCCAACATTTGCAGTTTATTTTCATAAATTTAATTTTCATTAAAAATTAATAAAACTATTTTAGGTAATTGTGCAATTTCATTTCATAAAAAATACTGGCAAAAATTTGTAGTTTAAAAAATGAATATTTTATATTGAAATTATGACAGTTTAAAATTTTAATTTTTTCAAACAAGTTTTTAAAGTTATTTCTATTACAAGTTTGGACCAAAAGTTACTTGTTAATCATATGTTGTACCTCGAACTGATAGTCTTTAGTTTAAACCAAATTAGAACAATCCAAGTTTAGTTATTTCTTTAAACATAAACTTTTTTATGTTTTTATTTTATATTATGCATGATTCGTTTGAGGGATGAACCAAATGTGAAGACCAATCAATGGGCTTGTTTTAACACTTTGTCAAAGAAAACAAAAAACAACCAATGAAATCGCAGTGTGGAGAGCGTGACATCATAAGAAATATTCCCATTCCATATCTCCAAAAATTTAATGCGTTAAAGTATCCAAATACTGAGCTTTTGGGGAATGCTTTTCGGTTAATTAGTAAATGGGTTTGAACACCATTTCTCGAATGTTCGTGGCTGTTTGGAATCAGCTATAGGTAGGGGTAGGGGTAAAGGGAATTCATCGTTTCCGGCTGTCTACTTCTAGCCTTCCTTATAAGGAGCTTTAACACAGCCAATAACGTCTCGTAATTTAGAACCCTGGTCAAATGACAAGGTCGACACCTGAGCGGGCACCCAACGGAACTTCGAGCGACATCGTACGCTAACGCCGTCAGGACTTTGGACTCCCCAGATATAACGAGCACGTCTATCCCAGTATACTCAGGTATTTTTGTCGAATTTTGGCTGCATATTTCCGTCTATAATAAAGCAGTGACTTCCACCGGGTTCGATCCCGCGCTAAACGCTTGGCATCCGATCTGGGCTGTAAGCGTGTAAAAAGCTTAAACGACTGGGCTACCACACTCCTCAGCTAGGTAAGGTAATCGTTCCCGGCTGCCCATTTCTAGCCTCCTTCAGGAGCTTTAACACAGCCAATAACGAAGTATTTTAGAACCCTGTTCAAGTGACGAGGTCGACACCTGAGCGGGCACCCAACGGAACTTCGAGCGACATCGTACGCTAACGCCGTCGGGACTTTGGACTCCACAGATTTAACGAGCACGTCTGTACCTGTGTACTCGGGCCCATCCGTGATGAGGATTTTCTACTATTTCCAGCACAGATCCGGTTTATAGGATGACTGGCAGTAAGTGGGATTCGAACCCCCGCACCCTTGAGAAGGTTGAACCTCTAGGCTGATGCTTTAACCACTCGGCCACGGACGGGCCACTCCTCAGCTGTAGGTATAAGGTTAAGTTAGGTTGTACGCTTTCCAACTGCCTATTTCTTGCCAATATAGAGCTTTAACGTAGCCATATATGCATCGTTATTTATAACCCTGGTCAATTAACGAGGTCGACACTTTAACGAGCACCCAAAGCAAACCAGTAGCACCATCGTGCGCTTCTTTGGGACTTCTCCACAGATATAGAGAGCATGTTTGTCGCAGTGTACTCAGAGGAGCAAATACAGACAAACACACAGCATAAGTATCCATGCCCTTATGCCGAGATTAGCACCTGGGATATTCTGCCAGCTCCTTGATAATTCAGCCGCCTAGTCGGCTTTAAGTATAAAAATTTGTTATCATTAGCAGCCGTGTAGGAAAGATCAGATTGCAGAGATTTCAATCAAGTCAGACCTGAAACTGACCATGTTTCTAAATTACGCGCCACCGTTCCTGGATCTTTTTCACACCCATTTAAACGCCTCGTGTCATGACCACTGGTGCCAATAACTGAGAAATGTCGCAACCCTAAGCAAGCCGTCGCCACTCTTTTACAACCGAGCATCATGCGAAAGCAATTAACACGATATGTCGTTTCGCGGCCTCCCAATAAAGTGTGTGATGATTACCTTCGCCCTATGTCGTGACACTTCGTAGTGGAGGCGAGATGTAATTGAAAAGCAAATGAGGGCTGTGGACACTTTTACGAGGGCAAGATTGTTATGCTTCGCAGAGGTCGAAAGGGTTGCTTTGGGTTTTCCAATTAATGTTCAGAGAATTTGATAAACATGTGTATTCGAATGTAAAGACATTTATAGAGTTTTTTTAAATACCAAAATAGGCAATTAAGTTTTTTATTTTACAAATATTTTTTGTCATTAAACACTGATCAGCTGAAGTTCCAATTACGATAAATACTTTTCCCTAAAAATTCTTAACAATATAGATTGCCTTATAAATTAATTTATCAGTTTATCTTGACCTTGCTTCTAATAAGCATAAGCGCATATAATTTTGCACAGAAAAAAATATTACTTGACATCAAGTTCGTAGAAAAACTAATGGATGTTGGTTGGTAGGCATTAGTTTTAAACTGTATTGTGAAACAATGCATTAATCTTTCAACAAAGAGGTCTTATTGGTTAATAATTTTTTTTAATGAATTAAGAAAATACCACCGATTCTTTGAAATTTTTTAGTAGCAAATATTATATGATTTTGAAATAAATTGTTGGTAACATTGCAAAGTACAAAAACTTTCGAAACATTTGAAAATGCTATAATTTTTTTATTTATAATTTATATGATAAATTTTTGAAGCTCAATAGCTAAGGAGCATAATGGATATACGCAGAATTTTGATGTCAGTTTAAAAGCAATTAATACATGTTTATATTAGGTATTTAAAAAGCTAAAAAAAATCGACAAACAATGCAATTCTTTGATGCGAGATACATATTGAGAAAAAAATGTTCAGAATGGTTACAATACAGGAGCCTATGGAATGATGATTTCTGATGATTGCCTCTGTTTAAACTTTTGTTTTAATATAAAAACACATATAATAGCTTGAAAAAAAAATTGAGTATCAAAGAAAACTGTTTGAAAAATATGCGATTTATGATAGGTCATTTGAAAATACTATAGCTTAATATGTTAAAATCTGTACAATCTCACCTTCAAATTTATGGCGACCACATGTAACACTGGTGAACATTTAACACTGTCGGTACGGCAAGGCTATTTAATAACAATGAAAAACCCCCAAAAATACGAACTATTATTTCTACTAAGAAGAAAACGTTTAAATTAAAGTTGTAAACAAGAACAACGATATACGTTGAGATTTTTTTTTTAAATAACCATACGTTCTTGAAAGAACATACTAAAGTCAAAACTTCATGAAATAATAGAACTACATTTTTTCTACCTTTTCGGTTGGGTTTTGTTTAAGAGCGCTAGGGAGATCTTTTTTTAACGACACCGAACACGAAGTATTTTTCAAGCATGGTAACAGAGGATAAAATATAAATTGAAAATTCAAAAAAGTGTGTCGCTGTACTATTATCTCAACTAATAATGGATAAACAACAAGTTCGATACAGATATTTTTCTTATTTTCTACACGTATTAAATTGTGGGGTATTGTGACAGAACGTAATATTGCGATCTGGTACAAACGAGTAAATTGTGGCCTTTCATAGGCTTATAAAACAGAATCACTATTTCTCCGTGAGTTTCAACTGCGATTGCATGTTTTTTAGGTTAAACCTTGCAAAGAAATATAAGTGTTGCAATGTGTCAGATAAATAATATAATAAATATATTAAACATATATTAAATGGAAAAGTAAAAGAAATAACTTAACCTTTATTGCGAAGAATTATTTCTAATAAAGATTCGTTTATCTATAGCTACACAATGTGTAGTAATGGATGGAAGCAGAAGAAAATTTATTTTAGTAGCAGATAATAATTTTATAATAAATAACATCGTTGTTTAACGCAGCACATTTATTTTACAGAAATCCAACTAAAAATTATCTTTTGTGTGTGTTGGTAGATTCACCAGCAATTATTTGTTAGATCTAAAATAACCAAAATAAATGGGAACTGTTTGCGTGATAGTAACGCACATTTTAACTTTGACACAGGCTTTTCAAAATAATCTTTTAATACACTCTGTTCAAACTTCACTTTTAATACACTCTTTTAAAATGTGCTTGCTATTTTCAATTATTTGACATTCTACTTTGCCATATGATTAAAAAAATATTGAAGAAGAAAAGTCAGTACTAGGGTTTTATGCTTGGGCATAATTTCCCTCCGGGACTAAAGTTCCCCTTTCGACCGTACAAAGTATTGCAGTGAAAGAGTTAAGGACTTTATTGTGCATGTTTATATTATTTTTGGACGTTCATAATACAATGACGACCTGCCCTGCTTATTTGCTATAAAATTAATTAATACGATAAAAAAAATATTCAGAAACCCTTAAGGAGTTTATTGGAAAGTATTCTGAAGATAACAAAATAATGTAAAAATATAAATTAAATTGCACATTTTCTCTTTGAAAAAAAATATATATATAAATATTTTTGGACTTTGTTTTTATAATTTTGTAGCACCCTTAATAAAAGAATTTCATTTTAAATAATTCAGAATTTATCATCCTTGAAATATAATCCTCAAATTGCTTACAAGGTATTTTACTAACAACAATTACAATTATACTCAAAATGATGCAACATAAACATTATACTTGATGAATAAACTATTTCTTACTTAATTTTGGGTTGCTGAGTTTCAAAGCACGCGAAAAAAGCATTTAAATATTAATTATTCCTAGAATTCAAAATGGTACTGAAAAATTTATCATGCCAATCTTTTTAAAAGGTTTATTATTTCCTGAGAAAATAGAAATAACAGTGATATTGCATATTATCTTCTGACCAAATAAATGTAAGCACGTTCTCAAGTTATAAATATTTAAAAAGAGCTTTGGACATCCATTTGTCTGTAAAAATTGCAACGTTTGAATGTCGAAAACATCGTTCGGAGAACTGCTATTTTCATTATGTATTCCTTTTTTATTTCTGAAGCCTCTGTTTCGCTGATACAGATGAGAGAGCATGAAAAATAGGAATTAACCCAAAGGGAGCGAACAAAAAAAAATGGACCTTTCTATTTTAGTGAGCATTTCATCAGGTCGTGTTAAATACGCTGAGCGCAAACAGGTGAAGAAATTGTGTTAAACGTATGTGACAAATGGATTTGTGTCTAACCTTCACTCAATTTAGTGACTCTTTGTAAAATGAGATCTTTAAAATGGGTGTGTCTACTTAAATTTAAATGTCAAAGATAATAGGCTGTTGAAGGTAATTGTTCTTTTTAAAAATTTTATGCTTAATCATTCTTTGAGCTATAAGACATTTAAAGCAGTTGTAGTAGCATAAATGTCCATTCAGCAAACTTTCATTATTGTTTTGCCATAAAAACCATTAAACAATTTAATTACAGAGAAGAAACAGAGAGTAGAAATCATAAAAATGCATTCGACTTTGTATGAAGCATAATTTGCAATTTATGTGTGCATTATTCTGCATAAATTTTCATTTTTCAAGTACAAATACACTTTGAACTTTCTGTACAAATAATTGAAGCTAATCTTAGTGGAAAAATTGTGTTCTGTGACAAAATGTTGAAAACACGAAAATTAGCTTAAAGCCTTTAGTTTGCACTTTGATAGGTAACGGTACTTGCAAACAGTAAAAAATATACTTAAAGTTTATGAAAAGGGAAAATTTTTCTTTGGCTTCAAAGGAGAGAATAACATATTCATTGATGCAAAAATCTAAATTTTTAAAAAGTGGCACATAGCGCGTTTTTACACAAAGCTTTTTAATTGTTCAGCTACCAAGAATTGGCAGCAGAGCAAAATTACCCACTATAAAAATTATTAAATCACAAAATTATTGTTAAAAATTAAGTTTTCCATATATCCAATCGTGTATGAATAATAAATATTTACATTTTATGAAAAACGTGTTTCTTTTTAAGCAAATTGTGAAATTCGATGTTCTGGAACATTATTTTAGTAATACATATTTATGTTATGCAAAAAAAATTATTTTAAATCTAACATATTTTAGTTTATAGTAGTTCCTTTTTTATGGTACACAGTTGACCAGAAATGTTTGTGTTTTGGAGATTAAAGTTAAAATAGTGATTTTAGATTATGATAGTCATTAGAATTTCAGAAATCATCATTCCATAGGCTCCTGTAATGTAACCATTCTGAACATTTTTTTTCTCATTATGTATCTCACATCAAAGAATCGCATTGTTTGTCGATTGTTTTAGCTTTTTTAAATACCTAATATAAGCATGTATTAATTGCTTTTAAACTTACATCAAAATTCTGCGTATATCCATTATGCTCCTTAGCTATCGAGCTTCAAAAATTTATCATATAAATTATAAATAAAAAAAATATAGCATTTTCAAATGTTTCGAAAGTTTTTGTACTTTGCAATGTTACCAACAATTTATTTCAAAATCATATAATATTTGCTACTAAAAAATTTCAAAGAATCGGTGGTATTTTCTTAATTCATTAAAAAAAATTATTAACCAATAAGACCTCTTTGTTGAAAGATTAATGCATTGTTTCACAATACAGTTTAAAACTAATGCCTACCAACCAATATCCGTTAGTTTTTCTAATTACTTGATGTCAAGTAATATTTTTTTCTGTGCAAAATGATATGCGCTTATGCTTATTAGAAGCAAGGTCAAGATAAACTGATAAATTAATTTATAAGGCAATCTATTTTGTTAAGAATTTTTAGGGAAAAGTATTTATCGTAATTGGAACTTCAGCTGATCAGTGTTTAATGACAAAAAATATTTGTAAAATAAAAACTTAATTGCCTATTTTGGTATCCAGAAAAATTCTACCGACTTGCATGTATTTGTCTCTATTTTCATTTAAAAAAATAGATGGTTAATTAAACAATATGAATACTATAAAAATTATCTCGACATCTCACTACGTTATTGTAATTTCTGTGTTTGGAAGCAAAGTGTTCAAATTTTAATAAATATGCCCGTTTAGTCCTCTAACATTTTTCAATACTCAAAGTAATACTCAATCACTCTTCACACAGCTAAATTTTATTATATTTTTTTACTTTAAAAACTAAAAGGATTGGATAGAAGAAGATCTGAAAATTACTATTTATCCTTTGATTACAGGTATCAGCCGTATATTTCTATGACAAATGATGTTATACGAGAGTCTTCACGATTTCAAAATTCTTTCAAGAAAATGCAGCAGTAAATTTTAGAGTCATTTTTCATTGAAACAATGTTTATATAAACTACTTATTACAAAAAACTGAAACTGTTTTTGAATTTATAGCACCAAACAAATATTTATTTTCAGAGGGCTTAAAACTTTAAAACTCATGAAATTAACATGCCCCTTAGCAAATATAACTATTATTTTTTTATTCAAAATTACTTACATGACATTTGTTACATATACTTGTTTGAAAAATATGCTTATATGTAGACTATGTGTAACTGGTTTCAATGGGTCTTTGGAAGTTGTTATAAATTCTCATTTGAATATCAAACAACCAGTCTATTCTCTAAAATTTTATCAAACCATCATTTTGAACTGATTTACAGCACAGAAGAAAACAAATGATGCGTCAGATCCTTGTTGTAACTAAGTTTCAAGAAGTAACCATGTCATGTAATTAATTAAGGAACCTGCAGGAAATCTTGGGAATAAATCAAAAATATATATGGAAGTTTCAAATGCTATTTAATCGCGTAGACAGGGAATAAACGTTCTTATGAGACGGAGTTAGTGTAATTTTCGACATTTGCAGGCCTGCCAATTCCCTGGATTTAACCAGGTTAATATCAAATTTTTATATATACTTTTTGAATTTTCGTATCGTAAGTATTAATTCCTGGTTTTTCGAAAAGAAGAAGCATTAAACTTTCTTTTGGCAACTGGATCCTGAAAATGGTTAATCTGGAGAGTTGACATGTAGGTTGATTGAATTAACGTCGCACTACTGCCACAGTTCGCAGAGATATCTGCATTTAAATTACTTTAGAAATTGATTTATTTTTAATGGACGCAAGTAGAAATCAGCTTTGTTGTTTTAATGGTTAATGCAGTCTTGGAATCAAAAATCAAAATTTGGCAAAAAGTCTTGGTGCCAAATAGAAGATTTTGCAAACGAATGAAAAAAACAGTTACATTTTTCAACTGTTTCTCCGTATAACGTTTCAACTGAAATTTACATGCCAATCATAGATTGGCTTTTCTAGTGTTTTCTCGTGTCATGAGATTGTTCAGAAAAATAAAGGGTTAATCTGGAGAGTTTGGTAGACAATCCAGGCCAACAATAGTAATTTTTTTTTAATCAGTGTTTCATTGTTCCAGCAATATGTTTTTTTTTCTTTTGAAATTGAGACGTTATTTGTTGAATATTATTTAATTAACCATACAATTCTTGCATGCTACTCTTAGATTGATGTGGTCCACGGGTGGTATTTAACGTTAAGTATCATTTCCTTATGCCCTGTGAAGCGTCGGATACCGTAGAATGATTATATGGCAAAATTCTGGCGTTTTTAATCAGGAAAAGGTTAAAATTTTAAGTTAAGATTCATGCAGCAAAAAAAAAAATCTTACACTTTAGTTTTCTACGTCTGATGGGATTGCCTTTTGTAAAGTTGCATTAAACGTACATTCCCCAAAGTTCCCCTGAGACATTAAATAGAAATTACGGCGAAATACTAAAAAAATATTAAAAAAGATTTTTAAAAAGATTTAAAAAACGAAAAAATAAAAGTTTAATAATAATATCAAAACCACTGAATAAAACAACCATATCTCTACCCGCCTATATATTTCGCTATTACCTATATCAAGGCTTAGACATTTCTATAATTATGCTATATATATATATATCAACAAACCCTTTGTATTTATTATAGATTCTACTTTTATCTGTCGTGGAGACAAGTGTCTGGCCAAACACCAAAGAAATGCCGTACTAGAGGGAGGGCGGAATCTCAATGACTTACGATTGGCAGTCGGCTAACTTCGAGACTGTTTAGCCACGCCCTTGAACCGAAACGACAGGACGCGTGGGGATAAGGGAATTATTATCCTGCTGTGTTATCCTTCATCCCATGGCACATTCTGGGAGGATAAAACATCCACATGAATAGCTAAACGTAAAAAGGGGTCAAGCGACATTGGAGAATTTCCCTCTCCGCTTCTTTCTTTTACATTTTCGTGAAAGAAGAAGAGCGTACGGAAAACTTACTGTGGACTTGACTCGTTTTTTGCATTTAGTGCTTCATATAAGAGAGGCTTTTTTGCGGGAAATCGATTGCACAAAGAGAGGTAATCTCAAAGTCAAGAGTATTGTTTGTTTCATATGAAAAGGATCAAGGTCCTGAGATATATGGACTTGTTTTATGGATTCTTTTCTAAAAGTCTAAACTATTGAATTTTATTTTAGAGCTGGTAGTCAAGGGCAGTTTTATTATATTATTGTATTATATGCGTCTCCCTAGAAATGCTCTCTGAACTTTTATGGGACCTTATATAAAAGCCCTCTGAGGGATATGTAAATTAGTTGAAGTGTAAACTTGTTTTCACTAGATGATAATTAAATTAAAATTTGCAACTCAAAATTATAAATTTCCTTAATTTTTAAAATTATATTTCTGTAGAAGATGGTTATAAATGGCTGTTTTTAGGTACAAACAAAATGTCATAAATTTAATTTCAGTATGGGAAGTATATTTAAAAATTGATTTATATTATTCAGAAATAATCAATTCTCTCTCTCTCTCTCTCTCTCTACAGCATTTTATCTACAAAAATTCAAAGTAAATGAAGTCATTGGGTTCAGTTTTCAGACTATAAAATTTTAAATAATCTAATTAAAATAACTAAAATATGCAAAATATATACTTAGAAAAAATTACTTATACATTTATATACATTACACTCACACTGCGAAAGTCATTTAAAACTGAATTTCCAAAATAATACGAGTCGAAATCCAGTTTCTTTTTAAATGATTCGATTTCTGATTCTCATTTCTCACTTTTTTAAACTCACCGATTCAGTCACATAAAAAAAAATCCGAGTGAAAGAATCGAAGTAATAATAAAAAAGAATCGCATAAAAGCATTCGGTACAAGGAAATGACTTTTACCTCATGCAAGCAGCACTGGCAAGGCAATGGCGTCGGACCTCGTAAGACGTCACAGAGAGTAGTTCCCGTGGGTTTGGTTCGTACTCGTAAAATTCGGTTATGTTCCCCTTTCAGCGTGACTTTGTGATGAAAATCCATTTTTGGGGAATCGTCACGTATTCTCAATTTTTTCTCCAGTATGTCGAAGATCCACCAACTCGCCTCCAAATAGATATGGAATATATGCGCCCTTATTGATAACAGTGAATTTCAGTTCATGCTTATTTTTTCCCATTATTTTTTATGTGATGGCAGTTGGAAGTTTGCAAGACCGTCGAAAAATGGCTATGTGGTGAAGTAAGTGATTTCAATGCGACTGAGCTTCAGTGAGTAGAAGCACAATTTGGCTTCATGTAAAACTTTTAAATCCTTCGTAATTTAAGACGATGTACTGTACTTTACCCCTTACATACGTTCTGTATTCATTTCGCAATGTTCCTTTATAAACCTTTCCAAAAGAAATTTAGGAAGCAAAAAAGAACATTTTAAACCATATAAGTGGACTTATGCGTCAGGAAGAAGATAAGTTTAGCTTAGTTTTGCTACACATAATATTTCAAAAGAACATGATATTACATTATACAAGTATCACGTTACAGAAAGTACAAAATATCTATTCATTCTCAACGTCCAATGATCTTCGCCATTACACTTTTTTTTACAGATTTTAGAAGTTTTAAATTATTTGCCACCAATTTATAATTTAACACCGTTCATTACCCTATGGATACTTTACCTCAAAATATCGATAATGTCATACACTAAGTTTCCAGTATTCTGCCGTGGGCAGGTGGCCTGCAACTAAACTCTGCACTACTGACTAGGCCCATTGTTGCAAACTCTCTAACCTATAAGAAAGTAAACTGAAAGACTGATTATTTCAGAGCAAAAATGGTCGAATTCATTGTTTTCTGGTTGCTGCAGATTACCTGGTTGCTGCAGATTATCTGCTCACGGCAGTATTAATCATAGTACTTTAGGTACCGGATAATAGTAAGATCAATGTTAAGTCAATTAGAACTTGTGTCTACAAATCAATTACTACAACAAGGATTGTAGCTGGTTTGCAGATTTCAGCAACATTTCATATAGTGTGTTGGGTTAAGCGACAGTTCTCGTAATCGAGCGATGGCACGTTTGAATCTTGCCTCAAGGAAAAGTTTGACTTAGGGATTTAACTACAAAATTTCACGTGGTGAGTTACTTGTCGCTTCTTTTCTCAAAGTATTACGTAGTCAAGGAACCGCACTTAAATTTTTACCCTCATGCTAAGAAACACCTATAGTGGATAGAGCCTGACTAGCTTGATTCGAGTTTGATTGACTCGTTTATTTTTCTGTGCGTTCGGTTTTCAATCATTTGGTGGCAATGCCAAGTGAATTTGAAGTGCGAAAAAATTTGCTGTTTTGCATCGCCACGTTTAACATTGTCACTTCTTGACTGAAAATCACAGTTAAAAGCGTAAGTATGATTTTCGCGTCCGTTGCATGTGAACGATCCAATCGACATTACATGAGAACTCCACTCATCCGGTACCTAGAGTGAATTGCTGGTACCATTACATGTGAAAATAAACCTAAAGAATAAATATATTGTTATTTCTTTTCCATCGCAATCTCAACCATCATCTGCTTTATCAGATTTATGACGACTCTTAAAGGTTTGTTTGAGATCGAACAATGGTAGAGCAGTGTTTCGGTTTTATTACTCTTTTAGCTTTAGCTTTATGGAGGGCATATTATTGGGGGTTTTGTTTTAAGATATTGCTCGGACGTGTGTTACATTGTAAGAAAATATATCTTTGAAGTTTATTGTCTTTGCGAGGTTTAAAAAAAATCTTAATTTTGAAACGTAACGTGAAGTTAGATTTTGTAATAACTAAAATTACGTTTGTACGTTTTCAGAAATAAAAGTTTATAATATTAAAATTCGTAATAAACCTCGAATTTCCTAGTATGACATTTCTTTATAAATCTTGAATTTCATAATATGACCTTTCATAATAAATAAAGTATGTTAGTATCGTGGCTTTTCTTAAAAAACCTTTAACCTCTTGCGACCTGGCGTCCCCATTTTGGGACATTATTTAAAACCTCCCCACAAACAATTAACAATTTAATTAGTTCCTAAATTGACCTGGTCCGATAGAAGAAGATCCAAATATCAGTTTTCAGCCTTTGATTACAGGTATCAGTGTTTTATTTCTATAAAAAAAATTATTTTGAACGAGGGTCAATACGATATTAGATTTCTTAAAAAATTAATTTAAACTTTTTTTCAAACTTTTCAAAAAGTTATTTTAGTAATTAATTTTAAAAGCATTTTGCATTAAAAACAATGTTAAAATAAACTGTTAACTATAAATAAGTGATGCGGCCTTTTTTTGCATTTATATCACAAAAAATGTGTATTTTTAGAGTTTAAAGCGTAAAGTCTCAGTAACTATTAAACATGATTTTTTAAAAAATTACTTTGCAGAACATACTTTTTAGCATATATTTCTGTGAAAATTATGTTTAGATTAAAAATATACGTGTAGGAATTTGCTCGGGTCTTAGAGGTTATGGTAACCCATCTAAAAATTAAATAGTTTTGTATAAAGTATTTAATACTTCTATCATAGAGATCACAGAACTTTATTTTCAATTTTTTATGAATATAATTTAAATGCCAATGTTCAAATCTACCATGCTGCTCACTCATTTAAAGATACTTGTATTATAAAGAATTTTTCACGGAGAATAGTTTATTTGTTGTATTTCCTTCTACTATGAAAGAAATTTAGTGTTATACTGAATACTCTTAAAAAAGATTAAACTTTCAATAAAAAAAGAGAAATTCGAATTGTTTTGAAAAATCAAATTAGGCCACTTGCCCTTAGTTACCTCTGTTACCTCTGTCAACTATTATCCAAACGTGTTTTCTAATTAAACGTGAACTTGGATTCTTAAAAGTCTTATCAAGTCAAACAGTGTTCTTTTCAATCATCACTTTTCCCCATCCTAATATTTATCTTTTTACTGTAATGGAGATGACATTAAAGCTGAAAATAAGATTATTTCTATAAAGACTCTTCTGCTGCAGTTTGTAAAATAAATAATGTTGTTAATTTTAAATTTACATCACATTAAAAAGTTTTGTACATAGTTTTTAGTAATTTTAGGTAATTAATTTGCTTTGGGATTGCAGGTTTTTACTATAGCTAAGATGGAAATAAAGTAATTCAATTTAATCTCTTTTTACAGATTTTCACTTTTAAGCAGAATTTTTTTTGTGGAAATCTATTTATATAAATATAATATGAGTCACGACAAAATACAAACTGTAACAGTAAAAATTTAAAGTTTTTTATGTCAATCATCACAATGTTTTATTGACATTGCAATAATTCCTTAATTCCATTGATTTCATTCTCAACATTCCATAATATAGAAAAGTGTAAGTAAATTATTCGTTAAAAAATTTTACTTTTTTATTTATCACAGATTCCAAATGCATTTTTTAAATTATTCGGCTCAGTTATCTTTATACTTTTCTAAATGGTTACATCACATACTACTTAACAAACACTGTAAAACATTGGTCTAACATTTCTCTAGCTTCATGGAGTAACCTTACACCGAATTTAAGGAGTAAATTATGTATTACAACAGTTTATAGTAACATAATTATTACAATTACCTTATCTAAGTAATATATACAGGGCATTAATTGCATTATCAACTTATAAATTTAATTAAAATTGTGGCATTAGAAATGACTTGAATATAAAATTTCAAATAATCGCATACATATAATACAACTGATATTTCATCAAAAGTGTAGGCAATTTAACACTGAATACAAATTATACGATTTATAATTATTTTTCTCTTTTTTTAAATTAGATTTTAATTTGTCATCTTTTAACGACTATCTTAGTTAAGTAGACAAAAACTAATATTTTTTAATATTTCAAGTTGTCACAGAATCTAAAATAAAATAAGAGTGTCTGAAATATATTTTAGTTTGAGTAAAGATTGATAGAGTCCCAGTAATATTTCATATTTTTGCCTATTATTTAACCGAGGAGAATACTCCGAAACTTAAGTTTGCCATCTCACCCTATTTTTAATTGGACAAACAAATATTAATTCTAATATCAATTAACCGAAGCTAAAGTATTATTTTACAGTGTCTGCTATTGAGTAACACGTCAAGTCGTAACAAAAACAAATATTTACAGACTCATTTGAATATCGAAGAATAAATAATGGATAAATTATTTTAGATGAAATATATTTCTTAATATTTGCTTTACAATTTTTACAAGAGAAACGTAGGTAATGGTTAAAAATACTGATGCATCCACAACAAAGGTGTTTTTTTTATCGATCGAACATTTGTTAGCAAAATCTCAACCGTAAAGAGAAAACTATTTCTCTTTGGTTAAAAGAGCATTTTTAGGGATTCAGATAGATTAGGAATTGTCAAGATAGTCAATATATTTTTATTTTGTAGCTTATCGGTCGATTTATAAGTTTAACGTCACTTTGAATAAAGTTTGTTAGGTTTGGAGTCAGTCTAAAGTGTTATTTGCGGATTATCTTGTAAATTTTACCATAGTCAAATGATGAGATCAACACCTGAGCGATTTGTTCAGGTGTAAAATAAATAATTTTGTATCAAATACCTGAACTCATATACAAAGAAACTGGTAGGTTTTTGTAGTTATCAACAACGTTTTCAATAGTACAATGTTGATGTATATATTAAACCTTTAAAAACCTCTCTCTCAAAAACTGAGTGAAAAATAAAAATATATATATGTCATTGCAAATTAATTTCAAGAGTTTTTCAAACTACTCCTAAAAAGTCCTGTGGTGAAACTGAGGGGTTTATAATAAGCATTTAATACGTTTTCAAGTTTCATAATTTAGTCAAAAATTGCGTATAGGTACTTGAAACTAATCATGAAACAACACTAATTTCAGTTGATAGCAGTAAAGATGTATTTATTAAGTTACAAAAAATCCTAGAAAAAATAAAATCCTCTGGTAAAACTCATATGAATTAAAAATTGTTATTCGGAAAGTATATTTGCCTAGTTTGGCTATTATCTGTAGTTTTATTAAAACATCCATTATGTCTTAATTTATTAAGCATTATAAAAATATTTACAAGGCAGTAGTTATCCATGAAGAAATTAAATTTAGTTTTTAAAGAAATGAGATTGAATATACCAACATAAACCATGTGCTTAGCTACTAATTAAGTTTTCATTAGCTCTAGTTATTTTGTTTGGAGTAAAATAATTAACCCAAAGTTTTAAACTTTCCTCGGAAAAGTGGAGTATCAGCAAAAATGATTTCATAAGATAATCCTTTGAAATTTTAATTTTATGTTGAATTCTTAAAAACATGGACTGCTTCGTTTATTTTTTAGCGCGATCTTATTAATATTTTCAAGATTATAAACCGATAAAAAATTTGGATCTTTAGCAAAGTTAACCCAAACAAGAAAAATATGCCAGTTATTTAAGTAAAATATTTCGTTCGTTCTTTACTTTCAGAATAAGAAATGCAATCCAAAACGCTACTTTAGTAGAATATTGATTGGGGAAAATAGTGAGAAAAAAGTTATGGTTATTAAATGCTTTGCATAATGTGTTTTTCAAAGTTTTTTTTAAAAAATCGAATTGAAGGTTGAAGTTATGAAAATAAATACTTCATGTGCTTGTTCCACATAAAAATGGCTAAGTACAATAAAAACTTGATGCAAATGATATTAAGAACTGAAATTTTAAAATCTATCGCAACTGTACTGAGATTATGATGGTTTTTTTTTTGTAGTCTTAGTATTTTGTGCCATTATGATAAAGTGGGATTTTTTGGGTTACTGTGCTACTCTCCTAAAATCTTTCTTCAATAACCGGGAAGTTTAATGGCATTTTGCTGTCGGAATTCCGTGAATTGACTCCTTTTTAGTTTCTGACGAATAAGCATGCACATACGCAGTCCCTTTAAAAACCCGCAAACTTTCGTAAAATAGCGAAAATAATCCGGCATCAAAAATTGCCAGTAAAATTTCGGTTCAATGAAGAAAGAATTTTTGAGTGTTGTATAAAAATTATTTTTTATGTCAATAAAATTATACGATTTAATTGAAATTCATTACGTTTTAAGTTTATTAAATTAAATATATATAGAAAATTAATTATTATCAACGGATAAAAAGGACAATTTTTTTAAATAGTAAATTTACAATTTTTTATTTTTATTTTCAAACAAGTAAATTCTATTTCAATTTTTTCCGTGGACCATAGATAATGGAAGTTTTATAATGTATATACCACAAAGAAAACATAATCTTGCAAATGTATTTTTATAGATAATCTAAAAACAATTATATTGACTCATATAATTATTTAATACTATTATTTTGCATTTGTAAAGCGAGTTAGTTTACTAAATGTACAATCAAATTTTAAAACGTAAGAAAGTCCCTTAAAGAAAATATTTAATAAATAAAAGTTTGAAACATTTCACTTAGAAAAAAAACTTGTGTTGACTTTCTATACCAAAAAATTGTGTTTTTCTTAGCTATATACAAGTTGGGTTGAAACAATACAAACACTGTGTTGCTATCAAATAAAAATGGATGGTGAGCACAAAAGCTGTGTTAAAGGCGCAGCACGCAAGTATTTTTAAGAAATGTAGTTCAGCATCTGCTATTTAATGTTTTGAATAAGTAGCTATACTAAAGCTTAAAAAATATTACGATACTTAACAATAAATGTTGCAATTTTATTATACATAATTTTTAAGAAACAATACTATTGCTTTTTGTCACTCAACTATGGATATAATTATGGACTCACTCTCCTCTCGGGATCCTCAGTTGTGTTGTAACACACAACAAGAAAAAAATTACAACATTAAAATTTTAATGTTGTAATTTTTACACACTAGATACAAGTTTTTTTCTGAGTGTCAATGTTTTTTTTTCATGTTAATTTAGTAATTTTAGTCAATGTTTAGTTTTTTTAATCAATGTTACAACGCCATAGCTTCTTTTAGTTTAATAATAAACAGCCATTAAAATATTAGGTTATTATTTGTTAACAAAAAAAAATGCGTGGACAAAATTATAACTATTGTATGTATTTAAATATTTATCAAAAGATAGTATATAATTTGAAGTTTATATTGCATAATATAAAAGTACTTAACATTAAATATAATTTTATCTTACAAAATAAATCATTTAATTTATAAATGTCCTTAGGAAAAACACAACCCATTTGTCCATCGATAATAAAATCTTCTCTGTTCTGGTGTTATTTGCCATGGGGTAAGTTTAAATTTATTTGACTTCGTGCAGAAAAAATGTTTAGAAAATGCATTAAAAGAAGATTTGTTACAAACCAAATATTTGTGATGGGGAAAACGAATGCAGTAGATATTTGCTAGGAGACTGTATAAACAAGAATTTGTGAATAAATAAATTAAGTCCAAGTCCATTTACTATTTGCGTGAGGGATTTAATTCAATCCTACAAATGGCGAATTCCGAATGGGGTAAATACGTTGATGAAAATTGGATTGGTTTTAAAAATGAGAGTTGTATGCAATGAAAGTCAACTCAGCTGAATAAAGTATCCTTTATCGATAAAATAAATCATTATTAATCGACAATTACTTGATTAATATTAAATTTTAAATAAAGTATGAGAAACTGTTTTAAAACTAAATAAGGAGTAAAATGAAACTACAATTGATTGAAAATTAATTGAGAGGTCGATATGAATCATATGATATTGTTAAAATAAGACAGGTTTCATTTTCGATAATGATATTTTATACAATCCAAAACCCCTTTGAAGATTTTATAGGAACCTCCAAACCCAAAATGTTCTACTCTTACTTATTATTAGCCAAAATCAACGTTTGAAAATTTAACATCTCGAAAATTTGTGCAACCATGTAATAAAATTTCTGTTAATTTTAAATAGCTCTTAATAAAAACTACTTTTCAAATAAATATTTAAAATGTAAACATAGGTCCATATTTGAAGTGCGTTTTATAGTTTTCGAACATTTTACTTACTGTTATGGTTATAATGATATGAAAAAAATATTTGTTTTTCGAAAAAAGATACTTATTTAAAATTTATCACATCACTATATTATTGTTCACACGTTTAATGATTTTATTAGTTGTTAATATGTTTAGATTAAAATTAATACATATCAGTATCGTATTTGTAAAAATTATAGTAACTTTTGCATTAAAAAAGCATGAAAAAGAATTTGCATAAAGAGGAAAATATTTAATCAAAAATAAAGCAAACTTAAAAATATAAATACTACTTATTTGGATTAGATTATTTTATATCTCATAAATTATAAGTTTTATTATTTAAAGTATCATTAAACCGTAACTAACGAATATTTTAAAATAACGAAATTTTTTTTGGAAAATTGTCAAAAGAAAATAAAAACTTATTTAAACTAAAAAAAATATTTTATTTATTTTAAAGGAATTAACTGATTTTCTACGAAAGATATTACTGTTGTTAGAATAATTTATCTTTACTTTAAAAAAATATCCTTACATAAAACTGAAAAGTGATATCTGAAGTAATCATATGAGCTGAATTTGTTGATTAAGTAGTCAGTATAAAAACGCCTACTTAAAAGAGTAATTATAAATTTTTAAAAATCTTTTTTTATTCTTTTAATATATTTAAATAACACACTTTATAGTTTCGCAAAAATTATTTGAACTATCAGGAGCCTCATATTATACCAGATGGTGCTTAAAATACTATGAAATCAACTTTATTTAGTTGGAAGAACTTCGAAATATTATTCGCATAAAAAATGCAATAATATATTTTTTTATTTGATATCAACAAATGTAATTTTCGAAAAAGTATCATTTCTTATGCACACAAGTACTTGTTGTTAGTAAACAAAAAAAAAGTTTACCAAAAAAAGTATTCATACTTCTGTAATAATTCGCATCCATTTTCTGTATGCTGTTGACGCATATTGTGTTGCATGAAATAATACGAGGTCACCTTTGTTTATTTAGAGGAACCATGAAAATAATATCCAATATTTCGTTAGGATATGCCGTTTGTGCCAGCCCGCACCAACACCTTCGCTATTTGGAAAAGCTGAATTATCAGCGATAGTTTTTTTGTAGGATTACTAGATATTAGACCCTTTATTGCCTATGAATGGGAATACCCTATATAAAAGTTACTCTGATTTGGAAGGTGGTTTTTTTATGTATAATATAACATTTATATTGGAAATACTCTTAAAAATAGCCTTGTAACTAACCAGGACTTTTAAGAGACGTTTTTGCATGCCCACATACAAATAGTTCAAAGAAATAAATGGCTGTTCTGTAGCCCCTTGTTAGCTAATGGATATTTTTACATGAGTTCTTCATAGAATTTAAATTAAAACCAAGAGCACATTATACGACTTTAAATTACCACTCAATAAAACATACATTTAAAGCTAATTATGTTCTTGATAATG
Source organism: Oedothorax gibbosus (assembly GCA_019343175.1). Taxonomy (NCBI): domain Eukaryota; kingdom Metazoa; phylum Arthropoda; class Arachnida; order Araneae; family Linyphiidae; genus Oedothorax; species Oedothorax gibbosus. The sequence continues at coordinate 32,588,212 of CM033272.1, forward strand.
TAATTTCAATAACTTTAAAACCTAAACAGTTCTATAGGAGCTACCATTTGCGCATGGGCGATTTTCTTAAAAAATTATTACTACGTCCGATAGTCACTAGAAACAAGTGTACCAAATTTGAAGTTCGTAGCTCTTTTAGTACGAGCTTTGGAGTGGTTTCAGAGAGACAGACTGACAGACGGACTAATGTTCAAACACTACTTTTTTTTTAGAATTATCACCTTCCAAAACGTGTAGAAAACACAAAATCTCCATGTCGGATTTTCTGACCCATCGCAATACTTTCATTACCTTATATTTCAGAATGGGTTATCTAAAGGAAAGTAAAAATATGTGAATTTAAATGGGATTACAGTTAAAGACAAGATTTTGACCATGTTTTATATTTCTTTATTTATTGTAGTTTACATTTTTTTCTTTCATCAATATCTAAAGTTTACTTTGATGTATTATGCTATGATATAAATATTTTGTGATTTAAACTCTTCTTTTTTCATGAAAAATTGTTATTTGATCCAAGAGGAAAAACATTTTGAAGCGCAATAAGTTTTCGAGGCTTCCCACTTGATCTCCTTTCGAAATACGTACTTTGCTCTGCCATAGAAAAGACTAAAAGCAATAAAATATTTTTGCTTTGTAAGATAAAAAAAAGTATTTAATAATTTAGAAGTGTAGTTAATAGAAATTGATAAAGTTGAAGGATAAAATTTAATATATCCCCTATATTTAAGTGAAATTAAATTTCTGTTTAACTTGTAAAATTGAATGGTAGCAGTTGCGGTTGTTTTATTGAGTACAAAAAAAGCAAGAATTGATACAGAAAGTAAACTAAATCAAGATGAATGAGGTTTTTGAAAAACAAATATAAAAGTTTAAGGTATGGTTGAAAGTAAAACTCGTAATTTTTTATTAAAATACATATTTTATAAAATGCAGTTTTGAAACACGTTTTGGGTTATTTTTTTAACCTTTCTAAAATAAATGGAAAGTGTACAAAATGTACAAGCATTATGTTAGAAATCTTGGTTAAAGGGAAATGACATTTTCGTATTATTGTAGTGGATTTGAAATAAATAAGATGGTTTTATATTTCTAACAATGTTGGGCTACATAAAAGCGAGTTAGATTAACCTTTTTGTTTCTAAGGTTTTTTCACCTAAGTATTGACATTCCTGTGTACTTAAGTGCAAAAAGCTGCTCATTTCCTAGGATGGTAAGAAGTTTTGTTTTTCCTATTTGCCACCATTGATTTATAAATATCTTTTTTTTTATAGTTTGCGCGACAGCTTTTTCTGTGTTTAATTCATTCAAGGGATTTTATGCACTGAAGACGTCCGTAGTCCCCAAACGGCTATATGCTTTTTTTAAGATCATTTTAATCTTTTATTTGCTTTTGAATTACGTTTCTATTTTAAACTCTTAATTTACGCTTCCGGTTTCACCCCTTCCTCCTGTATCTATATACTTCTTGTACTCAATCAAAACCGCGACACAGCGACAAATTCACCCCGTTAACTGAAATCCTTCCTGTTCCTGCGCTATCTGGAATCCACCCAAACCAACTTTCCTGTTCGACATTGTTCTTCAAATAGAAGCCTGACCCTCCTAAACCCAACCCAGTCTAACGCAGTGCTGCATTCGAATGCGCGATGTGGCCCGGCAATGTTGCCACAATTTTAGTGAGTAATTATCTCCATATGTGGATGTGGTGGTGTCGTGTGCGATGACATCCAGGATTACGATTATGACAAGTAAGTTTTACGATATTGTTATCTGCATCGGACTTGGTGAGATTGGAGGAAGGTTGGGACGTTGGCATACAAGGTTCTCCTGGTTATTATGCTTTATAGTTGGAGCGGAAATAATTAATTTAATGGTGATTGCATTGTGATATTATGAATTCATTAGACTTTTGTAATAATTATTGGAGATAATTTTAGACTAATTTAAGTTGTTTATTGAAATCTAAGACTTAAAATAAAATAAGACTTTTGGGATAGGAATTTGATTAATATTAATTAACTTATGTATTACTATTTATGGTAGAAAATTTTTAAATTCAAGCATTTGATAATTAATTAGTTATCTAACTTAAAGTAGGTAATTTTAAATTTTAAAACTATTTAATAATTAGTCTACCAAAGAAATATAAGACCAGCATATGGGCAATATTAAACTAATGATGTGGTTTTAATTGGCTGGTAACGGTATGTGAACGGTATCTTTCATATTAATACAATAATACATCATAATATAATGTTAATTACAAATTGAATCTGTCTTATAAACATATGCAATTATGTGCTAAATTTTCGAGAAAAAAAATGTTTTTAAATAAACTTGCATTTTGGCAAGTACGAATCAATCGGGTAACGGAGTGCCATAATAGAAAATAAAAATATATAATTATATAAATATCATTAATTACTCTCTATATATTAGAGGTTAGGTGAATTCTCTAAATATACTCATCATTGTATCTTATAAATTTACGTTCGATCAAAGCGCATTAAGGGGTCTTGTTATTTGACATGGGCGCACAACTGCTTAATGTTTATTGCATGTGTTAAAAATTTCTAACCTAAAAGTACACTGTAGAAACAATTGTCAAATTTCCTATGAATTGTATTATAAATGAAATATTGTAGGATTAAAAAAACATCACACTTTTATAATTTAAAGTTTTTATTTTAAGATCTGCCACATATGATTATTTTAAATGATAACCATCAATCGTAAAAACCTTTGTTAAAAACTTCTGTATGCATTCGAAAAAGCGACATGAACCTAAATTCCGGAACGCATTTATTTTCGTGAACGCAACACTATTTCCTTATGCAAATGCTCTATTTAGGACCTCCTTCCGAAAGTGGAAAATTTTTATATTGGCTTAATGGTTAATCAATATGGCTTTTCTCTATGCCAAATGTTGACTATCTCGTCTTATTTCCTGAGAAATCAGTGAAAGTAGGTCAGATGGAGATGAAAACTCCATTTGCACCACCCCAACACAGAAAGTTTCCCTTAAATTGAAAGAAAAACAAACTGCTTATTTCATTGTTTCGAATAGAAAAGCGTTTTTCACTATCCTATTTCTTGCCGTGGTTTGATGATTTTTGTAATCCCTTAAGAATTTGCCTTTCCTTACAAACTATAAACTTGGATGAAAACGCGATTTTTTTTTAAAATAACGTAAGGGTTTAAGAGATAAAAAAATATTCGGATTTAACTATTTTCGTTACTGTATTAAATTAAAAGCGTAAAATAATGTTAAAATTACCTTTTTTCCCTAAGGAAATCTATCTTGCTCTGATCAACGCCTAATTTTGCCGATTTTATTTAGCATGGTAGATTCTAGTAGAAGTTTTTGCATTCTCAAAAAAGATTACTTGTTTTTGATAAAAATAATTAAATTCATTTACTTTTCTCATTCTTCTCTTTTAATTAATTTTTGATAAGATAATGCCATTTTATTATTTTCTTGCACTTTTTTACTGTATTATACTCCGTGCGTTTTAGCTATTGTTTGAATTGTTTTCTGAATTGAAATCTTGTAACAAGCTCTTTATAATTTTAATTTTAAAGGGGTTTATTTTGTACCAAACACAAGTTTTTTTGCTTCTTTTTTCGGAAAAAAAAATCTGATTATTTCGTTTCACTTCTACTTTCATTTACCATTCAAACGTTTTAACTATAATAAATATTTTTTAATTAAGTTATTTTAAATATTTTTATTTAAGTATGTAGTGCTTGATATACCTTGTATTAATAGCTTACAAATAGAAAAATAAATCTTATATTAGTCTTATGTCCAAGTGAGGCCCAGCGGCTTAGAGATAGTGCTTCGCATTGAAACACAACAGGTCCGAGGATCAAATCCCGGATTGGGAGAGGTTGACTCTTCCTTTCATCCCTTAAGTGGGTCAATAAAATGACTCGACTTTGAGAACCAAGCATGCTTTTGAACTAAATACTGGGGGTTCCGCCGGAGGTTGACCACCTAACCGGGACATATGCATAGCACCCTCAGAGCCCTTGGTCAAGTAAGCTGAAACGGGCACGGAAGGTCTTGGCCCACTAACGGGTTATTGCGCCGAGGAGTTTAGTATTCTTATGCTATTTTTACACATGTATAAAAAAACGTTTGGTGCAAAGTAACTCCATAAAACTGGTGGCAAGTGTTACGTTCACCTTTATAAAGTATATTTATTCTATAAAAAGGAAGTAAAGTAAAATCACATAATTAACATCACTTAAATAAACGGTATAATTTTACACCACGAAAAAAAGTAAGATTACATTAAAAAGTATGAGGGCACAATTATACACAAAAATGTTAGAAAATCAACGAATGTCAGCATTGTTAGCTCCAGATTTATAATGAAATTTACTAAGGTATAATATTACATATAAACAGCGATAAATTCTATAGTTATATTTTTTATTATAAACTCAAATAACGCTTTGTCCAAAGGTAAGACTTAATCTTGGAATCCTCACCCTATGCAATGAACAGAGTTCTCATTGGATGTTAAATTATGTCGAGATTTAACTTTTCAGAGAGAACCAAGCCAAATGGGTACACATGAGATCATTTACTTGCCACCTAATCATTTGACCTAATCTTGCCACCTAATCATTCGTGCGTGCCGACGATTTTACCATCCTGAAAATGTGTCGACTCAGTCGTGGTCCGAATCCACAATCATGGCCTTCTGAGGCATGCACGTTATACCTCACAGTCTGATTGATTATAGCCTCTAAGCCGACTTTGAAATTAAACATAGGATTGATTATAGATAAATTATGTTAAACCCATTATTTATACGGCATTTTAATTTTCATGAATATTTTTTCTTACTGTATCATAAGCAAAAACATTTTTGGTTAAAAAATTAGGTTTGTAATACTTGATACATTTTTAGGAAACTATTCGGCTTAATTTTGTGATTTATTTTTTATTTTTGAGTGTATTTGATTATTTGATGTAGAGAAACTGAAAATTCTATACTCACTAAAACCTATTTTCATTCATAAAGAAATAATTTTACCACGAAAGAAAATTTAAATAGACGTATTTTTGGATGCTGTGATAAATGTAAAAGACAATTTTCATTGTTTGTTTTACAAGGTTGTAACTAACATTCGAATTATTTTGGATTTTCAAAAACAAAACTAATAACTGTCATTACTCATCAAATAAATTTCTTACAACCTCATGCATGTTACTTCTTCAATTTTCATTCAAGAATAATATATTTATTCCCTGTATGATCCATACCCTTTCAACACGGCCAATTTAAACTTCGTTAATTAAAAAACTGCGATTAAACTACTGATTGATATCTTAGAAGAGATCCAACGTTTAGTGTTTTGAATTATTTGCACGAAAAATAAACTAGAGTTTGGTAATAGTTAAAATAGCCGATAACAAGAATATTGAAATATTGGTTAAATAACTTGGATATTTCAGCTAATTTAACCATCTTTACTAAGAATTGAAGAGTTTAGTGGAAGAAGGTGCTAAGCGATAAAAAGATAAAAATGATAAAATGAGCTTTAAAGTTTTTCGTTTGATACGTTAAAAACGACACCTACAAAAGGTAAAAAATATACTTAACTTAAGGAGACACGGTACCACCTTAAAAAAATATTTCATTTTGACATATTCACTATAAAGTTGATATTTTATTAGTTCAATCTATATTTTAAAACAATATATGACAAAAAAAATTAAAAATTAATTTAATTTTTTTAGTTATTTAAAAAAATTAAATTATTTTGAACTTTTTTAAATACAAATATCTTAACCCGAATTTTTTTTCTCATGTACTTTAAACTGTTTCACATAAGAATTGGCATCCAAATTTCATTTATATTCAGTAGTTGAATTATAAAAAAATATATTTATCTAGAAAATCCCAAATTATTTTTTTAGCATTTAAAAATTGTCGACTTTAGTATTTTTTTTTATAAAAAAGTATTACTTTTTAAAACAATTTTAATGCCAATTCTTAATGTTAACATATTTGACAGACTGCATACAAAATTCCTTAGACTTTTATAAATAATTAAAAAAGCCTTAGCGTTTTGAGGACCTTGTCATCAAGGAAAAATGAACACCGAAAAAAACACATTTAAAGTTTTCATTCGTTTGCATTTTTATCTTACCTTTCCGCATAAAAAGTGGAATAACTTTTTTAAAAATATAGCTACACTTTAAAAAACTTGGTAGACTTATTTAGAAGATTCCGAACTTTAATTTTAGCAAATAAAAAAATTCGAAATTTTTGCCATTTTTGAGGTACTGTGTCCCCTTAAAATTTATGAAGAGAGGAAATCTTTTCTTTTTAACTAAGGGGATTACATGTTCATTTACACAAAAATCTTAACTTTTTTTTAAATTTTGCTTAAAACGTTCTTCCACTAAGCTCTTTTTGAATTATTTCCACTGATATTTTTTCAATTTGTCGAAATTCCATATCCCATTCCTATCTTTAAAGTAAAGACTTTGCTAACCTCCAATGTTCTTTTATTCACTTCGAAGAAGTCCTTTACAATTCTCGCAAATAAAACCTTTTCAACAGCTCACCAAATACCAGCTCGCTGCACTCACTAATATGGGAAGAACATTATGGTTAAATGAAACTTTTTGTAACTGTAAGTTTCTTATCACAATGGTTTTTGTGATTGAACTTTTGGGAACGCTAGCTATTAAACCAACTTGAAGTATTAAATGCATTGGTAATTTTGATTGAATTTCATCCTCCAATTCAAATAATATTCTAAACATTTTTCAAATTTCCTAATTATTAGAAAAATAGATTTTATATTAAACATTTTTTATTATACCATGTACTATCTTATAAAATGTTTTTTTAATCTAGAGAACTTAGTTTAATAATATATTTTTAAAAATTAAAATTATGTACAGTCGAAATTTCATAGAATTAATCGGAAGAATTAATCATTCAGTCGAAATAAAAATAGATTATTTTCATTTTATCTACAGTTGAACGATTAGAAGCTTTTATTTTAAATCATGAAGTTTCTCAGAAAAAATAAATGTTGGAATCAATGAAATAAAAATCTATAATTTAGTGATGTTTATATGAAATTTTAAGTTTATTAGTTTTTTAGAACTATATGGTATACTTCGAATTTGAATTTCAAATTTTTTTTAACCAAACCTAGTTTTGTTTTTAAAAGAAATTTGTCGTTTCAAGAATATTTTAGTATTTTGGGCTATAAATGTGTGTGGCAAAAGGATAAACAGATAGAAGTAAAATTTATAACCTTTTTAAATTTTCAGTTTATAAACCATATTTGGATGTTGGAAATCTTTTCATTTATGATAGAAATCCAACTTAAGATTTTGTCAAAGAAAGGTTACGAAATATGGAATATGCAAATGTGTATGGAAAAGCACCGAATGGAATACATTTTCCTACTTGCTTCTGCGGTAAAGAATAACGCTTTTTTTCTTTCTAAATTCTAAAATATGAAGAAATGTAAATGAATCACTTTTTAAATTGAAAAAGCGTAAAAAAAACGAGTTCCTAGAATATTCTCGCCCTGTCAGTAAATTTTAAAATTTAATTAGATATTTTTTTCGGAAACTTTATATGTTTGAACATTGTGCAAGTTTTTTTTTTAATTTCTCCAATAAAAATGGTGTTTGATCAATCTTATTTCTAAAAAATAATTATTATTTAAATTTCATCAGTTAAAAAATACAGTTTTCAATTACTTATTTAAAAATATGATGATTGAAAACAAGTTAAATAGATTTTAGAATTTTATTAATTTATTTTTACATAGTTCCCATTCATATGATTTACTATAAAAATATACAATATTTTTATCACTCTAGTATCTTACGCATTGAACGCATTTTCGGATTAAAAATAATTTTTATGGAATTTCAACGGTAGCTAAATACAAAGGCCTACAACTTTCTCACATTTTCTACAATATATCAAACATTGCTTCCATCCCCATTCTGTATGCATACAACACATATGATAGTTTTAATAATGTTTTTAATTAAAATTCAAATATTCCCACACAAAATCAAAGTCAGTCTTCTTTAAAATATGTTAATCTGATGCTTTTTTTTTATTTTATCATAAATATTAAAATATTTTGCAGTTATAAACTCAAAAAACCAGTGAAATAACCAACATTCAAGGTATTAAAAATCAGTAAGCTTTTAATGATTAAAAAGTTTGAAAAATATGCAGCCAACAGTTTAAAATTTAAATTTTGTAGCCTTTAATTTATATAATGCATGATACCTGAAAAAATATCCTTTAAAATTGATTTTTTAAGGATAGTCTTTAATTATTTGCTATAGATGTAAATTCTTAATTTTGCTATTTCGCAAAAAAAAACCTAGGAAATACACTAGGAAGTACTTGTCACTTGATGCTCATGACTTAATTTTTTTTAAAAGAACGCACCGGAAAAAGAAACTTGAATTTGGTAAGTTATTTTCAAAAATTAACTTACCTTAGACATACACGGCAAAAAAATCTAAAATTTTTGAAGCAGATCCCTGTATAAGTTTTGTAAATTTATATATATATATATATATATATATATATAATATATATATATATATATATATATATTATATATATATATATATATATATATATATATATATAATATATATATATATATATATATATATATATATATATATATATATATATATATATATATATATATATATATATATATATATATATATAATATATATATATATATATAATATATATATATATATAATATATATATATATATATAATATATATATATTATAATATATATATATATAATTATAAATAGGAAGACATCCTGACTGTCTGACTGATTCACGTATCAACGCCCAGGCAATTATTACGAATTTATTGGAGAGGAGATTAATTGGCATAAAGTAAAAGTTGGTGCAACTATGAGATATTGGCCAGTCGCGATCTGGCGATTTGTGCTACGCTGGCAAGCAGCAAAAACATAAATATGGTGAACATTAAACTTCATATTTTATGCAACTCGATTGGTACTATTAAATTACTCACCAAACGTTACAGATAAATGAAATTGGATTAGACGGGTTTTTAAAGCTAGCTTTTGTATATAATAATTTAAATCTATTGCATTTTTTTAAATAGAAAATTAGAATATTATAGATAGGTAATGTGGTAAAACATTATCATTGCGTGAAAATATCGACATAATTTTAAGAGTTACAGTTTTATTATGAATACATATCCAGCTAATTTTCTATACTGAAATGACAGGCGAAAAGAAAAGCTGTAAGGTTATATAAAGTTGCTATGTAGTTTCCAGAAATAACCTCATAAAATGATCGAGTAATGTGTCTTATAAAAATAGTTCTCTCTAACAACTTTTAGTGCGTGATATAGTGAATCAGAAACGTCACTCAGGAAACGACCATCAATCAAACTCCAACAAGTCCCCCGCTTCTTGTTTTTCATAATGATTCATAAAATCCAGATTTTACTTGTTTAATTTTCGGTAAAATCGAGTTTCTGTATTTCAGAAGTTTTTTTTACTTGATTTGTGATAAGATCTGCTTCTTCAAATTTAGTTGGAAATTTGTGAATAACCTCATAAAATGATCGAGTAATATATAATCATAAAATGATCGATTCTGTCATTTGTTTAAAAGTTTTGCATTTATAACTTGGGTAGTTTGATTTCTCATGAAAATACAAGGTAAATTTAAGAACAATGGATATAAAAAGTGAATATCTATACCTTATGAATAAAAACCTGTACTTTATTGAAAAACTTGTAAGTAATTTGAAAACTTAAAGTTCTATATCAAGCTTTATGAGAAGGCATTAAAGCTAGAAGAGTTCTCTATAGTTACAAATTTACAACAAATAATCAAAACTGCTGTCCAACTTGATGTTTGTGTATACCGTACAAAACCCAAAGATAAAAGAATCAATTTTAAAAACACTTTTTAAAAAAATCGATATTGACTTTAAAAAAAAAGGGTACAAAGCTGTATCGGATAATTTTTGGCATAAATACTTAACCCTTCACTGCTGGGTTTTTTCTACATAGAAACTAGGATTTAAAATCGTTAGCCAGATTCCGCAAAAAATGATGATTTATCTGAACTAAAACTTCCTGAAAATCTAAAAAATAACTTTATACTTTCTTCTTTTATGAGATACACTGCTAGATGATTACGCAGACATACCAAATTTTTTTTTAATTTCTCATTGCATGTAAAATATATTAATTAGAACTAGCAAACCATTTGATAAATGTATCAAAGCGCTGCAAATTAATTATCATTTAATAAATATATCAAAACGCTGCAAGTTCATTAGTTTATTATATGGGTAAGTTGCATTGATAGAAATTTTCAATTACTTCGTTACTTTTGTAACACCAATCGACATTAATTTATAATTAGTAGGAGATATTACATGAAAAGCAAACGTATTGTTTTATAGGTCTAAGTATAACTGTGTGTCATATGGGATAGGTGCAGGTAGGGTTAGATTTCCCCCACCCCACCCCTTTATCTGTAAATTTTTGCACAAATTTTTAAGCTTACTTAAAAAGAGAATCCCTGCCTTTCCGATAAAGATGTAGTTTGTATCATCCTTTTATCCATACTTGTTGTTAAGGTATTTATTCTCAAAATTGGGTACTGATTTGTGTAACACCTTGCATATTTTATGTATTATGTTAAAAGAGAAAGATATTAAATTTCGAAGGATATACAGTATATTGCTCTTAACCAAACACAATTGCAATAATAACATAATAGGATTTGAAAGATATTAACATTCAGGATACTATAATTTAATATTGAATGTTAGTAGAAAAATATATAAAATTTATAAATTAAAATATAGTTCAAGATTTATTCGCATTTGAGTTTAATTATCTTTTGTTTTAAGTACTGTGACTTGTTGCGAAGCCCTTAGAGAAAAAATTAAATTTAGTTTTTCTCTGTTATTACACTTCACAAAATATATCAATTTGAAAATAGTTGCCGCAGTTAATAAGTACTGAGATTATTTTAAATAGCAAAATGAAAAAAGCAATCAATCTAATATTATTTTGTTTTTGTAGTTGGGCCAATGTCATTCTTGAGAACTAAAGTATAAAGCAAACTGGTTGACCTTAAAAAAAAGTCAGGATATATTTCACACGGTATGGATGCGTTAATTATTGAATGGTGTATAAATGGTGCATAAGAAACTATAAGTTACTCTTCTTTGTAAAAGATACGGTACACAAAATCTTCACACTCCGTTTAGGAGCTTTTACGTAATTTTCAAACTTGCTGTTTTAGAAAAGAAGCCGAATTACTTAATGTACACTTAAGAGTGAATTACTCTATAGGAATGCATTGACAAAGGTGAAATAACTCAGACTGAGTTACTCGTTTTGTGTAGACGATTGCTTTACACCAAAAATTCACTCAAAGTCATTTCGAGAAAAGATGTTAACTTGATTAAAACGCTGTTAAGTTAGAGCAGAGATCTTTACCCAGAGTTACTTAGGTGATTGAAAATACCAGTGACTCGTTTGAATTACAGACTACATTTTTGCTGCTTAAAATCCTCTCAATTCGAAGCTCGATTGAAAAGCTGACATAGTAAAAAACTTTGAATAGTAAACATACATCTTGATTATCTATGTCCATCTCCCTTATTCTGCAAAATCTTTGAAGAATTTCATATCTGCCGCAGCCAAACAAAACATGCGTGTTCACCAATCCTTCATCTGGACTATCGCCAAGCAAGAAAAAAACAACGCCGGCCTTCCTATTTATACTTGCCTCGAAAGTTTAACAAAGCTGCATCTGACGCGTAAATAACGTAAAACTTGTTTTAAAAACAATTTCTCATTCGTATCCACACTTCAAGGGAATTTGGGCAGTTCTATCATAATTTTTTATTTTCAGGTACAAAAAACTTGTGAAATTTATTTTTTCAAAGTCACACTTTAAATGTGTGTAAAAATGCTTATAAGGGTTCTAGAATTACGAAAAAAAGTTCAGCAAAGCTCATTTGTAAAAAAAAAAAAAGGGATGGCAGTTTTTAGAAAAAAAACGATGCCAAAGAAACCTGTCTAAACCGGCCTTACGAAATAACTATTAAGAAAGATCGCAAAAACCGGTTAGTCTTAAAACTGGTTTCGGTTTTCCATCCCTAGATCATGCGACGGTAAAGAACGGAAGATAACGAAATTCACGATGTTTTCCGGTCTTTTTTGTGTTGAAACTAACTCCAGTTTAAAAATGGATTTTTTTACTCCGTATACTCCACTTAAACATATTTATAGAAAAAATTCAATTATCAAGCAAAAATTAACCTTAACCCTGGGGGATTGTAAGGAAAGCAATAAAGCCACGCAGCTCATTTTACTAAGTTTTTTTTTTTAACTTTTGGGCTTATTGGTAAAGTATAGCAAAAAAGCGGCTACTAACTGAAATGTGAGTTTTCTGCAATACAGTTTTCATGATTGAAGAATCACTGTAGCTCCATCCAGTGCCTCTCTTCAGTGAATGTATCAAAACCCATTGACAAAGTTAGGAGAAGAGAAATACACATTATAAATATTAAAAGCTCAAATTTTATGGAAGAAATTTGTTAAGATATAGTATTAGTTCAATCTAAAATCCAAATGAATGTAATTTTTAGCTTAAAAATGTGGTAGTTTGATCACTAAACTAAAAATTTGACATTCGGGACATGCGACGGTAAGGAATTTTATGCATTGTTTTGTGACCTAAAATTTTTTTTGGAGTTTCTTTGCTTTAAAATTCCGTTTTTCAATTATATAAGGGCCAGTCTATTAGTATAATAGGAAAAAAATGAAAAGAAATATTAATTTTTTCAAAAGTTATGGCCAAGGGACATAAAATTAAAAAGTATGGTAGAATAGCCCATTTACTCATACAAACTTCAAGAGCAGCATGCAAAAATAACGTAATGATGCATTCGACTGACAAAATAGACGTTATTTAAACTAAAACAAACAAGTTCATTTCTACGTAAGAGAGAAAAACTGCTGTTGTTATTACATAGGCTTCTTGTTAATAAACAAAAATTTCATGTCATTGTTTAATATTTAAGGCTAATGTTAACTTAAATTTAGTAAGATAGTTTTCTTCCATGTGATTTGCTTCTTTTTACTTATCCACTTCGTGCTCAGTAGCAAAAGTATTTTTTTTATACGTTAAATATTTTAAGCTTGTGAAGTAACAACGCAAGTATATTTAAAATTAATTTACTCGCGTTTTTATATTTTCGTTTAGACTTTCATTGAAAGAAGCCCAACAGTTAGGTTTGTAACAAAAACTGTCACTTAAAATTGCTTCCACACAAAATTGCCCCCATGCGTCTAAAAAAGCGCCAAACAAAGTATTTAGATGATTATGAAACTTTTAAACGTTAAAATTAAACAAACTTTTTTGCATGAAAATTTCAACAATTAATATTTATGGATTTTAATTGTTAATACTTACTGGATATATCTATAATAATAAAAGAAAGAGTCTGTCTGTGTGTCTGTTTATCATCGGATCGTAAAAGACCTACTTATACTGCCCTCAGAAATTCGAAATTTTTAAGATAGATTCCCTTTTATATTAACGTGTGCACCTGAGGCTTAGTTTTTTCATATTTGTTCCATTTTTAGAGAAAATTCGAATTTTCTGAAAAAAAATACACCACTTTCGCTCAAATTCGATCATTTTTTCTCTTTCCTGATGCCATCAGCTGAAAAAATTAAATAAAACTTTTAACGAAAACATTTAAAATTCAAAATATTTATTTTATTCTTTTGCCATTACTTTCAGAAACTAAATTCATTATTTGAAAAATAATTGACATGTTTCAAGTTACGTAATTCCGCCAGTCTTCATTCCCGGATTTTATTGTGGGTTTATTTGATGATTTTTCATTGATTTTTCTGTTGACTGCATGTATGCATATTTAAGCAATAAATGTATAGTTAAGTTATTACTGAACTATGAAGGTTAATAAAGGCCATCGCACTAGAGCTATTAGTGTTTTATGTCTTTATTTTTTCCCCAATTACGTTGCCAAACTCGCCAAATTATTAACTAAAATTCGCCAAATAGGCAATTTCTTTTATAAATAATTTATAAGCTGGTCGGTTGTTCGAAGGTCATTGTGTTAGAGCTGTATAATGGGTGTGGGTAGTTATATATATATTTTCTCGCCAAATTATTTCCCAAAACGCGCCAAATGAGCTAAAAGGTTTTATGTATTTATGAGGGAATTGTGATGACATTTATGAGTGCATTTTATAGCGTATTTTTCATTTTGGAATTTTAAGGCAATGAAACGGGATTTTATAATTTATAACGAGCGGAAACAATAATAAGTTCATGATCCTATAACAGGTTATATGGTACACATATTTGGAATCTATTTGATATTTTTTTTTATTCCGTGCGAAGAACGGGTATAAATTTGCTAGTTCACTAATAAATGCTCAAATGTAAATGAAAATACGTCTATTTTTTAAAATAAAAAAAATGTCATATGCCTCTTTTTAAACAAATAATACGAACCATCAAAGAAACTCATTGTGACACGTATTATGACATATTATTTCCAATCGATTGATATCGCAAAAATATATTTCCACTAATTATGTTTTAATACAAATAGTTTCTCGAGGGATTATTGTGAGTGACAATATGATTTAATTCCATTAAAAATGGCCTTCTTTTGTTTATTAAATACTGTAGTTTTTTAATAATAAAAGTACTTGGTATTCGAATTTTTTCTGATATTTTCTGTGAGATTTTCAATGAGCTAAATTCTTTGAAGCATCGCACTTGTCTGTAGTATTTGCAGTTTGTGATACATGAAATGGGTGACGGAGACACGAACGGACATAGCCTTAATAAAAGCTTCCACTTTTTGAGTCGGAAGGGCAGTGTGAAAGCTAAAATGATCGATGACGAACTGCTAACGAAGTAATACCACTGGAGAATTATGGTTAACAAAATAGATATTCTTTATAAACCTTTTATGCAACATTTTTTGAAATTCTTTATCCAAAATAACTTATTTGGTTGAGAAACAACCAATATTAATAAACTGTCAGTCTAATTCTCCATTGTTATTTCCTCTAGCTCATTATTTACTTAAAATTACAGATAATCGTATCTGTTACAGTGTTTTTAGCCCAACTCAGCTTACTTCTAAAGTGAAGAAATCTTTTTTTGAATCCATAAAATAAAATGGTTCGCGGGACCCTCTGTTTCTCTAGCAAGCAATTTTTCAAAGTGGCGCATAGAAGAGTTTAATGGTGTTCAAGTCGGTTGTAACAAGGTTTAGTGCGAGAGGTCTGAGAAAATAATAAAAGTTGCCGGTCGTTAGTTTAGTATATTTTTGTTTACCTGTGAGTGTATGTCAATTTTCGTTTTATTTGAAAGTCCCTAAAAATTCAGTAAAAGAGTTTTGGGAACAACAGCGCACTTTACCAAAATGTTACCATTAGTAGTAGTATGCTAATGCTAAATGAGAAAAGTCAGCCTTAACTTTTCAGTTTCGAAAAATCATAACTTTCTTAATTCTTGGAATTTTGAAAAAATAAAAATACGGTTGTAATAAATTTGTCTCTAGTACTTGGAAAAAAATCAAGATTGAATTCTGTGACATGAAGATTTTGAGCTGGGCGATTTGACGTGAATGACTCAATTACTAAATAGGTATTTCTCTTACAATATAAACTAAATAAAATTATAACCTATTCCGCAAATTTAAATTTAACTCTATGTTAATCTTTTACTACTTTTAAGGAAAACTACCACGTTTAAAATCAAAAACCATTGTTAAGTTTCAGCTACCATGTGTTAATGAAATAAAAACTCCAAAAGAAAACACTTTATATTTTATATAAATGGCGATTAAGTACAAATTAGCCAGCATAACGATAATCTATTTTTACCCATTTTATTTAATACCTAAATGTTAATTACAAATAACTTAACTGTACTTCCATAATTCATTCACCTAGATATAGATATCCTACCGGAATTCAACAATGAATCTCGTTGAAAAATCAAACCTTGTTATTCAAAACTTTTCGAAGCTCGTTATGTCGCTTTATTCGTACGTAAGTCGTTAAAACATCCTTTCTGACATGTCATTAACCTTCCTCGCCTTGGCTTCAAAAGGCTCTTTGAATGTTGCTGGCGCTCAAAATGGCGGCGGCATAAATCTTGTGGTGCGAAGAATATGATTAATTGGGCGAATGCTTTAATGAGAAGCTCAAGAAGGATTTGGGTCAGTAATGAGAATACAGATTTAAGTTAAATTAAATGGGAGGAAGTAAATAACGTAATAGGCTTTCTCCTAGAGCGTAGAGGGGATTAGGTGAATAAATAATGGTATGCGAAATAACCATTTTGGACATCTATCACCTGCGGCGCTCATAAAGATTGATGCAATTAATGGCAATATTCTATTAAGCGATTAATATGGATGGCGAAGTTTAAATTTTTAATTTTCCCCTTTAAAGTATGGTTCGGAAATGGCTTGAAGTGTTAATAATTGAATCTCACAAATTAAAAATTTAAGGTTTGAAACTACTTTTTTATTATTATGGTTGCATGGTATTTAAAAATGAGAGCTTAAATAAAGCTTTGAAATATGGCTTTTTATCCTATTTCCTTTATAGGTTGATACATTGCTTGGATTTTATCCTTTTATTGTAACGTTGGTTTCCTTTTTCTTCCTTCTATTTTATTTATTTTTATTATGAATATTAAACCTGGCATAAGGTTAAACGTAAGGTTTGAATAATATTTACTTAATTAAATCATAACTGAGTAAGATAATGTACCAACGCTTTTCATGAATAAAATATAACGTTTTTTTTTTTTTTTCTCGAAACTAATTGGTTTTATACGATATATTGTTTCATTGAATCTATGATAGATGAAATACAGATTTAAGTATTGAAAATAATAGATACAGTAAACATTCGAATAATAGGCCACATGATGTATATATATATAAAAGAAAGTCGTGTTAGTTACACTATTTATAACTCAAGAACGGCTGAAATGATTTGGCTGAGAATTGGTGGGGAGGTAGCTTAGAACCAGGAATAGGCTATAGGATACTTTTTATTCGAACCCAAAGGGGTGTAGGAGTGCAAAACGTGAGCCGATTTCCCCATAGGAATAGCATTGTAAGATTAGAATTTATATATTTTTTTATTTCAATTTAAAGAAATTTCAGCGCGTTCAGCGCGAACGAAAATTAAGAAAAGAAAAAAAACAGCTCGTGGGTTTAATTTTCTGGATTGTTATTTGAATATCAGCATTTTATTTTATATGTTGATTTTAAATCTTTTGATTTTTTTATGGTGGATCAGATTTCTTCAACTAGATTTTAGTTATGTTTCCAAATTTAATTTACTTGATGTTTACAAATGGTAAGAAATGAAGATATGTCGGAATATATTCGGCATAAATAAGGATTTTGTACATTATAAAACGTTTCCAACCATACAAAAGGATGAATGTCTGCTTTGTTTTCTGATGTTAAGATGGCGTAATGGCCTATTGAATTTTGGCGAAGTTGAAAATTAGCGTAGGGTAGCTATTCCCATCCAGTTGTATGGGTTAGGGTTAGTTTGAATTATCGTCGCATTAAAGCTACACACGAGGGCAATTGGAAACGGGAGTCGTAATTTAGAACCACAGTCAAGTTACGAGCCGACACATGAGTAGGTACCCAATGCAACTTTTTAAGGGCGACATCGTACGCAGCGTTGGTAATTTGGAGGATATTTAAAGTGCCCTTCCTCTACACGGGGTATTATTCGTTGGACATTTTTTGGCTGCACGAGCCGTTTATATGGTCGGCAGTAATTTTGGCGATGCCCGGACCTGAACCTGGGACCTACCGCTTGCAAGACGAAAGTCTTTACCGACTGGGTCCCCCAGCCCTATCGAGTTGTATAAAATATGAAGTGGAATGTTTACCACATTTGGGAAGTTTCGTTTTGCGCTAATCGTGAAATAGAAAAAGGCTATTATATCATATAGCTGTTCTGACAATTTGAACAGGGGCCTATGGGAAAGCCCTCAAATTCCTGGAAGGGCCTGGATAAAATCAACCCCTCATATCAGAATGGAAGGAGATTATAATGTCCTGATGGAGTGGGCCAGTGGAGAGGAGATCAATTGGTATAAAATAAAAGTTTACATAAAAAAAACTACTAATTAGGGTTATTAAGGGTACACCCGTGCAACGCCGGGTATATAAAGCTAGTTTCTTATATTTCCCAAAATCTATTAACCTTTCACTTTCGATGCAAACGCAAACCAACGCGTTGGTTTAAAAATATACAATCTAAACCGTTTATGTGAAAAACCTTTTTCTGCAGTTGTGTCTGCTTTTCTCTTTAAAAGTTATTTTAGGAATAAGTTAGCCAAATAATTAAATGAAAAATAATTAGTTTCTTAGCTTTTTTATCCTAAGTTTAGATAAGTTTCTTATTCAACCATTGTCAACAGAGAGTTGTATAAGAAATTTATTCTACCTTTGTAAAGATGTCAATAAGATATGATGCTCGAGCCATCACATAAAACTAAATTCTGACGGACTACAATGCGCAAAATGATATATTTATATATGTGCTATAAATATTGAACATTGATGTTAGTAAATCAATTTTAAAAGAGCTGATACTAGCTGTATTTCATTGAAAGAAGCCGTAATACTATGGAAATTTTAATGTGCAATCTGCACAAAAAATTTCCCTAATAGCCCACATTAACGAAGCCACTAAAACAACAACAACGAAGCCTAAACTGCAAAAAAATATTCTTTACCAAATTTCTTTTAGCAATGTTGCCAGAAAATATTCATAACTCTACGGAAAAATATAATTTTTCTTAACAAAACAATGCCGAAAATATTCCTACATATCAGCAATTTTCTGTATTGCTGATGGTACGTTAAATTAAAAAGAATGGGCACATTGTTCGTTTACGAACCCCCATAGTTGTTACAGGAGTCACTCGCACTGACCAACACACTATCGCGGCCGCGAAGGTAGTTTTTAGATAGTTCAAATGTTCTTGTTTAATCAAAACAAAATTTATCAGAGTATATATTATTGATATCATTCTGCCACAGCGATATCGGACTAACATCAATATCTGAACGAAAGTTATCTTAGGTTGGTTCTCTTTTTCCTGGGGTAAGAAATATAAAACTCATTTTTTACCGAAGTTTTGGTTCCAAAGTGGTCACGGTTTGTGATGGTTAGAACGCCTGATACTCATGCTTCGACCCTTCGGGTGCATCGTCTGAACTAGACACTCGACTTGGACAATTGCTAGTAACGAGCACCAAAGGCCCAAGGCAACAAAACAGAAGATGTGCCCCGCTTAATGGGTCTCATAGGCCAGAGAAGAATGTAACATCTTGTTGCATGTTTGTCAACCCATAACAGTGATCTTACAAATGGGATCTGTACTGGTGCTCTCTTGGAAGAAAAAGGGGGCAAAGGGTGAAATAAAAAAAATAGGCCCAACTCTTCTTTGATGTTGTTGGCGTGAGGCATTCCAAGCCACAGTCACGAGATCATGGGAAGTTCAACAGCCCGTGGAATGGCAATCAATACGGAATTTCGGTGCTCGTGACGTCATCAAAAATGGACCACTTGTTGATTGAGGCAGGGAAGTCACTTTCGTCAGTGGTGGAACTCTTGAATCTTCGTTTATAAAAAGTGGCAAATGATAGATAGGTAAAACACCCTGGTAATATTTTAGTTTACATATATTTTAAGAATTGTTTTTTAAAAGAGTTCAACACGTCTATGGTTAAACTATAAGATTTTCCAATGAATGCGCATCCGCAACCAATATCTTCTTCATCTTTTACTTAAAATATGGTACAGCTTCTTCTTAAACATCTCAATGAGACAGCTATAAAAGAGTACAATTATTTTATTTTAAACAGAATAAAAGATGTTTTATCCGTTTTTATATAAGTGATTTTTTTATATAAATAGGGTAGGGTGGGGTAAAGTGGGTTTGGGGGTAAAGTGGGTCACTTTACAAATACCCATATGTAACTTAATATATAATTTATTTTTCTGAAAAAAAATTTGTAATAATATTTTTATTCGTATTTGAATTATATTTCATAAAATAAAAAGTTAATTTCATGAATCTGATAACCAAAAAGAATAATTTTATAAGAAGTAAAATGTGGTGAGCAAACCATATGGCTTTCTAACTTCTGAAAAAAACTAAGAAAATACTTAAATCTTGCACTGAAATTTATTTATATCGTAGAAGTACTTACTAGGCAACACTTCAGGCCAATCAGTTAAGAAAAATATTGATTTTCCTTTTTATTATTTCAATTTACTTTGGATGGGGTATAACGGGTCATAGTTAGGCTTAAGTCTTTTGAAGCAACTCTTTGAAAGTTTAAGAGCAGATCATGCTGTGAAGGTCTTTAAAGGTGCTGGGGATTATTTCCTCTTGATAGAAAAGCAGTAGAACACATGATGTTGTTGACTGAAAGAGTCTCTGATCAGCCGGATTTCTCATAATTGAACGCAGTTATATGACATGATCCAGTTATTTCAGATGATGCAGACGTTCCATCTTGTTCAGCACCAGCTACATCAAATACAATTGGACATCCTGCCTTCTTGTTCAACACCAGCTACACCAAATTTAATTTACACCCTGCCTTCCTATTCAACACCAGCTATGTCGGTTACTCTTGAAGTGCTTACTTAAATTCAAAAAGCCAATCTTTTATCTTCTTCATTTAAAACTCTCCAAAGTGCTATCCTGACAACTCTGTCGCCTGTGTCACGAAGTCTTACGAATGCAGTGATAGCCAACTCTAAAAAGAAGAGAAAAGAGTTCGACATAAAGTTGGCAGAGTAATGACAGAAGCAGGTGTGATGGAGCGTTTACAAGAAAAACTTCAACGAATGGTAAAAAAAACCCGAGAAAATTAGGAATTTGGATTTTCTTTCAAAACCTAAAAGAAAGAAACCAAAGTAAACAAGAAGTTCTTAAAGAACTAAAATAGCCTACTTTCCTGTTACATAAATACTTACTGAAATTCTAATCGGGAAACAACTAGGTTCATAACAGTAAATATCATTAACAATCGTTTCTACACTAGATTTACACACATTAGCACAAATAATCGCTAAACACAGCATCCAGCTATAATTTAAACTTCTAACTATAATTTAAACTTCTTAAACTTCCAAAATCAACTATTTTCTTTAATATTCTTTCACAAATAACTTAATATTATTTATCGTCTGCTCGATTTATTTGTAGTTGGAAGAATAATTAAATATTTATTAATAACAAAAATAATGAAACTACTCCAAACTGCATTAAAAAATAAATGTAAATTAAAACTAAGCAGAATTGTATGCAAAAAATATGCCTTGCCGCTTTCTTGGTAAACAATTAATGAACAATCTAAGAATCACATTGTGCTACATTTTATGACGTTATTCCAAAATAATTCATGAAAAAAACATTCTGCTTCAAATATTTTTAAATAAAGTTTCTCATGCCATTGTTGATTTGGCAACAGTGATTTAAATGACTCAAAATTCAATTCCATTCTAATTCAATGGGAAATTCGCCGACAGATAGTAGATTTATGTCCGTCCAACAACCGCAAACAATATTATTTTGAAAATTTAACATTGTAATTATGTATAGTTAAATTTATTTTATGTGTTATTGACCTACTTTTCTTATTTAGTGTATTTCCCAACAAATAGATTATTACATACTCGTCATTTTGCATACTACCCATACCCCATTACATACTACCCATTTTACCATGTGTGACTCATTTTACGCCATAGGGGGGTAAAATGGGTAACTTATGAAACTAAGTTCAATCCATTTATAATTAAAAAAAATATTTAAACTTCATAAAAATTTACAGAAAGAATGCAATGTTAAGATGTAATTAAAAAAATCTGAAAAAAATAATGGTTTTATTGCCAGAGAACTTTAAAGGTGAAAATAGCTAAAAAGTTACCCATTTTACCCCACCTGACCCTATTATTCAAATATTATCACATAGATTAAATATAATTTAATTTTAACAAAGCAATTATTTACAAAAGAGTTTGACCTGTTTTTGTAACTAAACCAATTTTAATGCTTTTGGAATACTATTTTGGTTAATTTGGCTTTTTATTTTAAGGGGTATTTTATAAACAAAAAACACACAAGTAGCAAACGATATTTTATCGTCATAACTTTACTATATGTAAACAATATCTAACGATCTATAAAAATAAGGATGATATGACAATTCATCGAGAAATTTACTGCTGTATATTGTGCTGCAAAGGTATGAAATAAAGTAATATTTTCTCTGTAAAAAAGCTGATGTTTTCACAAATATCACAAACTACTTTTCACAGACTACTTCAATTACAACTCAATAATAGATATTTGGTAAGCTAGAGTTCGATTACCGTTTGCACAAAAATGTGTCTGACAGACGAACCAATGTCTAAAAGCCACTTTGTCATAATCAACACCCTCCAAAACGTGTAGAAAACGCAAACGGATTTTCGACTGCATCGCAATACTTTCATTACCTTAGAGTTAAAACTAAGTAACTGAAAGCAATATATTTGTCAAATTTTATTTAAAATATCGTATAGAAAGCTAAATTTTATTTCTAAAAGACAATAATTGTTAAAAATAAAATGTTCGTAATATTTGAAATTAAATATTTTTAATGAGGTCTACTTATGAGCTTTCATCCTTATAAATAATACATTTTATGAAAAAAGTTTTGATTTGAAAGTTATTTTAATAATTCTGCCAAATAAAATTAAAGAATGCAGTATTCTATTTTCTAGTGTATTCATATAACTGGCATTGCTATAATTGCTTGTAACATGAAAAATATATTTTATTAAAATTATTTCATTAAAAGTAATAAACCCAAAATACTATAGTAAGTTCTAAGCTCTTTAGAAATACCGTCCTAAAACGAGCTCTATTATTTAAGATAAAATGTGTTAGTCTTCTAATTAAATGGCGCTATAAAAAGGAAAAAAGATAAATATTTTGTCTTTTTTCTCAGTACGAACAGGAAGTCGAGATCTTCTCCATTCCATTGAGGTAATTGCATCTTATCCCTCGGAGAAAACAGAAGTTTCTTTGTTTGTTCGAAACGAACACAGAAGCTCCAAATTCTGTATAAAGACATTACCGCATCAAGATGTGGGGATATATCTGATTACAAGAGTTAAATTATTAAAGAGCTGTAAGAGAAATAATTATTAAGTCATTGTTACCTATCAGCACACTTTGGGCGACAATGTTTGGCCTCATCTGTATTTGCATCAAAATTCCCAGACGTAATTATTAAGATAAATTCGAGAGCTTAATGGAAGAAAACGTTCCAAGTGACATGTTTGAAAATATTTAGATTTTTGTGTCATTGTGTAATGAACATATTATTCCATCCTTTAAAGATAAAAAGTTTCCCCTTTTTCATAAACTTAAAGTTAAGTGCATTTTTAGCGTTTGCAAGTACCATTTTTAATGGATTTAAGTGCAAACGAAAACCTTTAAAGCTCATTTTCTCGTTTTCACCTTTTCGCCACTTAGCACGTTCTTCCACTAAGCTCTTAAATTGCGCTAATAGAAACCACGATTACTGGTATAGTAGAGGAAATGAAAAAAAATCTACCTTACGATAGAATTATTATGGAGTGGAACGTTTTACTAAAATTACATACTGCTTTCAGTTTTTATTTTAAACAAATCGTAGGACTAAAAGCACATAAAACTTAAAAATATTGTTTTGAAAAAAATGAAAATGTTCATTTATCATAAATCATGTATTTATAGCATAATCATTATTTATGTTTTAAAAAAAACGATAACTTTTAAATAAATTTAAAATGCTTTAGCACTGTGGCAATTTAAACGATCAGAAGTATTTCTTCATGTATTTCAATTGAAACATATGAATCATCCAACTTTAATGAATTTCTAAAAAGAATTAAAAATATTTTCAAAAGAACAATGGAATATTTCGAAATGGAATTATATAACCTTTTACACAAACGAAATTTACCAATTAAACATGCACGAAATTAAGTAAAATTTAAATTTTAATTAAGAACTATAATAAAATCATAATTTTAGATTTTGTTTTTTAACAAATAAAAGCAATGCATCTGAATTATTGCAATTTCTATAAGCCTTTAATGAAACAGAGGTTTGTACGAAAAACTTGTAAGTTTAAAAATCGTAACTTAAAAAAAATACCAAAACGAATGCCAAATACACTTTAGACATAGTATTTTTGTAGCTTTAAATATAAAAAGGGCAAAATTAAAATGTAAGGACATAACACAAAATGTATTCAAATAATTGTCTGAGCTAGTCTTTTAAATTCTTTCAGCCTTTAAATATTTTTTTCAAAATAATAATACATTTTTCTGTGGTAAATTGCTCGAAAATTTTTTTAGGTACTATATATATTATGCAACCACCGATACACTAAAACCATCTCAAAGCAAAATACAAAACGGCGGATCGAATTATCGAGTTTGCAAAAAGTAGGACGAGATCTGTTGTATAAGTTATTGTGCAATTCTGCTCCATATTAAAAAAAATAACCGAAATCAAACACTCTAATGAATTTAAAACAAACTCTGATATTTTTGATAAATGACACGTTCTCACGATTCCATTGATCGATAGATTCGACTCATAAAGCAGAGAATACAATATCTTTATACCTACGAAAAAAGCACACAATGATTGGCAATAACAATCGATTTTTCCGTCATTATTTACTATGACCCCATTACAAAACTTATAGTGAACAAACAACCTTGAAAATTATGTTCATTTGCACAATTTTTATTTCTAGTGCATCAAATTAAAGTCATAGTGTGGTTAATGGGGTTGTTTCACGTCGTGGATGGCAACAGCTCCAACGGGTGTTTTTTTCATTTGTTGCCAGCAATTAGTTATGTTTTGGTATTCGAAAATAACATTTTTCTGTGCTGTTGGTTGTTCAAAACATTTGTTAAAGAAAGCTTGCATAGAAAGAAAAAAAATCATCTATATCGGTCATTTTGAGAGTGAAACCGAAGCAACCAATGAAATGCAACCAGTACGAATTAAAAATGAAAACATGAGCGTTGCATCATCTGAAACATTTCCATTAAGTTAATGTTTCAAGGACACTGTAAATAAAATTCGTTACCTTAAAAAAAAAAAAGGGTTCGGTTTAAAAGGCAAATTCAATAATGGTAAACTAGCAGGTTAATTATGGTGCGTGTAACGAAGGTTATCAAGCTTAAATTTATTTGCATTAAATAAATATTTTGAAAATGTTATATTTAATACTAAAATCCATAAGCTTTGGTATTTTTTTCTCTATGCTTTTACAAAAATATCAAGGGAGAGTTAAGGTAATCTATTTGGTTTTTTTTTATTACGCATACTTTTTTACGGAAACTCTTTTACGGTGTACTCTTTAACAAAATCATAAGTTAAGGTGTTTAATTTTTATTCAATGTGATGATGACAAAAGAACGCCTAATAATATTTATATTCCAATATTTAAATAACTTAAATTTGTGTTATTATTACCACCGGTTTCTCATACTTTATTTTTTGAAAAGTTTCGCTGAAAAAATCAGATATATATGTATTCGCCAAATATATATTTATCCTTATTCGGTTTATACTAAACTAGACACGTTTATCGATACTGTTCTGCGTAAAAACCATACAAAACATATCAAACACCTTTATCAACATTTTACTATGTTCAGATTGAGAATAATACTACTAACCCAAAACAAGACCAGAATATTAAGTAGACAAAGATACACAAAATCGATAAAAAATAAACACTCTTTCACCATTCTTTTTCGCGGGATGAAACAAGCACGAAAATAGATATCTCAATACTTTAGTTTGAAATTGTTTTATTTAATATTCTTGCCAAAAATTCGTTTAGGTTTGTATAGTATTTTTTTAAATAATTATATTTTATTGCTAGTAGGCTAAAAAAAATTATGTAAAGCAGATTATAAGTATTATTTCTTTTAGTTTACATTTCACAAAGATTTGTATGCATCACTTCAATTACTCAAAATGATTTACGTATTAAGTTACTTTTTATAAATTCAAAATATATATTGTGTCTAGATTTATTTGTACTTGTTTTATGCCAAAGTTATTGACTTATTTGTGCATAAATTGCTTTAAAATGTTTTCGATATGTTTGTCCGATAATTTAAGTTGTTGAATAATTTTTTTAAATAATTGTACACATGAGAAAACGTTGTTAACATTCAAATAAGTATGAGAAAATTCAAATAAGTATGAAATACATCTTTAAGCAAACGCAACGATTGGTATATTTTTGTCCTAGACTAAACTGTCTTCGCACGAAAAGAGATTTTTGTAAAGTACGGTGGTTCCATTCAAGAACAGATGCCATGACGAATTATGGGGTTTTACACACGGAAGAACGCACAACTAGAAAAGATTTATAATTCTCCGTATGGTGGCGAATTTATTATTCTGGTAAAAGTTTTCCAAGGGAAGAATTGTAACAAATTGTAACAATGAATAACCACCTGTTGTACTGAACAAAGTATAACAGTATTCAAATATTTACATGGAAGAAAAACGCAACAATATTTTATTTTTTGTGTGTTTAAGATATTAAAATTGATTTAGTTGTAAAAAAGTCTTGTATCAAAAACTCTCCAACTACGAATATTATGTTGTTAACTTTGAATTCACATAGTATAAAAAGCACCTTAAGACAGAACAGTATTTAAGTATAGTATTGCATAACATGAATAATATTGTAAAATAATGAAAATACATAACGTAGCAAAAAAATATTACACGAGAATAAAATTAATTCTTTTTTGAAGGATTCAAGTGAGTTCTTTATTATTTATATTAAGAAATTACTTTTATTTTTATTGTTGCTTCATTACAACAGTACAAAATAAATGGCAATATTCCTTTCGGGAAAATAATACATTATGCAGAAAGAGACATTACAATAATTTATGTACTTTGAAAAAATTCGAATTTATTTCCGTTGCTTAAAATTTGTACATCTTTTAGGAAATACACTAACCTATTTCACTCTTTGAGTGTAGTTTTTTATAAATGTCTAGTTTTATATTTTAAACGTAATTCATATCTTTGATCATAGATCAGATGTCGAACATTCCTAAAACAAACCAAAGATTCCTAAGTTTTTGCTATGTTACCACGTGGTATTGTTTCACCAATCGAGGCTCGAAGAATTTCTTTTGATTCATCATTTCTATTATCACTGAAGACCTGAAACATTAGAAGCAAGAACTCCTGCCTTAATTTACAGCATAATAGCCCAAGCTAGACAATGACTTAATGTCACAGACTGCTTGCTTTTCTTTTTATTTACAAGATCTGTAGAAAAGGTGCGATGATAAGTTTGTTCAAAAGATGTACCCCTTTGCATTCAACAAGTCGGCAACTCGCCATTTTGGCCCGTCTCCATGCGTCATGTCACTCAGGGCATGGCGGTAATTGCTTCTGCCGGAGTGACTCACCAACAACAAATAGCGGAAGATTCCTTTTACTGATTCCGAGTACGTACATGAACCATTGCATCTGGTTTGTTTCTATGTGTTTAATGATGTTTAGTAATTTAAGTAAATAAAACAATTATAAACAGCGGATTTTGTGTTAAGGAAACAAATTTAACAAAGATCGTCCTAAGGTAGGTAATGTATTACCTTAAACTTTATTTAAATTTTTGCTGCTTGAAATATATAGAAAAGCTCATATTTCCAGTAAAGTTTTTTAAAAATAAAATACATACTTCATTTAAATATTTATGTTGTTTATAAAAGTACAAAACCAATGCCATTCTTAATTCTTATTCCATTCTTCATTTAATATTTGTAATTTAAAAGAAATGTAAACTATAGATGTTAAAATAAGTAATCTAATATAGAATTCAATGCTTGTAATTTTTAAATAAAACTCAGTTAAGACAAAACAATAACAAAGAGACTGTTAAGTGCTACAGAATTTTTTGTTTATTCCAAAAATAAGAAATCATTATTTTCGATTCAAACTACACAAAAAAAAATTCAGAGCTGTAATGAAAAGCTAAATAAGACCAATAAATGCGTATAAAATTAAATACATTCTCTACTTGTTATGAGCATGCATGCATAGTAAATAAAAAGACCAATGTTAAAACTTTTGAAAATGTACTAGTTTGAAAATGTATCTAGTTTTTTGTCTCTATTATACAAAGTTTTTTAAGGGACTCTTGTTTAAGAATATATAAAATGTGTAAAGAATAAATTCAAATATTCGAAACTTAACAATAAGACAACTTTACAATGAAGAAGTTGTTTTACATAAGCTTTTCTTTCGCTACGTACACGAAAAAATGCATTGTCAAGTAAAGCATAAAAGTACGAAGCATAACTTTTTTCAACGGAAAGATATTTTTAGATGGTTTGTTGAAAAAGTTTTTAATTGAATTCAAAAGTTCTCAACTATACATTTATAAATACATTACAATTTTTGTGCATTAAAAAAATTCCTTTAAAAGATAATCATAAAAAATGCTTAGATAAAGATTCAGATTTTAAAGGAAAATAGTGAACTTAAAATCTATTGATGTTAACTTAAAATCTATTGAAAAACCTATTAATTTGTTTTGCGCTAACCATTTGAATTCGACCTTCTTTTCAGGTTGAATGATAATTTCTATTAAATTAGTTTCTGAGAAAAGTTGAGAAAACGGTTTTAAACTGTAACGAGTTTCAGAAAACAGTTAACACATTTATTTGAACACAACGTTCCATGATCCACAGAACTTAACAAATATTTCGAAAATATAAATGTTAGAAGGTGGGTGGAGTTCAATTACTTACGTTGAATTGAAGACTTAACAACTGTAGGATTGAAGATTCACTTGCTTAAAGACTACATTTTACTTGAATTTAAATCACATTTTAGGAAAACCATTTTAGCTTTTACTTTACATAGATAGCATTAAAAAAGCTTTTTAAAAGGTTATATAAAAGTAAACAACTTTTTTTTATAAAAGTTAATTATTAAGTTCGTAAATTCAAGCATTCTCCAAATAGGTAAAGTTTCATCCGAGTTGGTTCGTCTCACTGGATTGGGTTGACTTTTACTGCATTCCTGACGAATCTTCAAGCAAGTGTTGCATCAATCAATTGTAATGTAAATTAAAACTATAACTTTAAAAACGAATAATTAGAAATTTTATCATTTGTTTAAAATATATTATTTGTTTAAGATATATATTATTGTATTAGATATTTTATTAAGATTACGTTATATATAAATAGACCAGTGTTTTTAGCAGGTAATTTCATGTTTCATATAAATTTCATGCCTTTAATTCATATATCCTTTAGTTTTTGTTGTCCATTAGATCAATTTTCACGATATTAACCTTTTAGTAACGGTAGCTGGTAAGTGTTTGATTTCATCACCCTAGAAATTAGTAAATAGTTTAGAGAAAAAAAATCTCAAATTTTGAAAGGATTTAGTGTGCTGAACACGAATATCACAATACCAAAAATTAGCCCTAGTTTTTTAAATATTGACGTTTTTTGTGTAGAAAAAGAGCTCGAAATCAATGTTAATTTAAAACACCAAATGTTTTATCTCTAGAAAGTTTTTTTTTAATGTGGTAGGTGTATGGTTTTAGCTTCCACACCAAATCTTCAAAGTTTAAAATGTAAAATTTGGGAGGTATTATAATCGTTCTGCCTCTCTGTCCACCTGCATGTTACCTATTTTTCAGATAAGTGTGATACGTCAAATTGAAGCAAAAAATCAGGCCTTGCTATACAGTCCTGCACAAAAGTTTAGGCACAGAAGCAATTCCTGAAAATATCGATAGTATTCATTAATTCCCACTGAATTCTTTTAAGTTTATATTGTTAAACTCGTAAGAAAAAATAGTAACAAAAAAATCCAGAACAAAAAATAAATAAAATTGTCTAACATCAACAAGTCGAAATTTTGCAAAGTTGCCATGCCTCAAAAGTATAGACACAAAAGTAATGTTTATGCAAATTCTTGAGCGGAAGTGACTGCGTTATCAAAGGGGAGTGTCTCAAAGCTGCTATAAAAGGTTTGGAATAGTTTTCACTGCTGATAATGATGGCGAAGTCAAAGCAATTTTCGTTTGCGGAGATCATAAGAATTTGGAAATTGAAAAGCCGAGGTAAATCCGTTTCGGATATTTCAATAGAATTAAATCGATCCAAAAGAGGTATTTATAGAGTTTTAGCACGTGGTGATGTATACCAGGCAAAATCACGGTCTGGAAGGCCCAGAGCGACCAGCAAACGAGATGATAGGCAAATTAGGAAACTTGCTTCAAACAGATATTGCTCTGCAAATCAGATTAAAAATGAAATTGCCACCAAGGTTTCAAGAGAAACTATACGTAGAAGAATTGTGGAATGTGGATTTTAAAAAAAATCTAAACTTAAACGTAAGCCACGGTTGCAGTCTCATCACAAAGAAGCCAGACTAAATTGGGCTCAGCAGCACATGTCATATAGTGACGAATGGTTAGAGGTAATCTTTAGTGATGAAAAAAATGGAACTTGGATGGCCCAGACGGGTTTTCTTACTTCTGGCATGATCTTCGTAAAGGTGCTGTGACTCAGTTTAGCCGACGTCAAGGAGGAGGTTCAATGATGGTTTGGGGGGGATTTTCTTTCAACGGCCAGACTTCCCTAGCGTTTACAAAAGGGGAAGCAAAACTCTGAGAAATACCAGGAAACCCTCGAGAGTAATTTGTTTCCATTTGGGAAGTTTTTATGTGGACCCAACTGGAAGTTTCAACAAGACAACGTCTCTATCCACACATCCAGTTCAATGAAAGATTAGTTTCGATCCAAAAAAATCACGGTTCTCGATTGGCCTGAATATAGTCCTGACTGTAATCCTATAGAAAATGTATGGGGGATTCTTACAAAAGTAGTATATGCCAACGGAAAGCAGCATACCACAGTTTCTGAACTTAAAGAAGCCATTGAAGCAGCGTGGTATGGTATAAAGCCTGAAACCCTGCAAAAGCTTGTGTTTTCAATGAAAAAAAAATGTTTTTGAATTGATAAAACAACGAGGAAGCTTTATTGACTATTAAAACTTTTCACTTGTTTCCAAAAATTAAAATAAATCGATATGTGTCTAAATGTATGTGCAACGTTATGTGCAACGGATTTTCGTCATTTTTTCTATGTTTGCGTCTAATTCGCCACATATTTGTTTTTTTTTTTTCATTTTCAAAATTATATTTTTGAATACATGTGTGCATATGTTTAAGTGTCATAAAGATTACTTCTGCTCTTTTAATACTAATTTGTAAAGCATCATATTTATGTAGTGTCTAAACTTTTGTGCAGGACTGTATGAGCAGATATACCATAACTTTCATTTCCTTCCACAAACTTGCAAATATAAAACTTTAAAAAGTAATTTAGATGTGTGTGAATTCTTATTAGTGTTTCAAAATGACGGGGAAATGTTTAGAAAAGATCATTTGTTAAAAAAAATTAATTTGGGATGCGTGTTTTTAGAAAAAATTTGGTTTCTTGGAAAGCGGTTATTTTTAAACTTCAGTTGAACTTGTTACGGTTTAACCGATACTAAGAAACGGTTAACTAATAAACGACTACTTAAAAATAGGTACTTTTTAGGACAATAGGAAAATAAATGGAAAAGAAACGGATATTAGGATGCAATTTGAAAAGGGCTATTCTACTATAATTTTATGGTAAACGAACTTAGTCATATATATCCTTTTAGGGAGTCTAATTGCAAAACTCACACATTCTCCAAAGTATAACTAAGACATAGGTTCCGGTCCGCGTTGGCGACTTCCTCCGATTGAATTTACAATCGTCAAAATTCGCCTATGAACTAACCCTGTATCTTAGTCATATTAAGTCACTTGAAACTCGTCAATTATTTTTCAAATTATGAATTTAGTTTCTGAAGGTAATGGCAACAGAATAAAATAAACATTTTCAATTTTAATTATTTTCGTAAAAGTTTATTTTAAATTTTTCAGCCGATGGCAACAGGAAAGGGAAAAAATGATCAAATATGAGTGAAAGTGGTGTAGTTTTTTCAGAAAATTCTAATTTTCTTTTAAAATAGAACATTTTGAGCTCCGAAAGTTCAAAAATTGTAACTTAAGTATGAACTACGCATTTGTGCCAAACTACAAGTCAAACAGATGTCTAGTGTAGGAGTCTATAAGGAGCACACCTACAAACAAACCAACATACACACAAAACTTCATTTTAGCTTCCACACTAGGTTTATAACCTAAAAAGTGGAAGGTATTATAATCGTTCTGTCCGTCCGTCCATCTGTCTGTCCATCTGTCACCCACTTTCACAGAACGAACCACAAGTCACACAAACAAGTGGGATGCGTCATTTTGAAGCAAAAAATTTGGCTTGGTTACATCCCAAATTTCATTAAAAAAATTTAATTAAAAGTATATTTAAAATTTAAATAACTAAAAATTTAAACTGCATTGAAATAACATATGCAAATTCCATTTCATTTAATATTTTCACTGTTGTCATTTCATCAAACGTACGAGAAACTTTATTTAAAATAAAAATAAAACTGTTGAAAAGATATTTATTGGATATAATTCAGTTTGGATTGTTGTAATATCACAATAGAGTTCTTTTGATGGTTCATTATATATTTATGAAGAAAAATGTGCATTGAGAATTTTAACTTTGCATAAAAAATATGCAAAGATTCGCTTTTGTTTTTAAAGCAGCAATTTTGCTAATTATTTATTTTTCGAACTGTAAATTAATTTAACAAACGATAAATAGTAACTTAATTTGCGAAAGAAAGTTCATGTAAATGGAAAATTGTGGCGACTCAAAGATATTTATTAAAAAAAATACATTATTATTCTTCGAACTTCAAACAATTTTAGCAAACGATAAAGACTAATTATTCAATCTGAGAAAGAAGATTAATGAAAATAGTAAATTTTGGCGTTTAAAAGTTTGAATTATAACTAGCTAAAGGCCCTGTTTGGCGAATTTCTTTCTGAGGTGTATAAATGGTTTGTTTCCTGTTGAGCACAAATGTTGTGTGGAAGCAGTTTAATTGACAGATTCTGTAACAAACCTACTTGTTTATTATTATAGATTTACAAACTGGAAAAAGTATAAAATATGTATCTACCTGAAGTTCTACCCTTGAAACAAAAAAAAATTTAAAATTGGACGGTAGAACCGAAATTGAAAGGTAAGACAGACAGCTAAAGTACAAGAGATAGGTCTCTGATGTCAATAAACCTATTAAAAAATTAACTTTGTAAATCTTGCATTTGGAACGGAATTTTGGACGGACGGACCGAAAACTCAAGATGAATCAAGTGAATTCTTTAATTTACATTTATTTAATTCCTTCAAAATGTAAAAATTGAGGCTAAAAATGGAATAAAACATCTGAAGAACTGGATGAAGTTAATAATAATAAAAAAAGCTGGAAACTAGCCCCGGTACATTTTTAAAATCTTTCAAAACTAATTTTTATTTATTAACCTTGATTTCGAGATTTCTTGAATTTCTCAAAAAGTAGAGCTGTTAGAGAAAATCTGATTTCAAATTTATATTTAGTAATTCAAATATAAGTAAAAACAGTTCTGAAATCCTAGGCACCAAAAACTATTGTAGGAATGTCTTACCAAACGTTGACAAAAAGTTTGCAATTACAAAAAAAAACAGTAACATATTACACCACAATAAATACGTAAAATTTCGCGGCTGGTCATTAAATATTAAGGGTTAAGTTACCAATTTCTTCATAATAGCAAATAGATGTTATCCTCATTACCGTCCTCAATGACTGACTTGAAGTTCTTATTAATTGTAAGCAAATGGATTAAACGCAAACTTTGTTTTTAATTATAATTTTTTATTTAACTTTTTAAACCAAGTATTAGATAAGTTTGTTAGAGTAAGCGCAATTTAAAAATAATCTTTCAGGAACACTATTCCGACCAGTCTCTATCCCACAGAATGAAAAATTAGCTCTCCTTATCAAATTGTGTTCACCTGACTTTCCGGCCGCCAGCAAATCCTGGGAGTTCGGTAACCATTGATATATCACGCAAATGACTTGCCTTATCCCTATAATTTCAATATGATAAATGACGTCATTCTACTTCAACTCAGGAGCCAAGAAAAATTTCTTTAATCCTCAATTACTGGCATTTGACTAATCTTAATTCAGGTAAATATCGATTTTTTTTCGTAATCGACTTTTAATGCGGTATCTTTTCGTAGCTTTGTAGCTTACATGAAGTTTTCGTTAACTTAGGTTAAAATACTTAATATTAGAATATGATGCATGTTTTGAAATTTAAGAATGAAATTATGTCGTGTAAAAATTTACATTCTTTAACAAAAATATTTTTTTAAACTTTTTAGGAAACTTGTTTTTAGTATTTTTATGTTTACCATTTGATGAACTATAAACTTTTAATGCTGCAATTTCAAGTAGATTTTTTTAAATTTCAGAATAAAATTGTACATTGTCGAATTTTACATTATTAAACTTAAATATTTTTACTTATTTTTAATACTCGTTAATTTTTTTAATACTCGTTATAATATAAAATTGTGATGCTAGAATTAAAGAAATCCACTTTAATTATAATATGTAGTTTGTGTATTGAAAACATTACATTCTTAAACTTAAAATTTTGTTCCATAGCTGTTTATGAAACTCATTTTCAGTATTTATATTTTTACCAAATACTATAGATATAATGTAACAAAGCATGTTTTGTTTATTTCTTATACAACTCTAACTAGAATGATAATTGTGGGTTACTTTAGTTTTAAGATAACTACTTAACTCTTACAATAAGTAATTCTTGTAAATTTGGAAGACTTGATTAATCTTTACTTGTTGATAAATGAGCATAATAATTACAAATAATTACCTAATATCAATACCTATACATGCATTTGTTATTGATATGTGTAAATATAATTAGAATTACAAATAATTACTATAGGTTTCTTCTCATTTTAAATTTAAAAATTAATATAGAATGGATTTCTTCTCACTTTAAAATTAAAAATTAATATTTAATTAATAATATAATGAATAATAAATATTTTATAATAAATTATTTTAATAATGTTTTTTTATATAAGCTATATAAATTCTTAAATTTTTATGTTTCAAATATTTTAATCGAAACGACTATTTTATATAAATAAGAAACCTTAACTAAAATAAAAAAAAACTACGAATATAAACACGAAAGCCCTAAGTAAACTAGAAGCTTAAATAATTGAAAACTAAAATTTATCTACCTATCACTCCAAAAACGTTCTCTACTAACAAGATAGTTTTTTTGAGAACGTCTTCCGAACTTCCAAATTGAATTATAGAACGCAAACTTGTACTTCACCCACAGGTTACGTTAGTGACACTCGATAAATTGTATATAATAAAGAATGTTTAAAAGAATATTTAAAGAATATTTGAAGAATATATAATAAAGAATTTTTTTTTTAAATATTCATAAAGAATATTTTTTAAAAAATGACTGACCTGGTAGTTATTTAAATGGTAGAATTATTCCGAAAGAAATCTATAAATTTTGAAAATAACTTAAAGAAACATTGTCAAAGTAAGAATTCTATTTATTCTGGAAATTTCTTTCAAAGAAGAATCGTAATGTGTAAAACATCTTGCAAATTCATAGGTTTTTTTTTACTTATGATACAATCTTCCAAAATCTACCCACGTTAAACCTTACATTTAAATTCAAACCCCAAGTAATCAGTAAAAAATAGCATCCACGACATAATATATTCATATTTTAATGTACATTACTTTTTGCATTGTCATCTTAAAATGTTCTTTCAAAAATAATCAGTTTAAGAATTTAAGTCTTTTTTATCTAAAAAAGTTTAAAATAATAGGTCTTCAATTATTTCATCACAATTAAAATTTTAGTGTTATAGCTCTTAAAATATTTTATGCCCATTAAATTCCTTTTTAATG
Source organism: Oedothorax gibbosus (assembly GCA_019343175.1). Taxonomy (NCBI): domain Eukaryota; kingdom Metazoa; phylum Arthropoda; class Arachnida; order Araneae; family Linyphiidae; genus Oedothorax; species Oedothorax gibbosus. Next base: position 32,624,423 of record CM033272.1, read on the forward strand.
GTCTTTCAAAACACAACAGCACATTATTTCTGAAACTTTTATGAGCATCCCTCCTCCCTCGAAAAAACTGACTCTAAATTAAATTATCTTTTCCGAAGAAAACATAAAACTTCGCGTAAACATAGCAGAATTACCTCCCATAATTCCCGTTTAAATAAGACCACGCATAATTCTCACATTTAAAAAAAACACAAGCTGTATCTAAACTTTCAGAAAACGGTTAATCCATTAAAAAAGCTTAACGACCCCATCTTCCAGAAGGTCTCTTTTTCTCGGCCTCTGGTATTGATTTTAGAACATGCCGCCCTCGTCTCGATAAATACACGTAGAACAAAATAACGGACAAGAACACTTTTATCGAATGTTTCTTCCCTTCTTTTTCTATTTAAGAGTTTCTCAAGGTACACACACATAAAAAGTCCATCGTGCATTTACGGATAGAGAAAAGTGGAAGAAAAAGTTCGGTTTGGGCTCTATACATATTGTTTTTTACTTCCATTAGACATTCTTGAACACAACGTAGACAGAAGGTCCCCTGACACAAATTGTATTTTTAAGATTATTTGCAGTATTCTATTTAATTTTTTTAAATGTTATAATTGTTAAAACCAAATGCAGGAATGTAATATTACTTGGCATTGGGGTATTTTATAATTTTTTGTTTGTATTTAAAAGATTTTATTATCTATTACCCCAGACAAGAATTTTAAATGTTAATTTCTTTTTGTGTTTTAGTAACCAGTATTTTTTAAGTACATATAAAGCTTTTCTGTGCGTAGGTTTATGTACGCCTTAGCAGTCAAAAGTTCTAGAGTTATTTATTTTAGCAAAAATAGTCCGACTATTTTAGAACCTAGGATTGATGTGTGATTTAAAAAAAACTACTGTTTTAATTGTTTGGGGGAATATTTTAAACCACTCGTAGTAATTACTTTTTTATTCTCGAATATTATTTATTCAGATTCGTTATGATCGCGTATCTGAAAAATCCGAAATACATGTATTCCACATTTATCATACATAAACTACGATTACAAATACAATATTAAAGCAATAAGAAAAAACAATAGAAAAATGAAAAAAAATTATTCTTAGTAAAATTTACTCTAATCGACTCGAATAATATTTTCGAATTTGATTTATTTCCAGAAATCGTTGTTTAATTTTGCTCTCTACAAATTTAAAGAAATGATAATATTGATTAATATTTATATACAAATGTGGAATTTGTAATTCTTAAAAAAGTGAGCCGGGATACAGCTGGACATCCAACTTAAAATAATGAATATGTATGGGAAGAATATAATTTCCTGGTGGTTTGCTAACCAGTGAGAAGGGGGATTGGATTGGAATAAAGTAAAAGTTAGTAAAAGTAATATACAAGTCACCGTTATTAAGTGCACAATCCCGTGAAAAGCCGGGATTATTAAGCTAGTTTGTTTATAATTTCATTGTACAATCTCTGTTAGAAAAAATTCTTGAAATATGAAAACTGTACCCCGTTTATAACAATTATTATTTGATAAAAAATCTATAAACTAGAAGCACGTTTAATTGAAAGGAGTAGTTGGACTTAGTTTATATTCCTCCCAAAAAAATCTAATTTTCTATTTGTTTTTATTGAGATTGCATAGAAACTAATCCTATGTTAATTTTCCAGTTTCTTTATAATCCATTGATATAAGGATTTTACTCCTTTTTTTGCTTTTATTTCAGCAATGTTAATTTTTGGTGTAACTTGGTGAAATGTTGCTTCATAAAAAATATTGGAAACAAAATATACAAAAATGTTAACTTAATTTTTTATATTAGAAAAGAATATTTGGAGTAACGTTCCACCAAGTTTTTACAGTGAGTGAATGAAAAAATATACAAAAGTAACAAATTTAACATGATTAATTCATCAAACTTTCATGCAACGCTTATCCAACAAAAAGCTCCAAACCATAACTAATTGAAAAAAAGTGTAGTGCGTTCATTGGCGACTTCTCCCAATTAACTTAACAATCGTCAAAATTCGCCAATGAACGGGTCGGACCCTATATCTTCGTTATACTTTGAAGAATGTGAGTTTTGCAACTACACGCTTCAATTAATAATACAAGTAGTAAAAACAAATATATTTCTGACAGTTATATTAGTGATGCATTGAACTTGTTTAAGAAAAAATTAACTTTCTAAAAAGTAAGAAATAAAAAACTTGCCTTAAGAAGTCCAAATAATACCATGCCTAAAGCGGTTCTGAAAATATCTGTAACATTTTGCAGTTTTGTTTTGAACCTATTTAAAAAAATTCTTATTTTGTCTTTTCGGGAAATTAGTTTACAGCAAGAAAGTAACGCACAATGAGTAAAAATTGAGAGAGACACTTTCTATTAAAATAAGCAGGACCTTTTCACAAAAACTTTATGGACACGCGTTACAAAAGTACTGGAGGCAAAATAATTTTGACAGTTGCATTTTAACAAAAGGCATGTAGAAATTTTTGTCTAGAGATAAAAGAATCGACTGATTGTTTAAGTATTTACAGACAAACAAGGTTTTTTTTTGACATTTTTCCTTTGCTTTAGATCTTGTGAGAAAGTGAGTAGAATTGTTTCAAATCACAAAAGCTGTCATAAAGCTGTGACAAATAAACAAATAATTACCCCCAAACCAAATAACATGTTAATATTACCTAAACAAGTAGGTTTGTAACAGAATCTGTCAATTAGCCCGCTTCCACACAACAGTTGTGTTTAACAGGTAAAAAGGCGCTAAACACAGCATTAATTCTATATTAAACATTTACATGCTAAATTTGACTAGTTTCATTTATTTTATTTCGAAAATTCAATAATTATTGCTTATCGTTTTCAAAAATTAATTTATATTTCAAAGAATAAATATGTAATATTCCTCGCTTTTAAATAGAATGAAAACATTTCATATCAACATACAAAGAATCTCGTAGTGAAATATATTTGACGTCATTTCAAACTGGTCGAAAAATAAATTTATTTTAGTTTATTGTCTAAAAGAAGTTTCTCTCGAGCGATTATTACGAATGGCAATGGTGATTTAATTCTAATAAAAATGGCTTCCTGTGCTTTTTAAATGAGCATTAAATATTGAAGTTTTTTAAATAATTGAAGTAGTTCGAATTCGAATTCTTTTCTGAAATTTTCAATGTATTCTAATTTCAATGCGCTGAATATTTTGACGTATCACACTTGTCTATAGCATTTGTAGTTTGGGATAAGAAAGTGGGTGATGGACAGACGGATTGAACGATTATAATACCTTTCACTTTTTACGTTATAAACGTAATTGTGGAAGCTAAAAAGTGACAGCTCTATCTCTTTTATATTTTATTTAATGCATCTAAATGATATCGAATGAAAGCCCTGTGTTGACTATTTTTTTTAATTTAGTGCTACTTACAAATAAGCCATCTTGTAGTAGTGCAAAGTTATTACCTTGAGGCTATAAAAAACTTACGTTACTCAACACGCTAATAACAATAAAATAGAGATACTGGGGTTACTGATTAATTTTAATTGGGCATTTAAGATATATTTTATTTGATCTGTTGTTGTTGTTGTCGTGTCCATGATATGTGCAAAAACTAGATGGATCCGAGGCTGTCGTAGACAGCTTTCGCTATTTCTTCTGCATCGTCGGAGAGAATCGAAACTTCTGGGTCTTCAAAGCCAATCCTGAAGAGCCTGGCTTGAATTGCTGCTCAGCCAAAGATATGCTGCGGGGACAGTTGGACACCAGGACAGTTTGGGCAGTGTGTGTAGAAGCTTCTTTGTCCTTCCGTTGAGATTTTCATTCCTTTTAAATGTTTTGTTCGTAGTCTGGCTATTATTGAAGATATTGTACGGTTACAATTTAGAGAAGGGATGGAAAATTTAAAATTATTTTTGATAAGTCTACGGCTGGCAACTGCATTGGCGTCAACGAGAGTTATGAGGTTCGATGATTGGGGGCAAGCTCTTGATTCTTTGGCAAGCTCATCGGCTTTTTCATTTCCAAGGATGTTAACGTGAGCTGGTATCCACTGTAACGTGCAGGTTTTCTTGGCTGCGATGACTTTGTTGATGGATAGGATTATTTCATGGCTGATTTGGCACTTGCCCTTCTGAATGGCCTGCAGGGCAGATCTTGAATCAGAAAGGATGGTAATGCCGCCTGATCTGTGGATGCTTTTGGACAGGAAAATCTCCAACGCGCTCTTGATGGCAACGAGTTCGCATGTATAGTTGGATGCAATTTTCCCTACAGGAATTTTGCCATCGCCTGGACCCGTTAAGAAAACTCCTGCACCTCCTCCATCAAGATTGGAATCGGAGGAGCCATCTGTGTAAGCTAATACTAAATTTTGGGCTTTAGTGGTGAGTTCATTGATGGTATGGTCGCCTTTTTCTTTAATTATCGAGATCGGTTCTTTTTTGGTGCAGGGTCGTAGGAGGTTTAGGTTTACGATTGTCTGCGGTTTCGGTCTACGATTTCAAGTGACTTATGCTGGAGGTTGATATCTTTCCTGATTTCCAGATTATGCTGTAGGGAGGAGGATCTTTTAAGCCTGGATTTTTCGCTCCATGCTTTGAAAGTTATATTGGTAATGTGATTTCCAGGTAAGCTCCGTATGTTATTTATTTGATCTAAAACTTTTAAAGAAAAAACCGATTCTCGTAAACTTATTTGCACATCGCCTTATACCAACATCTCCTATAAACAAAGCACCTGCACTGGTTACCTGTGTACTTGTGACGTAGTTACAATCCACTCCAATTAATTGTGTCTTTTCATTGATTTTCGCTTTTGTGATTGGTTAGATTGAACCACTTCAACCATGTCAGAGTTTGAGTGAAGAGGCCATCTCTAAAGAAGGTGTTGTTAATATGCTATCTAAAACTAAACTCAGTGGAGCAACAAGACTTAATAAGACATGGTCTAATCTATCTATTTCAGCTACGCATGCTATCTTCAAACATAATTGTCTATATTTCGATTACTTTCCAAAATCAACAGCTAATTAGCCATTTTGCCTTCATGCCAGTAACTACATCTAAAACTCTAATCAAAGATAAGGGTCATGAGTTTTGTCCTAGTTTATTCAGCAGTTATGTCCTACCGGCTATATATTACACGAATCGATGTTCTGTAACTTGCTTTGAAGATACTGTTTTCTGAACCTTAGATATTCAAATGAACGAACTCTTAAACTCACAATTTAATTCATTTAAATCGATTTTGAGCTCAGTATAATCCTTCCGGATGTATTTGAAGGGTTCTAAGCTCGTCAGTTTATTTGCTATCAATGTTATTCCTTGACAAGATTTCTAGATATAACTTTCCGCCATGCCAGATCCAGAATCAAAGAAGTCAAAAGGATATTTATACCGATGTTACGGATTCATCTTAACCAACTTCTAATACTAATTAAATTATTGTTTTTGCTCCATTTCTCCCTAACTCAATTATTCCATAGCATTATTTGTCTTAAAATTATTGTCTAATATTAGTCTTAAAATTATTGTCTAATATTTGTCTTAAAATTAATGTCTATTGACTTGATAAAAAAAATCTAGGTATAGTGACTAATATCTGTTCCTGAAAAACCAATATATCGCAACTTTCCGTACAGCTACCCATCATTATAGATCATTAGTTTCATCCTATACCTATTTTACGGTTTATTTTGCAACTAGCTTGGAGAACCCGTTAGCGTAGTAGGAAATTTGTTTCTTTTTTGGCGGCGCGCATGCCTGCTTATTACAATTTTCAAAACAAAATCGGATTTATGTTTGCGCATACGCAATACAAAAGTAATCAATAACAAATGAAAACTTTTAAAGTAATATTTATAGAGTTTATTGAATTAAAAATTGAGATAAGAAAAAAGAAAATAAAAAATTTTAGTAGTTTTTTAACTGGATTTTCACGTTTATCGGTAGATGACGTCCCCTGTTTCGGCCCGGCCCATGTGTTTTCATGCCCCTGTTTATGTTCCTCACTCTTAGATGAATAACGTTCCCTGTTTCGGCCCGTCCCATGTGTTTTGGAAATATTAATATTAATTTTAAAATATCACCAATCGCATGAAAATGACTCTAAGTTTGTTTCCAATCTTTATGCTGCACCTCAAAGTTGGAGAAATAGAAAGATTCGTCTTTTTGAGCTTTAGAGTACAGAAATTTTCATTTTTCCGAAATAAATTTTGTGCTACACACATTATACATAATCAAAATCCGTTTATCTGTGTCGAAATACCTAAATCACATTCTCCTGTACAATAATAGAGATTTAAAGCAGCAGCGTATCGATTATAACTAAGTAATGTATGTTCTCATACTCACAATAAAAGTATATTTTCTGTCACAGTCTCACGTCTTGGAGGAAAAGCGGATTGGGTAATCCCTTGAGTAATCTGGAAAAGGAAACGGCATGTTAACAGAACATGTGCGTGACCCAGCATAAGCAATCAGGAACACGGTTCGGGTAGCTGAAGAAGATTTTTCGAAAAAGTTTATTCTGATATTGGACTTGCGGATTACTGTTTATTATTGACATGGAAACATGTTGGAATCCCCCCGTACTATTTTCTTTTTTACTTCCAGAATGTAAACTGTCAAAAGAGATGTCGTGATCGGAATATTTCATTCCAAATAAGAAACGTAAATATAATTTCGTTTTATAATTTAAATGAATTGAAAAATTAATGTCAAAAATTTATATAAAAGGCTAGTTTTTACTCTGAGAGAACTTCATTATTTATAACTTCATTATTGAAATTGTTTTCAATTCTCCACTTTTGGTGACAGGTATGCACAAATTCATAACATATATTACTTTATTTCAAATTCATTTTTGTACTTTTTCTTATTTTTTATTTTATTTCTAGCAGTAGCACTTGATATATATATACATCATTCGCCAGAGTGTAAACACTCAGCGCAAGAAAAACATGAAGCAAAACAAACCATTAACAGAGGAACAATAAATACAAAAATCGGTAAAACATTAAAGTGAAATATAACAACAATAAACATGAACGATATTAACAATAAACATAAACAATAACAATTGTTAAACAGTCTGGATGTCCTGTAACAGTTCTCTAGCTTTCCAATATCTATCAAAAATGCATCCAGAGACCTCCGAGCAAACCCCAAGATGCTCCACATTCATCACACAGTCACTCTTGCACAAGACACAGTTTGGGGGAGAGAGAATATACTTTTTCTTATTATCCAGTGACTATTACCCATTTGTATTCATTACGTATTCACTAATTTCATTTGATAACAAAGTCCGTTATTTAAAACTCATTTTTAACATGAATGCTGAAGCTGTTCAGAATCGATGTAATCAGAATGTCTAGGTCCCATTAGTTCATATAAAGTAAAGAAAGCAGACTTTTAGAGCTGTTCCAAATAATACGAAACCTATTTTCTTTAAAATGGTACAGAAAAAAAGTGGTAATAGTAATGACAAGTGAATTTTTTATTATCCTGAAAATTGTAAAGAAAAGTGCGGCTTAAAAAAATCCTCACATATTGAAAGGAATTTACGAACAAATGAAGAAGAAAATGAGTTTTTTTTCTTGTAGTTTATAAAGCCAAAACTAATTTCATTTTGATTAACTTTAAAAATGAAAGAATTGCCAATGCTTCTTTCTATCTTTTACACAAAACAGATAAAATAAATTTTCACTAATATCTTTAACTATGCATTATATCTTCTTTTGTACAAAAAAAATGAATTTTCAATTTGTTTTAATTAAGATAGCTTAGAAACTAATCCCATGTTAATTTTCTCAGTTTCTTGATTATCCATGGATATAAGGATGTCTAAATTTTTTGCTTTTATTTCACCACAGTTAAATTTTTGTGTAACTTGGTGTAATGTTACTTTATAAAACTAATGGAAACTAGATTTATAGAACTATTAATCTAGAATTATTTTTTGTATGAGAAAATAATATTCGAAGTAACGTTCTACTAAATTTTAACATGGGAGTCAATGTAAAAATATTCAAAACTAACACATTTAAACAAGACTAATTCATCGAAATTCCTTTCAGCTCTTATCAAAAAAAAGCTTTTTTCTAAAAATAGAAGAAGTAAATAAACGTAAAAGCCTTTTTCTTCTTAACCTGTAAACAAAAGGGTAGAGACTAAATAAAAGCTTGAATAAAGAAACATAATGTTTCTTTTTCCAAATCCACTTGTTCCGTTCCGACGTGGGGGGAAAATGAACGCCAATTCCCATTAAGAGTCGCGCCAAACAAGACGAAAAGTCGGTATGGGCGTCAAGAAGTTGGTCGAGAACGACAATTGGGTAACGAAGAAGGACGATAACGATCCTTGTTTGGCGGTGAGGATAAATTGTCGATATATCGGAGATAGCACGCCTCTCTATGCTCTTTTCAGCAATGGTGGTCTTGTATTGGAGAACTAGATGAGTGTTTATATGGACTTATGAACATTATAAGAAGTTGTGCAGGGTAAGGTACTCATTTATTGGGAAAACATAAATATAAGGTCATACGTTAGTTGGGTTTTATTTTTTAGTCGGATTCTTCGATTGAAATTTATAGAACATTGAAATAAAGGTATCGAGTTTTTCATTGAAACATATTTTCCTTTGTTAAGTAGTACGTGGCTTCTTTGAAAAGTAAGGAAAAGTAAAAAAAAAAACTTATGCGTAACCGATTTATTGTTCACCGAAAAATTGGTTAATAATCTTTCATAAATTTATATCATTTACGGTATAAAATATGAATTTAAATATAATCGTATTTTTAGCCTACTTTTCTTTTTTTTAATTCGAAAGAATTAAAAAATGAAAAAGTAGGTATTGACATGCGGTCGATGTCCGTCTGTCTGTCTGTCCGTACCCCCCTTCTAAAATCGGTTCTATCAATCGGATCTTAAAAATTCTTTTTTTGTTAGAAAGATATGACATCAGAGACCTAACTTTCATACTTTTTGTCCGTCTGTCTGTACGTCCGGACGGACATAAATCTACTATCTGTCGGCGAATTTCCCATTGAATTAGCATTGAAATTCAATTTTGAGTCATTTAAATCACTGTTGCCAAATAGACAATGGCATGAGAAACTTTATTTATTTAAAAATAGTAGGTATTGACATGCGGTCGATGTCCGTCTGTCTGTCTGTCTGTCCGTCTGTCTGTCCGTACTGTTCTTCCAAAATCGGTTCTATCAATGGGATCTTAAAAATTCTTTTTTTGTTAGAAAGCTATGACCTCAGAGACCTAACTTTCATACTTTTTGTCCGTCTGTCTGTACGTCCGGACGGACATATATCTACTATCTGTGAGCGAATTTCCCATTGAATTAGCATTAAAATTCAATTTTGAGTCATTTAAATCACTGTTGCCAAAGAAACAATGGCATGAGAAACTTTATTTAAAAATATATGAAAAGCAAAATAATTGTTTCATGAATCAGTTTGGTGTGACGTCTTAAAATGTAGCAGAGTGTGATTATTAGATTAATCATTAATTGTTGACTAAGAAAGCGGCAAGGCATATTTTTTGCATACAATTATGCTTAGTTTTAATTAGCTTTTCTTATTTTTAGCCTACTTTTCTTTTTTTAATTCGAAAGAATTAAAAAAATGAAAAAGTAGGTATTGACATGCGGTCGATGTCCGTCTGTCTGTCTGTCCGTCTGTCTGTCTGTCTGTCTGTCCGTACCCCCCTTCCAAAATCGGTTCTATCCATCGGATCTTAAAAATTCTTTTTTTGTTAGAAAGCTATGACCACAGATACCCAACTTTCATACTTTTTGTCCGTCTGTCTGTACGTCCGGACGGACATAAATGTACTATCTGTCAGCGAATATCCCATTGAATTAGCATTGAAATTCAATTTTGAGTCATTTAAATTACTGTTGCCAAATCAACAATGGCATGAGAAACTTTATTTATTTAAACATATTTGAAGCAAAATAATATTTTCATGAATCAGTTTGGAATGACGTCATAAAATGTAGCACAATTTGATTCTTTGATTGTTCATTAATTATCTAACAAGAAAGCGGCAAGGCATACTTTTGCATACAATTATGCTTAGTTTTAATTTACATTTCTTATTTTTTTAATGCAGTTTGGAGTTTCATTACTTTTGTTATTAATAAATATTTAATTATTCTTCGAACTACAAATAAATCTCGAGCAGACGATATATAATATTTAATTAATTTGCGAAATAATATTAAGGAAAATAGTTGATTTTGGCTTTTAGAAGTTTAAATTATTAGCTGGATGCTGTGTTTCGATTTTTTTTCCAATATGTATAAATCTAGTGTAGAAACGGCTGTTGATGATGTTTACTGTTAGAAACCTAGTTTTTTCAAGATTAGAACTTCAGTAAGTATTTAAGTAACAGGAAAGTAGGCTATTTTAGTTCTTTATGAACTTCTTGTTTTCAATTGAACTGCTATTTTGTGAAAGTGTTAAAAATCTACTGAATTGAAGTATGCCACAATTTTTATACTCAATACGTTGTGTGTAATTTACCCAAATTAATGGGCAAGCAAATCGTCAGTACTTAAACAAATTTTAAGCTAAGACTTGCAATTGAACATAAATAAAGTATTAAATATTAGAATAAATCAGCATATGGTAGAGAAGCATTATTAAAAAAGGAAAACATGTTTTATTTTTATTTTGGACCAATGAACGCCAATGAACTTATCAAATGTACTTTATATTTATCATTCACTTTAATTTATTGTTCACAAGTTAGAGAGCAACTATTGCTTTCAATGTATGGTATTTTCTTTTATTTCGAAATTCAGAGTCGGCAATATATTCTGTACATGATAGTTACTCATCTTTTCTGCAACACTCCGCATATATTTCATATTCACATATTTTTCCTTGAAAATCCCAAAAATATACGCTTCTTTTCTGATTTTTAACAGCCACGTCCGAAAGACACGTTTTACATTCGGGAAAATATAACCCTCTTACTTTGAAATCTTCGAATTTTCATGGAATGCAAATCTGAATTTGCATCTAATTTCGAACATCCGAATGGCAACGATGCCCGACCTTCATTGTAATGTTGTCATGTAAGTGCAGTTTCCCGTAAAAAGATAAGAATGTTTTTCCCCCATACCTTATTTTATTCGCTTATATTCCAAACCATTTCCCTATTATCTGCTTTCTTGGAGCTTAAATTTTATAAGACCAAAGATTTAGACATAAATATTCAAAGACTGTGTTTTAAAGGAAGTATGATGATTTATTGAGTTGTATTTACGAATTCTGTAAGAAATGTCTTTGGTGTGTCTTCCTCAGTCATAGAGAGAAACATGTAACCATAAGAAAGTAATTTCATAAAGACGGTAATATAAGTATTTAATATACTTAAAACCAATTTATATTGCAGCGTTTTAACTGTTTAATCCATGTGTTACTATTTACAGGAACATAAAACATTTCGGTAATTTTTTATTACATTTTTTGTTCTTCTATACCTATACTATCATGAATATTAAGCAATACGGGATTTTTTTTGCATATGGAAGTCTTTGTATGTTAGAAATTCGCAATAAAAAAGACATTGTACGAAAGTTTAAATTGAAGTGAATTGTCAACTCAGAAATGATACGTGATAAAAATGGTTGCTAAGACTTTGACTCGATTGGTTGAGCTAGTTTGTCTTCTTATTTTCTAGCTTATAGGGTAAATTATGCAATCTTATAATGCTATCTTGTCAGGACCCTCCTTGCAGATACGATGTCCTATGTGAAAGCAGCCACCATTTCCTTGACTTTGTATTCATAATTACTCAATTATCTTTAGGGAAAACTATATATTCAGATTCTGTAATTAGGAATGTCTCCCGTTAAATTTATTTTTGTGCTTTCACATTTCAAATTCTTCTTTCTATATGTTCAATAAATTTCAAGCGACAGAATTTATTTTAATTATTTTAGTTAAATGTTGTTAATCCTTATTTTTTATATTTGTAAGATTGTGTGAAGTTCTTCTCGAAGCGCGAGGCCCAATCGAAAACCCATTTTGCATCGTTTGAGAAAATTTCTTATTTAATGATCTTTGAAACTAAGTGTATTAATACGCTTACCATATTATAAAAGTTACAATTTGAACTAGACGCTTTTTAAAATGCTTTTAAAAGTACTAAAATAGTACAAACACTGTAAGCCGCCTACATTGTAATCCCTTAAATTTTCAAACAAATCCGGTTGAGCACTTCAATTCCAGAGACTTTCCGAAACCATGCCGAAGCATAAGTCGCTTCGGTGGGGCTTTTTCCCTCGCAAATCTAGTTAGCTCCCTCCTTCCTTTTTCCTCGTTGACGCAAATGTAACTCGCTTTTAAAAGCCCATTTTCTTAGAAGTTCAGTCTCTTTCAACTTTCAGATAATTAGAAGAGTTTTAGGAAAGAAAAAACGACAACTTCATTAGCATTTACTCGATGGAAAATGTCGGTGGTGACACAGTCAAAGGGATTCTGGAAAAGTATTCAGTCTCCTGGAGATTCTTTTTCGTTATTTCCAGTCAAGCTTCCCAATTACCGGGAAAAAATTGTTACTGAGTTATGAAAATGAATGTGTTTTTCGGGGAAGAATTTCTTTTTCTAAGTTTCGAAAGGCTAAGATGGAGTAACAAACGGAAATAACTTCACAAAGTTATTCTTACTGCACCTACCACGATATTTAATGGCCTCCATTTACAGTAGATAAAATATCTTAAAGATAACTTTTTTGATAATCTAATAATTTGACAATGCCATTTTCATTCATCCATTTGAATCGTTTATCTACTGAAACTTTTTTTTTGTAGTTACTGTATTTGTGAGTTTATGTTCAGCAGATGACAAACCACAAGCAGCACAACAATCTAAGCTATATTTACCAATTTTCATACTTTAAATGGGAAAGTTTAATAAGAGGTGTTCAAAAATGTTTTGAAAAGATATTACTTTATTTTCAATCAATATTGTTCCTCCTAACAAAAGCAGATCTTTAAACAAAATACTATGTACATTTTAGTGAGGAACATAAGGAAAAAATAAATATATATACTTCGAAACACTACTCTCTTCTTCACAGAAGGAATCCAACATACCCAATTATGAATAATGGAAGCGCATGTATCCATAAAAATCTAACCGAAGACTTCATTTTCTCATGCTCACCACAACGGAAAAATGCGGGATAGGTCCCATAAGGGGCCTGCTTTTATTTTCATTTCCCCAATTTCAACGACGATCACGTATTTGGGGATCACATCATCACCTCCTACTCCAAGAAAAGTGAGTCCTAGAAATCCTTTTTTTCCCGCATTATATCCCGAAGATACCCAACTGAGAAGTCTTATGCATTATGCAGTATACGAATGGAAATAGTAAAGGCTTAATAAAGGACGTTTCATAAATAAATTTTGAAAATATTGTAACTAATTCTTCGTATGTTCTGAGGTGTTGTCAACTAAGGTAACTTTTAATCTTTTTAAAGGATTACTGGGACCATTTTAAAGATTTTGGTCAACAATGACTTTTAAGGTAAATTTGGTTCTTTTGGGTAATTTTGACTAGTTATAAAGTAGTTTTTATAGTAAATTTGCCTCTTAAGGAATGTTTTAAAGCTTTTAAGTAAGTTTGGTTAATTGGAGTTACTTTGGCTGGAAAGAAATACTCTTTTGTAAAAGGTAGCTTTGACATTTTAGAGTAAATTGGTCTCTTGAGTGTTACTGCAGGCTATGGTTTAAACTTACTAAAAGGTTTCTGTACTTGATTACATTTATATACTTACACAAAAGTATTTTCGTCAGTTATTTAAGAGTAAAAGTTTCAAGAAACTCGTACGTTTTATCATACGCTGAAAGAAAGCTAAACTGGATCCAAGAATGGAGACTCATAGACATTACAAAAAAATGGTAATGGACAATTACAGCGTTTTCCACAAACATATTTATTCGATTAAGCATATTAAAAAACCTCTAAAACTCAAGTATTTCTGGTTTTAAAGATGTATTTATTTTTAAATTCATTTTTAAAGTTAATGATACGTCACTCCTGGTAAACCTCTCTTAGCATAACAGATGACGTCACGGTTGGCTTTTTTTTGTTCTTGGCGTGTTATTTCGTATCACGTTTCACTGTATCGCTTTTGAAACTGTGAAACGTGCTTTCATCCTTATCAAACTCTTAAAAAAGTTAATGCTATTTTGCAGAAACATGTCATGTTCATTCCAGTTAATTTCTTCAAACGTTGAACGATTTCACTCGACTATTCCGATCAGATCCAACAGTCAATAGTTCTGCAATAGCTCATACGCGCTCTAGTGTGTGTATTTTAACTAACAACCAAACTTGGAACAAGCTGTTTAACTTCCTTGATATGAACTGGTTACAAATAATATTGTCTTCTTCTTTTAATGAGGTTTCGCAGAAATTGTAAGGTTTACTATTTTATAAAATGTATTACAGCATAGATCGAAACATCTCCAAAAACATAACAGTTGACGTCAGAGCTGTTTTCAGTGACGTACATTTTCGGCAAATTTCAAATGCATTTTTTGTTGAAATTAAACATATTTGTGAATATTTACCTTTTATTCGGAATCTGCAGCTTCTAATGTACCAGAAAAACACATATATTATGAATTTCGCGTTTCATGCAACTTGTCCATTTTTCGTCGATCAAGGTTTCTGCTGTTAAAAATGCCAAAAATGGGCTGTCAAAATGGCCCCCATTTTGTCACCTTCAATTTTAACAGTATATATCTTGGATAATGTGAGGTTTGCAACTGACTCTTCAAGTCTCAGATTTGCCAAAAAAGATATTCCTTACAACTTCGCCTAACCAACGAGGTTAGATGGTTTTTTTAGTTTGTTGGTAAGGGGATAACATTGTTGATAAAAAGATGCCTCGTTAACGAGGTGGTTTTTATGTATTTGAAAGCAAATCCACGAAAGAATGTACATAGATAAAACATTATCAACCACTTCATCAACATTAAGTATAATAAAGTACGTCCAATGTATTATTAAGTTTCGCATTAATAAAGCCACAGCTATGTCTAGTAGTTAAGTATTTTAGTTGAAGTAAGTATAATCTGTGGAATGGAGAGGATAAAAATGATGACGATTATTTTTGTAAATAACTGGTGAACGCCATTAACGAGTTATTTTATTTGTTTTACTATTATTTAGTTAATAATATATATTTAATCTCTTTAGGTGTAGAAGTTTTTACAAAAAAGAAATATTGAGTTAATCAAAAAGAAAACTCTTTGTTATAACTGAATTTCTACATACTTATTGTGTTAGTCTGTTTATTACCAAAACTTTAAATGTGTTTAAAGATTGTCTACAATAATTTGCTGTTCGTTCGCGTAAAAACTATATATTTAGTGTGAAAATTTGTCATTCAACTTGAAATATTTTATTTGCTACCTTAATCACTATTGTTGTAACAAAGCTTACAATCTATTTTATAAAATTTAGAAAAATAATAATAATTACAAATTCTTAAATTGTAAATTTCTATTAAAATACCTTGTTTTTTCAGGGTACAATGCATAGTATGTGGGAGCAAACACAAGCCATTCATTAATTAACTATTCGAGAAAAAATGGATTTGTGAACTGTAAAGGGTTTTTTTAAAGA
This sequence comes from Oedothorax gibbosus, assembly GCA_019343175.1. Lineage (NCBI taxonomy): Eukaryota > Metazoa > Arthropoda > Arachnida > Araneae > Linyphiidae > Oedothorax > Oedothorax gibbosus. Next base: position 32,640,088 of record CM033272.1, read on the forward strand.
ATTTTTACGAACAAATTAGTATGGGTTCAAAGTTTATATATTCTTTAGGCTTCAAGACCAGATAAAATCTTAAATAAATCTACGTAGAAATTAATAAATAATAGTTTTATTCTGTTATATAGTTTCGATATAAAATAAAATATTTTATGAAACACTAGCAAATTAAAATCCGATTTTCGAACGGGCCCAAAAATAATGCTCAAAATGTATTCAAGTAATTATGTAACGTCTAGTCTGGTCTTTGGTAACGCTTCTGCTACTTATCCACTTAAAACAATTTAAGATAATTAAATCATAATTCTGATGTTATTTTGTTTTGTCCAACTTTTAATTAGGATACAAAAAGCACATTTCACTTATTTGGTGCAATTTATGGGCTAATTTGGTGAGCTTGGCGACATATTTGGTGAGAACGTAAAGAATGCTACAAAAGCCTTTACAGCTCAATAAAGCGATGTACGCCGAGCAAATAAAACATCGAAAATCTGTTTTACAACCAACCAACTCCACAAATCAAACTTCTGATAAATAAAAGTTGTTGTCAAAAACTACTTAAAACATTATTATAATTTTCCCTTTTGAATTTTTATTAAACGCTCACCTTCAAATACTTGCATGAAAAATTTATTAATTATCTATATTATACTTTCAACCTTTTTTTTTCTGTCTACAATAAATAAAAAATAGATGTACGTATCAAGTTACTTGTGATCTAATTCAAATTAAAACGTACTTGCTTCTTCAAAAAAAAAAGATGAAATCGTGTTTCAGCATTAAAGTTGTCTCATTTCGCCCTTTTTTTAAATTGATCACCTGTGAAAGAAGACTACTTTTACGGCTCCAGACACATAAAATACAATGCTTTTTGAACCATAAAAATTCGCCATAAAATGACGAGAATTATTCTCGTTAGTGTGCCTCGCTTTGAGAATACATAATACATTGAATAACGATTCACGGGTTTAACCATGAAAATATCTCATTTATTTTTAACGTGTTCTCTTATCTTCAGTGTGCAGTTTCACTTGTGAAATACAGATATTCATTTTATTTATGGTGCATTTTTTTAAAGTGGATTTTTCTTCATTTCACTTATTTAATTATTCCTTTATTTTGGATTGAAATATTTTGAATAGTTTTATTGCTGAAAGAGTGTTTTATTATTTTTTGCACATTAAAATTAATAATAGTCATCATTCGGGTAGATTTCCCTCTGAGACATTGTTATTTTTCTTATAGTAAGGAAATATATAGAATGCTCTTGCATATATTTTCCTTTTTATTTTTTAAAAGAGTATACTGTTTCTTACTCTTTTCCTTTAATGAATGAATAATTGAAATAAAATTTTGACTAAAAAAGACATTAATGACTGAATGCATTTTCACAAAAATATTTATTAATGACAATAATTTACGAAGCTAGTCTTTTTCAAAAAAATTTTTAATAACTTAAATCTAGTAGACTTGATTATTTGATGCACGCAATAGAACTGAGTTTTAAATTTTAATTTTTATCATAAAAATAAAGTAATCACACCAGAAGGGAAATGTTTATGAAAACACACTACCGTACACACCATATGACGTATATATACTTTTTTTAAAGTGTTATTTAGCCACAAATCACAACAATACAATGTGTCGATATTTAATTTGACAGTACTCGCGGTTTTCTTTATATCGAATTCATATGCAAAATTATATAAAATTTAGAAAATAAACTGCTGATTACATAGAAAGCGGATCCGGGGAAAACAATTTCTTTTAAGGAAATTTAGTGCATGGTAAAGAAAAGTAATTTAGTGGAAATATTTTTAGAAAAAGTAACAAAAAACTCTCGATAAGATTTATTAATTAAACTTAATATAGCGTTCTGGTAGATGACACATTTTATATTTTGACTGACATTTTCTTCTCGTGTAATGTGTTTTTCAGTAATGCCTCTATATTTCGTGGTTTTTTTTAAAGTGATAAGTTCTTTTACTACACAAAATAAGACTTTAAAAACCCCAGTGCTTCTCTTAGACTTTGCCATAAAAATGTTTCCATGATTTTATTGTTTTTCCTGGCTTAAAATAAAGGATTATCGGAATTCTTTTTTAAAAAATAATTACCGGAGTCTCTCATATCACCAATAATCTCCACACAAAACATTGCAAAATTTCGTCGATTCGTTCTATATACCAAAAAAAATTAAACACTGTTAATTTATCAATAGACACCCTGATTTGTTTGCTGAACAACTATTTTATATTGAAGTGAAAAAAAATATTTTTAATATACAAAAATAGTGAGTAAAAGTATTTTGCGAATCAGTGGGGAGGAGAGAGAAATTTTCTCACACAACAATAAAAACTAGTATCACTAGTACAAAATTTAGTTGAGTAAATAACACAAATAAATATTCATCGGCCCTTAAATACAAATGTATGTAAATCTACGTATGCACGAGAATTTTGTGAGAGATATAACACTCTGCAAATAGAGTCATGGTAACGAAATCGTGCGCAATTGCATTTTGCACGCGAACGATAGATCTGGATGTATTCTTAATCCAATTCAATTTCTGTTTGGAAATCCAATGAAGGTATAATAGTATTAACATACATATCAAGTCACGTCACAAATCATTCCCGCAACTCGTGTGCTCGTGGATGCAAACTTTTGCTTTTAAATCTCAGTCCTAAAAAAAATCAAGTTGATACCATTCCATTTCTTTTACTATCACTGTATTCTCAAGGGCAAAACTAAAATTCTGATAATAGTTTAATAAATATATGCTTTGTGAGATAAACAACTAACTTATATTTATTTATTCACATTTCGCTTTGTATGTCACACACAAATAAGCTTAGTGAAACAACATTATTATTTAAATTTACTGTAGAAATTTAAGTCGAAAATAATATTTAATTGTAGAACTAGAATGTTGCCATAGTAATATGGAATTTTCTCTTAACCCTTTTTTAGAACGGTTATCAAAATTATTGTTTTGCATAAAATTAGATAAATTCATAGTTAATGACATCGTAAATAACAAATTTAGTCGATCATTAATTTGAACATAATAATAATCTTTACAATAACATATACACATAATTCATTATTTTAAAAAAGTAATCTGTGGATTTATAGCCCTCGTGTAAATCTTGTGCAACGTTACTTCAACCAAACATTACAGATTTATAGATTGCAGAAATACTGTTCTTAACTAAACTTTTATAAAATTTTCAATGAGATTTATTCCATGAGTAGAAAATCATTCATTAATGAAACGAATTTTTCTCTTTCTTTTCTTTAAAACCAATTCTGTAAAAAAAAAATACTTATGCTAGCCACTCGAAGCACGTTTCTAGTTATGAAAATTAATGGCCAATTTTTGTTCGTGGTTTTCAGATATCTTCCTTGCTGAACCCATGAATTAAAATTAGTTTTAGAAGTAGTGGAAAATTCGGGAGAGTTTTAAATTAAGAACTTATTTAAACTAACCATTGGAACAAATTTCTTTCATTCCATTCTATAACATTGTATAATAACTACACAAATTGGGTGTATTTTAGGAGAAGTACGAATAGTTTCAGGAAAAGAGCTCTCTTCTACGCCGATTAAGTTTATTTCGTATATTTTAATGCATGCAAACTCAATGCAATTCTGAATTTACCTATATATTTATTATCTATATTATAAAACAAATCAATGTTTGTAAATTCAATTAAAATGTAGTGGAAGTAAATTTTTTATACATTAAAAATCCAACAAAAAATAAAAATTGAAATAAAAACAAATTTTTCATACCATTAAATAAAATATATATTTTTGGGATGAACTAAAAAACCAATCTATGGGAAAAAAAACCCTCTAAAACCACAGTTTCGTTAATAAATATTTTAATTAGATATTCAACACATCTGTTTTAAGTTTATTATAATAATAAACAAAAACTATCGAATTGAAAAGAATTTAAAAAACACTTATGCCATAAATTGCGTGATTTATTAATTGGATAAAAACATACTATTAATAAATATTTATAAATCATTTATATGCTTCGTTTTCTTAGAAATGGTTGAGTACATAGATTGTTTGTTGTCAACATTTACTTTAATATTCTTCGAAATTTGTAACATCAGCCATGTTTACAAGTCGCTTCAAAGTCTAACGCTACTTATAATAATAATTTATATACAATCATTTTACCTTCACATTTTAATTAAAGTTCACATCATTTTTCCTTAAATCTATCGGTAATTATTCCTTGGAACATCGCTGTTGCTGTAATTATGACTTGACGTTTCAATGCTAATTGCTCGGATTTAAGCTTCTTATTCCTATTAGAAAACGAAATAAAAGTTATTTATTTTAAGCTATGTACTTAGCAAAATTATTTTCAAGCTTTAAGTAAATTGGTTTATAAAATTCTGTTAACGACTGCTTCTAAAGAAATTAGTTTGAGCAAAATGTAATGGTTGATTAAAAGTGAAGAAAGTTAGGTGCCAAGTGAGAATTCAGATAAATGTACATTCACAAGCCACACTAATTACATTTATAATTAACTTTTAGCCAAAATTAAAATAACAGGTAAAAAAGAGCCAAACACAGCATTAATTCTATATTACACATTTACATGCTAAATTTGGCTAGTTTCATTTATTTTATTTCGAAATTTAAATAATTATTATTTATCGCTTGCAAAAATTAATTTGTATTTCAAAGAATAAATATGTAATATTCCTCGCTTTTAAATAGAATGAAAATAATTCATATCAACATACAAAGAATCTCGTAGTGAAATATATTTGACGTCATTTCAAACTGATCGATGTCGCAAAAATAAATTTATTTTAATTTATTGTCTAAAAGAATTAAAGTTTCTCGAGCGATTGTTGCGAATGGCAATGGTGATTAAATTCTAATAAAAATGGCTTCCTATGCTTTTTAAATGAGCATTAAATTTTGCAGTTTTTAAATAATTGAAGTACTTCGAATTCGAATTCTTTTCTGAAATTTTCAATGTATTCTAATTTCGATGCGCTGAATTTTTTGATGTATCGCTCTTGTCCGTAGCATTTGTAGTTTGGGCTATGAAAGTGGGTGACAGACAGACAGACGGACTGAACGATTATAATACCTTCCACTTTTTACGTTATAAACGTAGTGTGGAAGCTAAAACAAGGTTTTTGTAGCATGACAAAATTTCTGTATATTATACGACATAACATATTTCTCGTATTCTTCTAACATTGCGATATCAAGAAATTATTGCATTATATTGTGTAGTAATCGTGCAGTGTTCTTCACTTCTGAAACAAATCCTACACATATATTCTTTATTAAAAATATTTTTCAAACAATTATATGTTTAGAAATACGTTTTGCAAGTAACTTTAACAAAATTATCTTTTAATTTTTTCTGAGAGTCACGTCAATTAAGTGGAATTTAAGGTTTTGAGGGTTAAAAATACATATTTTTGGTATGGTATGAAATATGAAACAAGCTCTGTTAGTCTTTTTGTAATTAAAAGTCCATTGTAACATTTGTATTAATGCAAAATGTTCTACAAATTTACCGCTGAAAAAACTTTGCAAGACCTTAGAAGTGTGCTTGACCTTCTTGCTCATATTTTTTATATACAATTAATGAATCAGCTGTTACGGTGTGGGAATTTTTGGGAAGCTTGAAAATACTAGTTTATAATAAAAAAGATAGTATTAAGAAAAAGTTTTAACTAAAGTTGTGAAGTGAATTTTACAAAGGTCCACGTATGTGTAACTCTGGAGCAAAGAAGATGGATATAAAAATAAATTTAAAAAAAATATGTTACTGAAGATTATTTTGTATGCACATTACACCATTGACTTTAAATATAAAGTGTTACACAAAAATTACTAATTCCTTTTTTCTTTGTTACTTATATACGTCAATAGTGTCTTGTAAACGTTTATAAAAATACGTAGAATTTTCAAGCATTATTAAATCATGTCAGGTGACATGAAGCGAAAATGCGTTATTGCAATCAACCATCTATTCCAAATTAAGTTAACATTGTTTTGCTGGATATTATCATATAAGGTTCTAGTCTTCTAAATATGAAAGTAGTTTTCAGTCATTAAAAAAGTATTGCGATTTTAAAACGAAGGGTATTAGTGCGTCTCTATTTATTTGAAATAAGATTTGGTTTTAAGCAATATCGCCGGATCAGGTTTTTGATGTTTTAAGGATTTCTGATGTTTTTTAATTAAAAAAATAATTTAAATGTCGATATTTCTATCAAAAAAATAAAAATCAATGTCTTGAAATTGATTCGACTGCTGAAAAATGACATAAAAGAGTAGTTTTGTCATAGTTCAACATATATTATTAATATTTATCTAAACACTTAAAAGAGAAACAACAAAAATATATTTCCGTGATTTAACTAAAGAATTTTTATAACATCATAAATAATATTGTTAAAGTAATAGAAATCAAAAATTTGAAAGAAAAAAATATTTCATGTGTTTTTCAACTTCTTGTATACACAAAAATATTTGTTTAATTTTGTAAAGCTAATTTGTACATTATTTAGATGTATATATTATACATACATCTTGTATTCATTATAAGAGTTTTACTTAGTATTGTTTCATGAAATTATTTAAAGTACTTTTGTTTATTTTGAATAGTAGTTTAAATCAGTATGTCATAATAAAATTGAATATTTTTCAGGTGAAAATAATATTCTTACGATGAGCATTCCAATAAGACCGGAAACAGCCATCACTGCTGAAATCAACGTTGGTTGATTGCATATTAACCAGGTACGGTAACTTGAAGCTTAGAAAAAAACTCCATTTTTTATTTGGTAGTTATTTATTATTGAATGTCGTTTAAATCGTGTTTTTTCAAAGAAAGTGACATTTTTATTTCATTTTAAAAAGCAATATTCAAGTGGGGAGTCTTTTTCATACTAATATTGTTATTTTTTATCGTTTAAAATTTTAAGCATCTTTGGTGCACCCTTCATGTGCGTTTTCATTTTTTCGGACCAAAAATTATTTAAATATTCCACGCAAACTACTTACTGGGCTTTAAGAAACATATGGTAGCTATAAATTATGTAATGATATTTTTTACCCTGTAGTGTATTTAGGCTTCCAATTTAAGACAAACTAAGGGGAAATATCTAGTCTTAATATTTTTATATTTCCTAAAAACTACTATGTAAACTGTTACATAACTTTGATTACTTTAAAAAGAAAATTCCAGACACACATTTTTTTTATAAATTGTCTAAGTCATTATCCTTTAATGTGTATTAAGAATAGTAATTGATATACTTTTTATCTTTTTATCGCAGCTTGTTAACACAGACAATTTCAGTTCGTTAAGTGTCTTCCTTTTTTACATTTGAGGGTCGTAAATTTATGGTACTTTTAAACGACTCGGTGGACCGACTGCATTTTCAATATTAAATTGAAAATTACAATATAAGTTGAGCAAGATCTTTAAGAAAACAATTTAATAAAAATTAATTGAATTTAAACAAAAATACAAAAAATAGGAAAATTAAATATGGTTAATTAATTTCAACTTTTCAACTTAATTTTCAACTTCGTTTGACAAACTAAGGCATACACTAAAAATAATTAAATATCAGGATGGTAGTTTGCTTAAAATGTGTTTTGTTAGGTTCTGTTGTTAGAGGAGGGGGGTGCTTATGTGGAAACCCAGTTTGTTTTTAGGTAATGAGAATACAATTAATAACTTTTTTCCCTTGATTTTCTTCATAAAATTTTTCCTTATAATGTTAGTAATAGAGAACTATAAATTAAATGTCCAAAAAACTAGGTCTTATAAAAATAAATATGAAAAGAAATTGACAAGTTTACTACTTTTTTACAATTTTCGAAAAAGAAGGGGTAACGTGGAAACACAATATATAATAATAAATCAATGTGTAAGCATATTGTGATGTTGCAATATTGAACTAATAAACATTCTATGTTGTTCCCTGTATCACTTACTGTCTAATGTTTCTTATATACCTTTTAGAAGTACCTTGTAGATTTTACGGCGTCCCACAATTTTCAAAGAATATATAGCTTCTCATCCTATTTTTAATGTATCTGGCTTCAAAAGGTTTTTAAAACATTAATGGTTTTAACTGATTAAAAAAAAATTGTGCAATCCTTTGATAAAGAAATAACTGTATACATATGTACCATGGATGCATGGATGAGAGTAACGTATGTGTTTGTACATTGCCATCATTGTATATTTCCAATTTAACCGCACTATTACGCAAATTGAATTTGACGAGTTAAGGAAAAGTTAATTAATGATTCATTGAAATTTTAAAATCCCTATTACTCCTTTCTTATCCTGTGAAACTAAATTCCCCCGTTGCTCTACAATGAGTTGGATTACATGTACCTCAAAATTACCTCCAAAACTTTTACGAAAATGTCGAAACACAAAATAGTACCCAATTTTTAACTATTACTTCCGACTGATTCCTAGTTATAGACTGGTTCCTTTTTAACTTGACAAATAAAGACGAGAGTGTTGTTTACTGCAGTCGGTACAAGGATAAAGCACTCTTCAGTCGAAATACCTTAAGAACACCTTACCTATCGAAACAAGGAAATATAAACGAACTATAATAGCCTACTTCCTTGTTACTTTATTGAACTCCTCTCCTCTTCGCAACAGCCCGTAAGTGGGCCAAGGCCTGCCGCGCCCAATTCAGCTTTCGTGACCAGGGCTCTGGGGTGCTTGGCATATGTCCCGGTAAGGTGGTCAGCCTCACGCGGAACCCCCAGTGTTTAGTTCCCAATCATGCTTGGTACTCATTTTATCGACCCACTTAAGAGATGAAAGGCTGAGTCAACCCCGCCCAATCCGGGACTCGATCCCCGGACCTGTGGCATGACAATGCGAAGCATTACCATTAAGCCACTGGGCCTCTTGTTACTTTATACTCATTGAAATTATTATTAAAAAAACAAGCACGCTTGTAACAGTTACTGTCACCTACAACCACTTCCACGCAAAATTTATGCACCTTAAGAAATAAATCGTTGGATGCAGCATTTCGTTGTCGGTTGTTGATTATACATTTTTATGTTTGAGTGAGTTTAGGATATGAATTAATTATATCTTAAATTAAATGTTTGCTGTAAAAAAATATCCTACATATCTTAACGAGAAATTTAATCATTCCATTTCAACGTGCGTTGATAGTTTGGTTAGTCTCTGTTAATTATAAGCTTTTTTTAAGTATTTGGATGTCGTGATTTAAGGCACGCAAAATGCATTTCGAATTCATTGAACAATAAAATTGATCGCGTGCACTTCAGGATAGCTTTCTTTTTAAAAAAGCATACATGGTACTTCTGATTTATATTGAATGGACTAATGCTCTTCTTTGAAATTCATACATCAGTGAAAGAGAAAATATTGAATTAGTTTAAATAATGTACCTTTTTTATTGTGGCTTCAAAATCATACGTTTCAAGAACTTTGTTTACTACTGGATCTGAGTTTTGAGGCATGCGAAGGAAAACAAATATTTTACAAAGTAATTAGTAGTTCTACTGTGATAGCTTTAACTTAAAATAAATAACAGTTTACTGTTTGTTAATATGATTTTTAGTCTCTAAGAGCAAAAACATTTTTACAATTTAAAACTGTTTTAAATTTTCTTCAATTATGTTGCAGAATTTTAGATGTTAAATTTTGCTCTCATTGTAATTTAAGTAAAATTGTATGTTTCACGTCATATAATCTGAAATAATACAATTGCCTGTGCAAAAACTGTTTTTGTAAAATGAGCATCACTTTTATTTATGACTGCATCATAAATATTTCAATGAGAGTCTACAATTGTTTTGAAATGTCTTCAAAAACAAGAAAAGAATCTCATTTCAACCCACTCATAATTTTCCGTATCGCAATTTTCATATCCGCCAGATCCAGTAGTAAACTCCAGTAGTATGTAGGATTGTTATTTGAATATCATTATTTTATTTTAGTTTTTTAAAATCTTTATTTTGTTCATTGGCGATATTTGGCAAGCTTGAAAATTTACCTTGGGGTTGTTATACCTAGTTGAATGAAATATGAAGTGGAATTTTTACCACATTTAGGATTTTTCGTTGCTTAGCAGCGTAACGCAATCGCCAATTCGAAAATGCAGTGCGAATGCCTGCCAGTCTATGCTATATTATATATATATATATATAATATATAATATAAATATATATATATATATATATATATATATATTATATATATATATATATATATATATAATATATATATATATAATATATATATATATATATATATATATATATATATATATATATATATATATATATATATATATATATATATATATATATATATATATATATATATATATATATATAATATTATATTATATATATATATAGTATATATATATATATATATATATATATATATATATATATAAAATATATATATAAAAATATATATACTATATATATAATATATATATATATATATATATCCACAAAAAAAATAGGGTAATCCGTGTAAGAACGTCCAGACAAACTACTGGAGGTACAACTACCAAATTTTAGGAGAATGTTCTTTTTATATTTAAGGCGTCATTTAAGAAGCGATTTTCGAAATTTGAACCCAAACGGATGTAAGAGGGCAAAACGTGAGCCGATTTCTCCATAGGAATAGCATTGATCCCTGTTATCTTTTCGTTTTCTAATTTTAAAGAAATTTTAACGAGTTCCGCGTGAGCAAAAATTAAGTATAATTACGTAAAAACATGTGAATTTATTTGTAGGATTGTTATTTGAATATCATTATTTTATTTTAGTTTTTTAAAATCTTTATTTTGTTCATTGGCGATATTTGGCAAGCTTGAAAATTTACCTTGGGGTTGTTATACCTAGTTGAATGAAATATGAAGTGGAATTTTTACCACATTTAGGATTTTTCGTTGCTTAGCAGCGTAACGCAATCGCCAATTCGAAAATGGACATTTTTGTTTCGAAGTTCTTTTTCCCCCTTAATTGTACCCTGGGGCCAATTTTTCTGTGTTTATGAAGCTGGCAATTTAAACGGGGACCTATGGGAAAGCCCGCAAACTCCTAGTCGGGCCTGGATGCAATTGGACATATTTTTTATTAATGCTGGTATCAGAATAAAAGGAGATTATAATATACTGACGAGGTGCTGATCAGTGGAGAGGTGATCGATTGACATAAAATAAAAGTTTACATAAAAAGCAAATAACCATTATTAAGGGTACACCCGTGCAACGCCAGGTTTATAAAGCTAGTAAAAATATAAAAATAATATGGAAGTAACAAGATATTGTTGTTGTTATTGTGTCCATGTAAAGCTATTACTATATAGGGCCAAAAGCGTTGATGATGAGAGTCCGCCAGGTCATGAGCCTGGAAACTATAAAGTACTTCTTGTGGTGGTGCGCCAAGCCCAAAAAGAGAGGCAGCAATAGCTTGGCAGTCAAACAAATGGTCTGGCTTTAGTTGCGTTTCTGGACAATTTCTATAAAATGGGTAGGATCTTGAGGTGTTGTCTGGAGATATTTTTTGGTTTCACCAAGAAGTTAAATGCATAATTTTTTTAAATCAAAACACTAAAATTTGATTTTTTTTGTATTTGTACCTAATTTCTAATATGACTCCTCATTGTCAGGAGAACTTTTCTTTTTACGCTAAAATTTGAAATATATTCATTTAACTTTTCAGAAATGTATAATTTTCTCTCAGAAACATTATATTTTCTTAAACTATGTTTCTAAAACTCCGAAGAATTGAAAATGATGTTATTTCCCTCTACTCGTGTCTGCATTTTCACCATTTTCGCTGTCTGCCTACGTCTACTATGGAGAAGACCGAGTAACCAAGTAGAGTTTTCTGTTACAAAAACTTAAATACCTTCTTTACTTTTTTTTAAAAAAATGCATTCTTCAACATTTTCGTTTCTCGTTGATTTGTACTGCATATCAAGATAGTTCTAGCACACCACAAATTTATCCTTACTATGCTTCAACGAAACAATTGCAAGGTTATATAAAACTAAACTAAACTCCTCACCGAAACAGCTTATTTGTGGGCAAAACCCTGCCGTGCCCATCCCAGTGACCAAGGGCTCTGGGGTGCTAGGCATAGTCCCGGTTAGGTGGTCAACCTCACGTGGAACCCCCAGTGTTTAGTTACCAAACATGCTTGGTCCTTATTTTATCGACGCACTCAAGGGATGAAAGGAGGAGTCGACCTCAACCAATCCAGGATTCGAACTTTGGAGCTGTGGCATTGCAATGCGAAGCACTACCACTAAGCCACTGGGCCTCGCACGGCTATATAACTTATATTATTATAAGGTTTAATACATCATTTTCAATCATAATTAACACTAATACGTCCTCAAATAAAATACACTGTGTAATTTGTGTGTTACTACTAAATGATATTGCTCTCTTTATCTTTTGCCTTAAATTAAACGTTTCATTTTTTCAAGATGGTTTATCATTGGACACTCATTACTTAAGAATCCTTATGAGATACTTAAAAAGTGATTTATATTGCCCCTCTTTAAATAGTAATCATCATTAAGTAATGTTATGTAGGAAGATTACACTCCGTAAAAAGGAGAGAAGTGGTAATAAGAGGCAAATAAGCACGTAAAGATCAATTAATTAAACCTACATAGCATTTTTCTGAATTACGCTAATTGATATACTTTTAACGCAAAATATGTGTTTAAAATACTTATGTTTCGTGCTTAAATTAATTAATACTCATTAATGTTGTCAGTTGTGCGAAAAATATAATAAAGTTTGTGCTTCAATTTAAATAAATAATAAGTTTTGCCCACAGTAAAAGATAATTTAATGCGTTTTTATGAGTAAACAAAACTAAAAGTATTTATTGATTAAATCTGAGCAAGTGTTTCATATACATAGCTTTTGCCAAAGATAAAGTTAGGGTATAAAAATGCTACAAAAGTCAGTTGCAGTTTCAATTACTTTTGTAATCACAATAAAACTAATATCGAATAAAAGTAGTAGTGTAGGGGAGACCGGGGCTAGTTTTAAACGTTTTCTTCTTTTTGATTGTATATTTTTTACTTTTATTTATTTTGAAGAAAATAAGACATCATTGCCTTCCTTACGTGGTTTTCTACAACCTAGCATTATTACTTTTTAAAAAGCAAATACACTTTTTGTTAGAGAGTGGTTAAATGCAAGCACGTTGAGTTGGAAAATGTGCCCCGTATACGGGGTAAATTTTAACAGACTGCCAAAACTGGATGGGGCAAATTTTCTATCTATTCTGAAACGATTTAACGCACTTAAAAAAACATTTTGTTGTTTTTTATGTGCATTTTATTCTAAACTAAAATAGCCTAAAGGATTATACCCAAAATATAGGTAAAATTGTAAAAAAAAGCCAGTTTATTATACCAAATTATTATATAAAGATCATTATCACCTGGGTCATTTAGAAATCAAGCAAATTGTGTATCTTCCCCTTTTGTGTAACTATAGTTTGGTAGTCTTTTCTAGGGGATGTCTACCGTCGCATGCACTGAAGCTAATTTAATCCAAAGTTTTTGGTGCAACATAACATATTAATATTTTATAGGGCAATTATTCACGATCTATTGGTAATATTTAAATTTTTGGATATTTTTACGCTACTAAATCCATTCTTGACAGCTTAGAGCAAAGTATATCGCTTCAGAATGGTATACCATTTCTGTCAGCTTCCTTTCTTTGACTATGTAGAAAAAAAATGTCGGAAACAAAACTTTTTACATTCAGAACTTATTGTACGCCTACATTTATTGGTCATACATTAAAAAATAATATAATTTTTTGGAATTTTATAAAGGTTGGAGCTTTTTTTTCTACAAGGCATTGTTGGAATACTTGCCCCACGAAATTTTGTAAAACCTGCCCCGTCGCCATATTTTGACTACAATAGTGCCTTGACGATTAGAGACTTAAGTTATTTTGAAAACAAATACATATTTAAGCAGAGAGAGGAACCACCTTCTATTTTACGCAAGGATAAAACTGCAAGTTAAATGAAAGTATGTTTAATTTAGGTTTGAATGTAAGCATAAAAAATTACTCAAAGTTGAAAAATCATAAAAACAGCTCTAACGAAAATAATACAACACCAACCGAACAAAGATTCTTGTGAGTGGCCTAGGCTGTGTTGCTTCATAAACCAAGCAGACTGTTGGCGCCCCATAACGGCTCATTTCCAATATAATACCTGGTGGAAAACTTACCCCATGGGAAAACTAGCCCCGGTCTCTCCTACTCCTTTTTATACGAGCTAATTATTGAATTGAAAGTTCATATGAACTTTTTTTTTAATTAAGTTACTTAATTCTTCACTCATTTTTCAAATAGGTTTATTTTCAAAAGTAAATTTATCAATGAGCATATTATTTTTTTAAAAAAAATTCATATAATGCGTTATTGCGTTATTCACGTTATTTCTTATTTTCTCATTAACAAGACGTTTAAAGTTTTAAGATTTTAAAATTCCTTACATTAACCTTACAAGAGAAATTATGAAACATCATTTCACATTGTGCTTTTTTTTCGAATCACTAAACGGTGCTATAGAAAACATCGAATTGCTGGATATTGGTAAAAATGTATGTGTTGTATTAAAATCCTTAGAAGTGCAAGTATGTTGCTTTTAAAATATTTTTGGCAAAGTAGAAATTAATATTGATTAGTTCTTACATTCTTTTACAGAAATCTGAATCATGGCATTAAAAGAAACACAAAACTAGTTTTGAAGTAAATTTGATTCCATTATGTGCATATAAAATATAATGTATGTGCTTAAAATAATGTAGAATGGACTAAAATTTTCTCTTGAATTATTTCAATATAAAGATTGAATTTGTTTATTTCTTAAAAACGACTACCATAATGGCAAAACCAATCATAAAGACAAGTTTCTCTGTACTTGTAAAAATGTCTTAACGTATTTATCGATATAAATTTTCGGTTACTATAGCAGTCAATTCTCTACACACTTTTGCAATGTTTATACAATGCAATACTGTACACTTTAAATATCAAATTACACAAAAAATCCATTAAACCACAAGTAATACAAACTACTTTTCATATTTCCCTTTATGATTAAACCTTCCAAACAAAGAACATAGTAGTAACTCATTCGCTTCTAAGTTTCAACAAAAGAAGAGAGAAAAAGTAAAGTTAATCCAGCGCACAAAATTCAATTCCAAAAACAAACAAAATCCAAGAGATGACTCTGCATTCCACATAGCAGCTGATGAAGAGGAATGAAATAACCACGTGAAAGGTTATATCACTTTGTTTCTAATACTCTTATCTTTTTTATTGATAATCAGATGAAATGGTCTAGAAGCGAAGTGGTGTTATCCACATTGTTGATTGTTGCGTACTGCTTCTAGGCTTTTGAGTTTTTAAGCAAAGCGTCCTGCAGATTATTTACACTTAGCCCAGAATAAAGATGTTCATCCATCATACTGAAAATGCTTGGCCACTTTCTTTCTTTAAAAGAAAAGAGGCTTGTTTTAGATATGCGAAAAAAGAACGTTTTAATGTTTTGGAATAAGTTATATACCAGTACATGTTTTTAAATATATAATGTCATTATGTGTCTGTCACAAGTTAAATCGAATGCTCTATCGAAATTTCGAAATAAAATATTGGTGAAACTACAACCTTCAGTTAGTTTCAATTTGATATATCAAAATTATGTGACAGTGAAAGTGGTTGTTGAACTATGTTAAAGCTTCTATGTTTTACTAAATATCGAAACATGGAACTTAAAAGGTAAAAGTGCGACAACTAGCATTGGGATCTAAGCTCTATTATAGGCATAAGTTAGTTTTAAATTATATCCTTTTTTGGACTTTTTAAGCATCCGTTGCTATAATGAATGGCCAGTCAAACACTTATTAAACCTAAAATGAAAAATATGTGAACTAATTCAGCGTTGCAGTATCCATATCATGTAAAGCAAAATTTTAACAGAACTTATAACTAAAATGAAGTAATTGAATCACGAAATTCGAACTAAGTTGCGTTATCCTTCATATAGTATTTAAGAACAGTATTTTCGAAAAATCAAAATCCGCTTAAGACAAACTAATTTTTTGTAGGTTACTTGTTTTAAGAATTAGCGCGATAGTGTGCATAATCTCGTTAACTAGAGTATCAATAATTATATATACTGTTCTTTATAAAGAACTCAAGTTTGGCGTCTCTGATGTACCGCTGCACTCTTCGCTCCATTTAAGCACAATACATAGCTCTTTCTAATCCATCACTCTGGATTCAGAACTTTGTAATGTTAAAGTAAACGTGTGCCTGTTCTACTTTGTTTTTCGAAATGATTGGTTCGCTGAAGCTAGACATACAATGAAGGACAGGACCAGAGACGTGCCCATGTGAACCTTTGCCAAACATCACCACTCTTCCTCCAAGACTTTACTTAAACCATTTTCACTCGTCAGTACTTGGTTTTGTGTGCTCACGTGACATGCAAACACGTGACCATGGCCGAAGATATGCTGCCACGTGTGCACACAAAACCAAGCACTGACGAGTAGGTGGAATACGAACCCGAAGTTGCAAATCTGACGTCTAAATGTGTGCGTCTCTCAAATATAAAACATGTAAAGTTAAATTGGTAATTTTACATGTTTAAAACAAAAATAAAACCCTTAAGCTTAAAAATTTAGAAAGGATCTTTACTGAAATGGGTTTACGATGAAATTTCCTGGTAATGCGAGTTTAAAATTAAAACACTTTCTGAAAGTAAAATTTTTAAAAACGTATGTAGGGGGGTCGGATGGGTGTTTGGGTCAAAAATGTCGATTTTCTGTTTTTTCTTTTTTTTTAATTCTACTTATCTTTGTCTTTAATTTAAGACCAAGATAATTATCGATTTATGTTTAGTGATTTTTTTTTATAAGCATTTTGAGAAACTCTTAATATCAGTTCTTACCTAAACCTTACTTTTCTTTTGCGTTTCCTGAAATATAAGGTTTTTCAACAGTAAGGAACATTTTTCTCAGGAACTATAAAAGATATCAACATATTTTCTTTTGTTATTTCTTCCCCATTAATAGCTCTTTGATTTAAACTGAGGAATTTTAAATATCTCTTATCAAAAAAATATATATATAACTTTAAATCTGATTTTTTGTGTCTTTCAATTCAAATTTTTAAAAAAAATCACTGTAAAAGTATTTTTTAATATTTTCAAATATCCTCCGTTTAAATCAAAGAGCTATATGTAAGGAAAAACTGTAAAAAAATTTATAATGATATCTCATATACTTCCTGAGAAAAATGTTCCTAAAGTTAGGTAAATTAACATGGGCGAGATAGAACCATCCGACTCCCCTTAATTCAGTACAGATTGTCTTAATCTGTACTGAAACTTTTATGGTTTTTTATAAACTTTTAACGTAAGCTTTTTTGTGGTTTTAGGCAAAAATTTCTTTACGAAAGATAGTTTTGTTTTACTTTGATACGCTGCTGTAGCGTGATTCTTCGCATGAAGTAAATTAAGAAACTGTTTACCGTTTTGGAAAGTATTTGGACTTCTAAGATGTTTTTTAAACGTTGGTGCTTTTTTTATTTTTAATAATCCTGGTCAAATGAGTTACCCAAATGGCCTTACTTCTTAAATACATTTCTTAAAACAATATTGTTGGAAATATATTGATGTCCTTAGTTCATTTTGCACACAAGATTTGTTTTAAGTATCTTAGATGAACAGTAATATAAGTACGTCATCAAAACTTAATTTCAATGTTTTAAGAAATAAAAAAAATACACTTGACAAATATACAAATCAAAATATTTATTCTACTTCCATAATTTACTTTTTTTTTAATTTTGTTTTTCTTAAAGTACCAAAATCATTTCGAAAACCTCAAAATTTAAAGAATATTCGTTTTTTTTGTTGAAATTATGCTTCCTCATATCATTTTATCATTATTTGTGTAATAAAAAGTTAAGAAAGTATATGAGCTTTTTCCAGTTTAATTTCCGTAAAGTTGTCTTCTAGTGTATCTTATCTGATAATTTATTTATCATATGTGTTGGCATTACCTTTTCATGCAAATTGTTAAACTACGTGGTGTTACGTTATCTCGCTGCGGCGCTGCCAATGATGTCATGGACTGGATTTGATTGTGGCGGGACAGCACCGTGGTGGGAGTCACCCTGTATTTTATATAAGCTTCGGCTTTGGTTGGGTTACTATATTATAAAATATTATTGCTATCAGATTGATATTACTTTGTGTAGTTTACTTGTAACGTTATCATTTATGGTCTTTGAAAACGAGTTGTTTTGCTTGGTCTCAATAAATCTAATATGTTTCAACTTTGGCTTATTTTTTCCACTGCGCGAATATAACCGAATATCGGTTATGGGCCTTAAGCCCACGTGGAAATAAGCTGCTCGTGTTTTTCAATGGGGGCCGCATCCGCGGCGTTTCTACATCAGCTGGAACAGTGTTTTATGAGAGTCAACGTCACGTAAACAAGGAGTCGCATTGAAAGACTGAATAGCCAGAATTGGTCGACTTGGCGGGATGACGCCAAAGTTCTACTGATGGAACGCGGTCTCTGGGGATTTATATCCGATACTGAACCAGCCTTGGGAGAGTCTGCCACCAGCTAAGGAGAGGCTAGACTTCAATCTTCGAAAAGACCGTGCATTCTCAACGATATATTTGTCTGTGGAGCCTAATCTTCGGGTCCTTATCGCTTCGACTATCAACGGAAAAGACGCATGGAGGAAGTTGAAAGATCATTTCGAGCCGCACTCAAGGGCTCGAGTCATCAATCTACTGGATACATTCTTCTCATGCAAATTTCAACCCGGTGAAGACATCGGACTCTTTGCAGCGCGACTTCAAAAGATTGTGATGGAATTGAAGGAAGTTGGACATCCACTCGACGATTTGTATCAAGGGTTCCAACTCATCAGGTACTTACCTTCTAACTTTCAAAATATTGTGCAGTCTATTTATCGTTGGGAAGATAAAAACTTTAAATTTGATAGAAAATATCTAGAAAATAATGATCTAGAAAATAATACTAGTTCTATTAGTGTTTATAATTCAGTGACTAAAAATGTAAATAATAAATCTAAGTCTAAACCTACTCAAAAGTCGTGTTTTCGATGTCATAAACGTGGTCACGTGATGGCCGATTGTAAAATTGCAAAATCAAAATTTAATGATGAATATAAGAAACCAGTTAATAACTTTTGCAAACTTAATAATTCTTTTCACCTTGAGGCATCAGTTAGTCACGTTAGTGAACCTTCGGACAAAGAATCAGTCTTTGACACTGCGGCCTCGTCGCATTTTTGCAATAATCTCGAACTGTTTTCTGATTATGAACCTTTAAAAGATGTTAAAATGTCTTTAGCTATAAGTGACATGGATAGTCCCGTTGAATGTGTAGGGACAGTCCAGTTCTATGTTACGCTTAACAATAACACCCAAACTGTAACTCTGTTGTTGTTGTTGTTGTCGTGTCCATGTTGTGTGCAAAAACTAGATGGATCCGAAGCTGTCGTAGACAGCTTTCGCTATTTCTTCTGCATCTTCGGAGAGAATTAGAATTTCTGGGTCTTCAAAGCCAATCCTGAAGAGCCTGGCTTGAATTGCTAGGCAGCCAAAGATATGCTGCGGGGACAGTTGGACACCAGGACAGTTTGGGCAGTGTGTGGAGAAGCTTCTTTGTCCTTCCGTTGAGATTTTCATTGCTTTTAAATGTTTTGTTCGTAGTCTGGCTATTATTGAAGATATTGTACGATTACAATTTAGAGCAGGGATGGAATATTTAAAATTATTTTTGATAAGTCTACGGCTGGTAACTGCATTGGCGTCAACGAGAGTTATGAGGTTAGATGATTGGGGGCAAGCTCTTGATTCTTTGGCAAGCTCATCGGCTTTTTCATTTCCAAGGATGTTAACATGAGCTGGTATCCACTGTAACTCTTAATAATGTAATGTATTCCCCAAAACTTAGAAGAAATTTAATTTCTGGTTCTGTTGTGGAAAAGTCGGGTGGTTCTTTTGTAGGGGAAAACGGAAAACTGGGTTTATAATAAAATTGGTGAAAAGCTCTTTTTTTTAAAACGAATTAATGGTTTATACTATTTCACACACCATGGGTATGTAACCAGTAAGGACCCACAGGCATCTAGTGAAAATGCTTATAACTGTTCGACCAAAAGTGTTAATAAAAGCGATCTTAATCTTTGCATAAAATATTTTGTCATGTTAATAACGACTACATCACTCATACTAGTAGGAATTCAAGCGTAAATGGTTTACCAGATTTAAAGAATTCTTGTAATTATGAGTGTGTTAATTGTAAATTGGCAAAGTCAAAAAGAGTTTCAATTAAGTCTATTTCTAAGGTAAGGTCAGCCAAAACACTTGAACTATTGCATATGGATGTCTGTGGCCCTCTTCCGGTTACCTCCTATGACGGTAAAAGGTATTTTCTGTCAATAACTGACGACTTCTCCCGGAAAGTTGTAACTTATCCCATGAAAAATAAGTCTGTTTATGATATTTTCACTAAATTTCTTAAGAGGGCAGAACGGTTTCTAAACCTAAAAGTGTTAAGTATTAGAACCGATAATGGACTTGAATTCTGCCACAAAGAATTTAATAACTTCCTGGAAAATCAAGGCATAAAAGCTGAAAGAACAAACGTATATTTTCCCGAACAAAATGGGGTAAGTGAGTGTTTTAACCTTACAGCTCTGGACAATGTAAAAAGTATGTTAAAGGATAGTACTCTCGACCAAAAGTTTTGGACAGAAGCTTTAATGTGCTTCACCTACGTATGGAACAGAGTGTGTCATAAAACTAAAGATAAAACCCCGTTTGAACTTTATTCTGGTAGGAAACCAAGTGTGTCCTATTTAAATGCTTTTGGCAGTTTAGCTTACGTCGGTGTTCCTAAAGCACTACGGAAAAAGTTAGACATGCGATCTAAAGTAGAAATGATGGTCGGATATGCCCAAAAAACTAAGGGATATCGTATTTGGTTGCAAGACGAATATAATGTAATTGAAACTATTAACGTTAAGTTTAATGAAAATGTTAGTGGTGTGGAAGCTGTCCTGGGCCAAAAAGTCAATGCTCCTAAAAACTACGTCTCCTTTAAAAGCTACTCCTCTGAAAGTGAATCGGATATTGAAGAGCTTACCCAAAGTCAAACACCATGTGAAGAAATACCATGGGTTCGATGTGTACGTAGGAGGAACGATAAAACTATAAATGATATTTACTACAGTATTGATGGGACAAGAACTCGTTTTAGGTCATACAATGACATAGAAAAATATTGTAGTTCTAGGAACATTAATTTTAAAAAAGAACTGTTTAATTTTAGTAAGAATAACTCGTCGGGAAAAATCACATCCGACCAAACTTTTGTTGAAACGCCGGACGATAACTCTGATTCAAATAACGACTCTAACCCTGAAGCGAATCACGTAGAAATAAAAATACCTAAAAATTACGAATAAAGTTTAACGTCTTCTGAATCCTTCAAATGGCAAAAGGCCATGGAAGAAGAGTTAGAGGTAATGAAAGACCGAGAAGTTTGGAGTATAGTCCCCCCTCCCAAAAATAAAAAGGTTCTTGGGTCTAAGTGGGTAAATACTGTTAAGAAAAACGAAAATAACTAAATTGTTAGATATAAAGCACGCCTGGTTGCGCAGGGTTTTAGCCAGACAAAATTTGAATCATACGACGAAGTGTTTAAGCCCGGTGATTAATTTTTCTGTTATAAGATTGTTTTTTGCTATTCTAGTATGTATGTGTAATTAGTTGCATTGTCAATTGGACATTAAGTGTGCCTATTTATATGCCCCGCTAACTGAGGAGGTCTTTATGTACCAGCCTCAAGGTTTCTCTGATCCTGAAAGAAAAGACTATGTGTGTCGTATAAATAAGGCTATTTACGGTTTGCACCAAAGCGGCCGTGAGTGGTTTTTTGAGTTTGACCGCGTATTGGAGTCTTTATCTTTTAAACGTTTAAATTGGTGTAATGGACAATTACAGCGTTTTCCAGAAACATATTTATTCGATTAAGCATGTTAAAAAACCTCTAAAACTCAAGTATTTCTGGTTTTAAAGATGTATTTATTTTTAAATTCATTTTTAAAGTTAATGAACGTCACTCCTGTTAAACCTCTCTTAGCATAACAGATGACGTCACGGTTGGCTTTTTTTGTTCTTGGCGTGTTATTTCGTATCATGTTTCACTGTATCGCTTTTGAAACTGTAAACGTGCTTTCATCCTTATCAAACTCTTAAAAAAGTTATGCTATTTTACAGAAACATGTCATGTTCATCCAGTTAATTTCTTCAAACGTTGAACGATTTCACTCGACTATTCCGATCAGATCCAACAGTCAATAGTTCTGCAATAGCTCATACGCGCTCTAGTGTGTGTATTATAACTAACAACCAAATTTGGAACAAGCTGTTTAACTTCCTTGATATGAACTGGTTACAAATAATATTGTCTTCTTCTTTTAATGAGGTTTCGCAGAAATTGTAAGGTTTACTATTTTATAAAGTGTATTACAGCATAGATCGAAACATCGCCAAAACATAACAGTTGACGTCAGAGCTGTTTTCAGTGACGTACATTTTCGGCCAATTTCAAATGCATTTTTTTGTTGAAATTAAACATATTTGTGAATATTTAACCTTACATTCGGAATCTGCAGCTTCTAATGTACCAGAAAAACACATATATTATGAATTTCGCGTTTCATGCAACTTGTCCATTGTGCTTATATATTGATAATGATATAATGTTACTTGTATATGTTGATGATATAATAATCTTCAGTAAAAATCAAACTAAACTTGATATTGTAATAGCTCTTATAAAAAGTAAATTTGATGTAAAAAATTTTAGGTAAAACTAAAAGACTTTTAGGTGTAGATTTTGTTCAGGAACATGGAAAATTGTATATTCATCAACAAGAATACATTGAAAAAGTGCTAGATAGATTTCTGTATTTAATTGTCCAATTTCACCTCTACCCATTGCAAAAGGTGTGATTCTATCAAAAAAAGACTGCCCTTCAACCAAAAACGAAATTGTGGAAATAAATCGTTTACCTTATCAAAGTATTATTGGTTGTCTATCATATGTTTCAAATCGTACCAGACCTGACATTGCATATGCCGTTAATTTATTATCCCAATTTCAGGAAAATCCTGGAATTGTTCACTCGAACAATTTATTGAAACTTTTGGGATATTTAAGTTACACTAAAAATTTAAAGTTAGATTTATCGGGCGCGTCAAATTTAGATATTAACTGTTTTAGCGACTCAGATTTTGCAACAAACCGTGACGACAGGGTTTCCATTGGTGGAATAATTCTGTTGCTGGAAAGAGCTCCAATTTTCTGGAGAGTTTTCAAACAAAAATGAGTAGCGTTATCCACCATGGAGGCCAAATACGTCACGATGACTGAAGCATCGAAAGAGTTATTGTGGTTCAAAAATATAATTGAAGAGTGTTATAACTTAGGTTTGCAGCAGTTGTCTTTAAATAAGTGTTTTCTATTTTCAGAAAACCATGCTGCTATAGACTTCTCAAACTCGCCGATCGAAAACTACAGGACTAAGCACATTGATGTGCGTTATCATTTTCTTAGAAATTTAATTTTTGATAAACAGTTTAATTTATCACATGTGTGCAGCAAAAATAATTTGGCTGATATTTTCACGAAGCCTCTATCGAAAAGCGAGATTGAGAAATTCTATGGGCATGTATTTGTTAAAGAATAATTTACTTTAAAGTGTATTTTGAATTTATAAGTTTTTTGGTTTTTGCATGAGGGGGCCGATTGTTGGCATTACCTTTTCATGCAAATTGTTAAACTACGTGGTGTTACGTTATCTCGCTGCGGCGCTGCCCATGATGTCATGGACTGGATTTGATTGTGTGCGGGACTGCGCCGTGGTGGGCGTCACCCTGTATTTTATATAAGCTTCGGCTTTGGTTGGGTTACTATATTATGAGATATTATTGCTATCAGATTGATATTACTTTGTGTAGTTTACTTGTAACGTTATCATTTATGATCTTTGAAAACGAGTTGTTTTGCTTGGTCTCAATAAATCTAATATGTTTCAACTTTGGCTTATTTTTTTCCACTGCGCGAATATAACCGAATAATATGATTACGGAGAAGAAAAAATATATAAAAATTGATACATTATAATTTGTGTTATTTTATTGTTTTGTACTGATTTTTGTCATTGTATGGTTATTTTTTATTGAAATCCTGTTCCACTAAGTTTTATGAATTGAATTGAGTCCTAAAGTCTTAATTGTGTATTAAAGTCTTAAATTCTTATCCTTATTGCAAAAGTATTTGCAAAAGGAACTTTTTTTTAATGAGATATTGTTTTTCTAAAGTAATTAACTTACATTAATATTTAATTTTTAAAAATCTGAATTTTTACTAAAACATATACTACATAATACAAAAATTTTCGACCATCAACAGGCCAGAGGCCAAACAAAGCTGGTCCAAAAATTTACTAATTATTTATAAGTCTCCAAAATCTATCGAGAATCTCCTTGAATTCTTCTACCCTCTTCGAATAAACAACATAACCTGGTAAAGCATTCCACTCATTGACAACTCTATTGTATACTCGCTACTTCGTACTTTTTGAATCGTTTAAATAGCTACCGACATACTTAAAAAGCGATGTCTAATTTTTAAGGGTTTATTGTTCATAGAATGCTTCCCATCATGGCATGCAAATGGTCTAATCGTCTCTCCTTTAAAAAGATCCGAGTTTGCGATGTGCTCTTTTTATTCATCGTAAAAAATATGGAAAAGCTTTATGTCAAGGAAAAAGCTCAAAGTAGACTAAATTTACATTTTATTAACCTAGTTTTAGTAAATCTATTAAATACACTCTTAAAAAAACGAGTGATGTTTAACCCAGTCTGAGTTAATTTTCACTCCTTTCCAGTGTTGAAAATGCACTATCCCTATAGGAGTAAATTTCGCTCTTTTTGCTGAGTGGTTTTTCCACTCCTTTCTGATAAGCCACTTTCACTCCTTTCTGAGCAGCCATTTTTGCTCCTTTTTAGACTAATTTCATATGCCAGCCGAGAGTATTTTCACTCAGTTTTGAATAGCTTTTTTCCGCTCCTTTTGAGACTAAAACTACTATGAGAGATTTCTACTATGAGAGATTTCTACTATGAGATAATTCTACTATGAGAGACTTTTATTGCTTTTTTTAACATATGTAAAAGAAAAATCGCCATTTTAATTGTCATCCATTATTTATGTTATTGAGAGAAATAAATAAGAAAAAAACTGTCACAATTGTAACAAAACAAAAACAAAATTAGAAAACCAGAAAGAAATCACCTAACTCATTCCATACAATATGGCGCGGATGACTTCTTCGAAGAATCCCGCCGTCTCGCATGAAGTAACCAAATTGGTAATGCTGCTGCCTGATAGTCTCGTGACTTTTCTTTGGTTGCGTGAAGTTTGCCAAACGTGCACCCTTAGATAGCGCCACGTCCGAAGTCACCACTGATGAGGTCCTGACCGGGCCCAGTTTTGATCCAGGGACCTCTTGCGTGCGACGTGCGAGCCCAATACTGAAAAGTCTGCTACAAAGTAATTAATCGGTCGCGAGGGGTAGTATTGGGTATTTCTGCGGACTGCCACAGGACCAATTAAAACATTTTAAAATCGCTCTTTTAAGAGACGAATTGAAATTCTTTTCAAAACGGAGTGAATTTTTCATTCACTCTATTAAAAGTGATTCTAAATTCGCTATTTTTCGGCAAAGTGTTCTTTTTTTAACGAAAACACACTCAGCAGGAGTGAATATTGTTGAAAAATATTTCGTTCTTTTTTTGAGTGAAAAATTCACTCTCTTCTTTTAAGAGTGCACTGAATTCAAATGTTCATTAATTTAAAGTTTCATTTGAAACTGAACGAAACATAAACATAACTTTATACCACATTTTCAAGGGCGGATGCCAATTTAAGACAAATCCACGGCCCTTAAAGTACACCTAATTTTACATTTCTTTCAACATTATGTCGGATAAAGGAGGGGAACAAGGGACATAAAAAAACGCCCAGGTTACGCCCTTATCTGCTATATTCTTTCGAATTACACGCAAGTCGATGAATGAATACATTTCTGAAATAATCGCGGCTGAACACTGAACAGATTCAATCTCTACTTGCGTAGGTTTGACAAAATCCTATACACTGAACAAAACAATGAGGGGAGCACTTTTCCTACTTTTGTTAACCCTTTCAGTTCCAAATTTTTATTTTTTTATTCTAAAAATCTAAAATTTTGTTAACTTAATTCATTATGCATCTAGAATGAAATGGTAAAAAACAGGGGAAAAAATGTAACTAAAATTTAAGAGGGATAAATTGGAATCATCTATTTTGAATAAATTATAACAATAATTTTTTCAAATTTTATTTGTTAAAAAAGTTTAAATCAATTTTTAAACATCTAAAAATGCAAGCGTGAAGAATTTAGGATCAATTTATTTCATAAATTTTTTTGGGAGTGAATTTTATTTTACTGTGTTTTTCATATTTTCATTTAATTAAAACAAGCATTTTTAATTCTTTAAAAAAAACAAGATTCTTCCATCTTATGATAAATGAGTGCGAGACAAACTTGGTGAGAAAAAAATCGCAAGCTGATGATTCCAAATTAAATCATTGGAGGTGAAAGGGTTTAAACCATGCATTCCCCTAATTCTTTTGAGCAGTGTATAACGTTAAAAAGAAAGGTATTTTTATCATTGTATAAAGAAAAATCCCAATGGTCACTTAGTTAAAAGTTTACTACTAATCTCTGCAATATAAACTAAAAAAACACTTTTTCTAAAAACTCAATAGATTTTTTCTAAAATAGATACAAACTTCCAACGATTTAAGACAGGAAAAACAGTCCTTTACAAAACTTTATTTATCCTGGTCTTAAAGTTTTAATTACTCAAACCACAGAAATGTACTCAATTAACCATTTTGGTCCAAATATTTCTATTAAAAATCATTTATCAGCAATAATCATCGTTTATTTATCAGCAATAATCATCGTTTATTTATCAGCAACAATCATCGTTTATTTATCAGCAATAATCATCGTTTATTTATCATCAATAATCATCGTTTATTTATCATCAATAATCATTGTTTATTTATCATCAATAATCATCATTTAAAATTTACTTTAATTACCTTTTTTTATGTAAAGAGTAGAAAATTGCTGAAAGTTAATTATTCCACTCCTAAATCAGTCTTAAAAGAATAATTACATGACTTTCAAATATATATTACTAAATAATTAGTAGAGTAGCAATTACATCTATTTCAAGCTAAAAAATTATATTGTTAATTGCTTGTCCATGAAATGGATAAGTTAGCCATTGCATTTTGGAAGAGTGCCTAACGTTAAATACAGAAATAAAAGTTACTGCATGTCCCCAATTGTGTTAGCTGAAAGTTATGAGAAAAGTGCAAGTTGAAATAGGTACAAAAAAAATTGCAAGGTGGCATGGTTAAATTAGTGAGAAAGGGTGTGGCTTGCCAATTACTAGGAATGTATTGATTAGGATGGGGTTTTGGCACACCACACGTAACAGCTATGAAGTAGAAAATTCTAAAAATAAGTAAAGCTGTTGATTTGTTCAAATTAATATTTATATGGAAATTTCTTTATTTAAAAATCAATTTTTTTAAACAATTATTTAAATCATATCAATGTTACGTTAAAAATGCATTTAATCGCTCAGTCAAAAATTACATATTTCCTTAATATTATTTTACGATTTGCAAAAATTATATGTGTGTCTCTTATTATATAAATATAAACAAGTTACAACTTGCGCTGTCAATACTTTCCCTGGGATAATTCTGGTATATGGTATTTAATAATTCATATTGAAACAAGTTTTTCATCTGTGCTGTTATAATCTCAGTCTTAATTTTTAAAATTTTAACACACTTTGTATTACAAAATACTTCCATAAGTTATGATGAATTACTACGTTTAAAATCCTAGAGCACATGCTACTCATAGTTTTATGGAGATACGTTACACCAAATGTATTAAGGTACGTTTTGACAGCATTCAGCCACTTTAAAATATACAATCTCTAACTTAAGTTGGGTACATATCAACAAAATACAGCTAAACACTTAAACATTTAGATTGAAAAGTACTATGCTGTAAAACAATTTTCAAAAGCATAAAAACTAACAAAACGGCCAACTAAGTGCAATTCTGACGTAGGCAGGTAAATTGCATTATCTAAACTAATGACTTGGACAATTGTTGTAAGCACTTAATAGTTATCAACGATAAGAAAGCATACTAAAAGAAGACTGATTACTCCAGGGCAAAAATGGTCCAGTTCATTGTTGTAGTTACTGCAGTTTACCAGAATTTAACACTAACATTTTTGCATCTTAAAATTAATCGATGTACTTTATTTTAAGAAAAACTTGCAATTTGTTAAAATATAAACCATTTTAACGGACTTAAAGAAGTAGTACCTTGTGAATTTATTAATGATCTTTCACGTATTATTGGATTTTTTTTTTTGATTCCCAGGAGAAGGGGCTAATGGATTTTACCTTCGCCTGTTGAAAAATTCAGAGTGAGAGATGATTACTTCCAAACAAAATGGAATTTTGTACATAATTCGTTCCCAGAAGATGTTTCTTATTTAAAAACGAAGTGATTTATTTATCGACAACTTATTTTTTTGTTCATAACGTTTTTGAGCTGTTTTATACATTAAAAACCTTTGAGTATTTACGAATTTGAATTTACGATTTGGAATTGTGAGCAATGTTTTAGAATTATTTGCGTGCATTCCATAATTTATTAAACTTTAAAAAGGCTAAATGGTGAAATATTTTGAATTGTACATTGCTATTTTTAACATTTAACGTAATGCTATTGGATATACATATTTGTATTTTACTCGAACTCCAGAAAATCATATTCAACAAAAATAACACTTTTCTTGAAACTTTCATCAAACAAATCGTTCTTTTTTTGTATGGCGTGGGTGTTACGGAGTTGAAACCACCTAGAAGTATATCATTAATTTATTAACATATTTATATCGGTATTAATATATATATTAACGGTAAGAAGGTTTAGAAAAAATTTTTGGACTTAGTTCTGGCTATAATATAATTTCCAAATCGGCTTTTTCCAGGGATTTTAAGTAAATTTTAGAATCCTGACGTTGTTAATTACTATATTGGTAGTTGTTTTTTTACATTGTAGCAATTGAGAAAAGTTTTAACATAGTTTTGACTTTTTATTAGAGTAATTTTTCAGTTTAACTAAAAAATGTCCTTTTTTCAATGCAGGTTCCAAGAATGTGGAGCTGGTTGCACTGCCTATTTGCAGTTGTCTCACTTTTAATGAACTTCTCAATGGCTCAACAACAAATCAACACTACTGAAATACCAAGGTATGTTCAGGACGATTTTAAGGAGAGTTTTAATTTTTTTTGTTCAAATTTAACTTATTAAGTTTCATGTTATACAGCAAGTCTACGAGGAAGGAAAGCTAAAGTATACAAAATAATGTACATAATTTTTTACTTCCCTCGTTCAAGTTCAAGTCAAATGCTAACATGTGTTCGAAATTTTTAGTGTACGTGGCCAGTAAACCGGACATTTTCTAGAACGATAACTTAAAACCAATATTTTTCTGTACATGTAATTGAATTTTTTTTTAATAACATATCTTCACTGAGGGAGTGGCTGTTATTTTTCCATCGACAAACACTAGAAAGACGATAAAAAATTTAAAAGAAAAATATAAGCTATTTGAAAATAATTCTTGAAAATTATTCGAAAAAATCTTTTTCTGTCAACAAACAGCCAGATAACTCTGTTTTCTTAAAATAAAAAAATAATTAATTAGATACATGATTTATTATATCGATTATTATCATACCAGCATATAATTATTGGTGACATACCAGCATATATTTTATATGATTGACTTTGTAGTTTGAAATCAAACAATACAATACCAAAACGTTGAGATTTATTGTTGTTGTTACAATCCTTTCCAAATGGTTGCTGCCTCATTCTTACTTTATCATTCTTCTTCAGTAGAATCTTCAACTGAACTTTTGTTTTTAAAAAAATGCTAATAAGTCATTCATTTACTCATTAATAAACACTTTCAAGCTGAAGACCACAAAATACATTTATATAACTTCTTAACCAAAACTTACTTAACCATATTAAAATGTTGCAAACATTCCGAAAAATATACTCTAGGTGAAAAATTAATTATTTTAATAAAAGTACACAATGAAAAGAGGTTATTTTTAGGAGACTTGATAACCTTCCTTTATTCCTTAAAAACGTGGTTGCTATGCAACACTTTTCTGTCTTTACATAACTACGCTAACTTAGAGTTTCAATACTCAATAAATAGTAAGTTTAGCTCTATTATGAATTTTAGCCTACTTTTAGCTTCCACACTACTTTTATAACGTAAAAAGTGGAAGGTATTATAATCGTTCAGTCCATCTGCCTGTCCGTCTGTCTGTCTGTCACCCACTTTCACAGAACGAACCGCAAGTCGCACAAACATGTGGGATACATCATTTTGAAGCAAAACATCAGGCTAGGTTACATCCCAAATGTCATTAAAAATATAAATTAGAAGTAAATTAAAAATTTAAATAACTAAAAATTTAATCTACATTGAAATAACATGCAAATTCCATTTTCATTTAATATTTTCACTGTTGCCATTTCGTCAAACGTACGAGAAACTTTATTTAAAATAAAAATAAAACACTCGAAAAATATTTATTTATGTCATATGATTCAGTTTGGATTGTTGTGATATCACAATAGAGAGTTATTTTGATGTTTCATTATATATGTATGAAGAAAGATGCATAACGAATTCTAACTTTGAAGAAAATGCAAAAGTTCGCTTTTATTTTTAAAGCATCAATTTTACTAATTATTTATTCTTCTCTTTTTTAAAAGAAAGTTTAATGAACATGGAAAATTTTGGCGACTAAAAGATATTTATAAAAAAAATATTGCATCAGTATTCTTCGAATTTCAAACAAATTTAGCAAACGATAATGAGTAATTATTAATTTGAGAAAAAAGATTAATAAAAATTGTTCATTTTGGCGTTTAAAAGTTTGAATTAGAAATAAATTATAAGCTGAAGGCCCTGTTTGTCGAATTTCTTTTCTGAGGTGTATAAATAGTGCGTTTTTTTGTTGAGCACAAATATTGAGTGGAAGCGGTTTAAGTGACAGATTTGTACAAGCAGATTTGTTTGTTTTAATCAAAAACTTAAAATGATTTTCGCCTTAGATTTACAGAATTCTTTCTAACTAATTTTAAATTCTTTATGTCAAAAGGTTTTAAATAGAGACTTTATTGCTAGTTTTTGCTGACGATCTAAGCCTTTTCCTTCCTTATAACTCTGTTATTTTTTTAAAAATTCTTTTTGTTGAAAGGTATAGCATCAAATTTTTACTTTGTGTTTGTCTGTCTGAACGCTTATCCGTCCATCCGTCCATTTTTTCTATGATGGTCTAGTTAACCTTCAGTTCTAACAGTCCAGTTTCTAAAATTCTTTTTTTTTGTTAGAAAGGTAGGACATCAGATACTATCTTTAATACTTTTTTCGCCTATCTATTATAACCCTAGTGTAGCTCTACTACGACGATAATTCAAACTAACCTGACTTAACCTCGCCTGTCTATACGCGCTATAAGAATTTCAATGAGTAGGGGAGAGTGGGAGCTAATGGGACGAATTTTTATTAACCTATGTATTTCAGCAAAAATACCAGAATTTCAATTTCTTTTTTTAAAAGCTCATAAAATAAACATTCGTTTACTTAAATATTCATTCGACAGATGTTAAAACATTACCATATTTTAGTTGCAGAGCATTTTAAGCAAACATGTCATTAGCAAACATGGGGGGTCTAATGGGACAAATGCAGGGCTAATTGGACATTATAAATGTTGCCTCAATAAAAATTTCAAAAAACGGAAAAGAAATCAGAAAATGAACTGAAAATAAAATTTTAAAGCAAACACCATTTACATAATGTATACGTAATGAAATTTTATTTTTTAAAACAATTATTTCCCATTGAAAGGTGAAATCCCAAAGTTAAAACTCAAAATCGAAGATGCCCCCATAATTTTTGTTGAATCACTTCAAAGGATATTTTTGTAACTAAATCTTCTAAAATTTATCCCAAAACTGTCCTCTTTTTCATTTTCAGGGTATGTGAATTTAAAAAGACCGTCATTATCTTCAAATAGCTTTCCCGGAGTTCATCGCTTTCCATTTTAGAAATCAATCCAACGTAATAAAGAATAGTTTGCTTTCTAGACAATTTTACCAACAAAAAACATTTATCAACAACAAGCTCTGTTCAGGTGTAATTAATGAAATTGCAGGTGGAAAATATCTCATCAATAAAGCTACTTGAAATTTCACTTATTATACGACGAAAAAAGTTCAAAAAGTTTAAGATTAAAGTTTTAAAAAGTTTTTAGCAACTTTACTGTATAAGATATTAGAGATTTATATAGATTCTTCAAGAAAATCAGACAAAGCTAGGTTTATTTGTATCCCATTTGACCCCACAGTTTCTGTCCCATTAGACCCCACAGTGTTACTATTTAAAAATGATCCAACCCAGAACCACGTGTATTTCACCACAGTTTTTGACATATAATATCTTCATCTATGATATGACTTCTACTTAAAACTATTGTTTAATTCATGAAAAGTTTTTATTTAATACTTTAAAAGTGTAAAAAAATACACTTTTAACTTACTTTGGATTCTCCAAAACAACAATTCTTGTCTCCACTTCAGCACATGTTTTTAATGGATGAACTTTGGTTGTTAAAATATGAAGTCTAACTGTTGCAATGTTGTCGAGTAGAAATATTTGTAAAAAAGTATACTTTTCTCCTCTTTTGACCCCTTGTCCCATTAGTCCTGCGTCCCATTAGCCCCCACTCTCCCCTAGTAAATTTTCAGGATAGTATTGTATTCTTTCAGAAGATCGTGTTATTTTATTGATTAGTGATAATAATTTTAACCCACTTTCTTTTATCAGTGCATGAGTAAAATTATTTAAACTATTTCTCAAATACCTCATGCTTATATGTGTATTTGTCTAACTTTCTTTCACCTTTGTGAAATGAATCCCAGCTTTTTCCTGTTGATTGAGAATTTAATTTTATGCATAATTTTTATTTTTAGGTTTGAAACTGAAACCGATAAACAAATTTTGGATAAAATCCTGGACAGAAAACGTTATGATAGCAGAGTAAGACCAAGTAGTAAGTAACTGAAATTTTTATCATGTCACACCCTTTTTAACACAAATTTAATATCCATTTGTGGGACAAGTTTATATTGTGAGAAAATAGCAGATGGTAACTTGATATTTTAGCTGCAATATATTGTGTTATGTCTTGAAAAGTGACAGGGCTTTTATCTATTTCTTTCAATTCACATTTTATAAAATTAAACAAAAAGGTTTGTAACAGAATCTGTCACGTAGCCCACTTCCACACAACATTTGTGTTCAACAGGAAAAAGGCGCCAATCACAGTATTAATTATATATTAAACATTTACACGCTAAATTTGGCTAGTTTTATTTATTTTCTTCAAAAATTCAATAATTATTTCTTATCGTTTGCTAAATTAATTTATATTTAAATAATAAATATATAATATTCCTCACTTTTAAATAGAAGCAAAACATTTCATATAACATACATTCAAAGAATCTATTTGTGAAATATATTTAACGTCATTTCAAACTGATTTATGTCGCAAAAATATTTTTTTATTATTTAAAAGAAATAAAGTAATCGATCAATTGCAATGGTGATTTTCTAATAAATTCTAATAGGTTGTCTACATATTAAAATGAGTACCAACTTTGAAAATTCCAATGGCAACACCCATTTTTTTAAATAAAAATGTTTAGCACCTTCAAAATACCCCATGTAAAAAAGAATTATTTATTTTGCATGATTTGCTGCGATATTAAAGCATCAATTTTGAACTCGTTTAGGGGGAAATCTCCAGAACGAAATAGGTAATATTTATTTGTGTCTTTTCAAAATGACAAGCTAACAAAAGGGTTGACATTATCTCGCCAACGGATGCTAGAATTTAAGCTTCTTCACTAATATTGTGATTTTTTTTGGATGTTTTTTTTTTTAATTTTGGATTTTAAAATTCAGAAATAAAATAAAGGATAGAAGAGGAAAAGTTTTAATTTTAAATTAAGTCACATATACAGTTATTTATAACGAACAGATTTTCAAATGCGATTAGTTACAATCAGATTGACAAACATGATTATTACATTTATGTTTTACATTTTTTATGCAAATTTTCGTTTCATTCATATTGCTACAAAAAGTTTCTTTAAAATTCGGCGCACTTTATCGGTAATATAAACCACGTATAAATCTCCTAGGGGAGGGGGGGGGGAGGGGAGGTACATATAAATTCCGGCTTGTGTGCTTGATCAGAGACCCGCTTTATAAGCCTTCGTCAAGTAAGACAGACACATAAAGAATTTTTACTGTCACAGAGAAAGGAAGTACACCCAGGGCGAAGGCGGGAATCGAACCCGCACCCATTACAGCGCGTAGACTGCTAGCGTAATGGTCCAAACCACTCGGCCATCTGGGCCCAAAATCTCCTAGGACATTCTACAATTACGAAACTTTTACTCAAAATTACTTAAAAATAAAACTTATTAAATCGCTTAGACTTAACGTATGCAGAACTTTTTATATTACAACCGTAATTACAACCTATTAATAACCGTATAAGCTTTTCAAAAGATATTTGAGCACATTTGAAGAGCTTAGTGGAAGAACGTGCTAAGTTACAATTTTGAAAAAGTGTGCTTTATGTGTCAATGAATATATTACTAACTTCTTTATAAGGATTTCAATTTTCCCCTTTTTCATAAATTTTAAGTTTAGAATATTTTTTACGGTTTGCAAGTACCATTTTTAACAGATCTGAGTGCAAACGAAAAACTTTAAAGCTAATTTTCCCTTTTTCAACTTTTGTCACTCAGCTTCCTCTAAGCTCTTCATTTAGCCACGCAAATATTTATATATTTTCCTTAATTGAAACTTTAAATATCTTATTTTAGCAAAGAAAATGAGTCACGTCTACACACTTTCATCAACTATAGTACTTTGTTATAAAATAATCTTAATTAGGTTAGCTAATTGTTTTAAAGTTTTGATTAGTATTGCATCGTTATATTATTATAAAAACTTAACTTCTTGATAAATTTATTCCTTGAAATAAGAAGAAATTAATTGTTAACAGAATTATAACAAAATAAGAAACTTGTAATAAATTAAACGTATTATTACCGCACTGAGTATGGAAAGTAACAATGTTTTGTGAAAAGATTCATGAAAAAAACAACGTATATTTATTGGCGCAAGGTATATTATCAGTGGAAACTTGAGTTCCTAAATAAACATGCACATTTGTACTAATAAACAATTTACGTCAATAATATACTTTGTTTTCTTCGTGAATCTTCTAATGCAGGGGCTCCCAACCTTTTTGCACCTGCGTACCACTTGACTTTTTGAGAAATTTTGGCGTACCACCAGACCTAAATATTTTAATAAAAGTAAAATATTTTCTTCTAAAAGTGCTCAAAGGCTTTTTTGAATTCATGAGAAAACTTCATATTTAATGGTTTGATATTTTTTTTATTTATAACATGCTTATGATAAAGGAGAAATAAAAAGATTAAAATGGCATTATTTACAGTTTCATTTATTACCTATAGGTATAAAACCATATAAATAAAATAGTACAAACTCGGCAAAAAAAATTAATTATCATACAAATATACTTTTATAGTCTTTAGTGCAAAACTTCTTGTTGTTTGTCTGTGAATAAAATATGAACATTAGGAATAATGGAACTTATCTTCACTCTTTGTCCTCTTCAACACTTATTCTGCTTCTATGTTTATTTTTTATGTACAAGAGTTCAGAAAATCCACTCTCACACAAGTAACTCCTGACAAATGGCATAAAAAAATAGCAGATCTTGGCCGGAAGATCAAAGGGTACTAGGTTTTACATCCTTTCCAGAAGTTAATAGAAGGTTTCTCTTTAAAATAATGTTAATGCTTAAAATAATGAGATATGTTTGCGTGCTCACTGCTTATGCGTACGGAAGCTATTAATAGCATCATTTTACTCACATCAATCACTCGTACCACCTGACATTTTACCGCGTACCACTGGTGGTACGCGTACCACCGGTTGGGAACCGCTGTTCTAATGTATCATACGCAAAGTTGAAGACATTTTCTGGATATTTTCTGAATAACTTTTTTGTCCCATTAACTTAATAGAAAAAGCGTTTACAGTACAGTAAGTATCATATAATGATCTCTTACACTGTACAATATAAATGATTATTTGTTTGAAGTATACATTAACACACAAAGCACATTTCACACAATTATATCTTACTGAATGTTAACAAATTAACTTGAAGAATTTAAATTCTTTTTTCATGTTTCTGAATTTGTCCTATTTAAATTTTCCCACACTACGTTGTTCATTTGTCTTATAATTTGCTTATTTAGATAAACTTTTTAAAAATATTTATTTAAATGATGCGTTTACGCATATTTGTGTAGAAATAGGTTAACAAACAGTCCTAAAGTAATTAATTACAAAGCAAACTATATAATTTATCCCACTCGTGTACTCTATTATTCAACATCGAATTCTTTAAAACTATCACGCAAAATTTTAACGGAAAATATAATTAAATTAAATATAATATATATAAATATATATAATATATTTAAATATAATTAATATAATTAAAAGTTAATGGTGCGTTTACGCATATTTGTGTAGAAATAGGTTAACAAACAGTCCTAAAGTAATTAATTACAAAGCAAACTATATAATTTATCCCACTCGTGTACTCTATTATTCAACATCGAATTATTTAAAGCTATCACGCAAAATTTTAACGGAAAATATAATTAAAAAGTATTTCTGTATGTATTTGTTCTCAAACAAACGCTAGCGAAACTAAGCCTCAAACTTTTTGAAATTGTTAGATTGTATAGCATTTATGTAGTATAGTCGCAATTTGAAAAGACACATTGTTTATGTTCTATGAAACCGGACTGTCTGGCAATACATTCTACAACATAATAGCAACCTTGTTTTATTCTAGGATCAAATAGTAAACTGGCTTTGAATATAATATAGGATTTGATATTCAATCTAACATCCACGGTACCTCGCGGTCAGAAGAAAAATGCGTTATTAAATGACTGCCAGTTTTAATATCCGTCCACAATTTATGATGCACCATTGTTGGTCGCTTATACGCTTTACCAATCCCTTTTCAGCAGCATAAAGCACATTTCATCTGCATTTAGATGGATTTCACTTCTGCCTTCTTCGGATTGCTTTCTGTTTATGATTTATAACCGAAAGGGAAAATACGAGATCAGTTGTGGAGAAAAAGTCGTCCATTAATCGATGTCAATTGAATACGGATTTCAGTTTATTTTTTATATTTTAATTTTCTTTGATGTGTGTATTATTTGCGTATCATTAAACTTACTTGCAAATGCTCATTGGTTTCGAATAGCTTCTGTATTTTATTTTTTTACATTTAGACATACAAATGAAAAATGGGAAAATAAAAGGTATTGAAAGATCTGTTTGAATAAGATCACAGCACAAAGTGTAAACAAAACTTCGTCGCAATAAACAACACTATTTACACTTTGGTGAATTAATGGCAATGCATGGCATACTGAAAGTATTTTTTTATTCTGAGGAAAATGTGTGCACTTTGTAGCCTATATTTGCTTCGTATACCTTTTTTACAGATCGAAGGTGAAGTAAACAAAAAAAACATGAGGTATATATAACTTAAATTACAATATTATAACACATTAGTTATGCCAAAACATATTTATTAAAATAAATACGTTTTAAAAATTTATATTTTCCGGGTTCCCGAATTCAATTTTCAAAAGTTCATTGAGTACAACCATTAATTTTGTGCTCCAGTGGAAAAACGAATGATGTCAAAGAATATAATAAAAACAGATGCCGTTTTTCTATTAGGTTACAATATTTGATCTCAACTTTGATAGCAGGCGCAAATGGTCGTTCCATACAACAGCGAGATTTATTGCAAAACCAAACAACCAAAAACACATCCTTCCTTTTTAATTTACAAAGGGTTTATAACAAACAATACTGGGAAAACATGTGTAAAAGACTTTCAGAGCAACTCGATCGATTGTCGTTCCTTGCGATATTTTTTCCGTTACATGTGGTAACTTTTTCTGTCACTAAATAAATTTTTCTTATTTTTTTTTCTAGATAAAACGGATGTGAATGTAACCGTCCTCATTCTTTCCCTGTCATCTCCAGATGAATCCAGTCTTGTAAGTGAGTTGCATTTGCTAACGTGGACTCCCAATATTTGTTGTGTAGAACTTCTAAATCTGCTCTGTTTCAGACCCATTTATAAGTTATTGACGTAAAGCTGTTGATAACATTCATTAATAGTTTGATTTGATATTTATTGTTTAATTTTTATTTACAATTTAATATAGTATAAATATATTACTAGTAGCATCAAAACAAAACTAAGGCCTGTGATACTATATCAGGACAATAAATCGTATTATCGTGCTTAACACTTTATTAAAATAACTGTAAGGGAAGTATAACAAAAGTGGCTACTGTTCCTAAAGTTATTACCCTTCGTTTAATTTGCTTTTATAACCAGTACGCCAATTTTGATGTTTAACAATGATGCCACTAGAACCAGTACTAAATTGTACTTTTTACAAAAAAGTTATGAGTACCATGTAGAGCAAATATTTTGAGCTGAATAATTATTTGAATTTAGTGTTTATCTCTGTAGAGGCAACTTAATCGAATTAATTATATCATTTCGATTCTTAATTGAAATGAAAATTAGTGTTCATTTCGATTCTTAATCGAAATGAAAATTAATCAGAATTAATCCTGGTTACAATTTTGTGAGAAGTTTTATCAATCAAGTTATTTAGAAACGAGGTGGAGCAGAAATACGAGAAGTAACCTTTTTCCACCAGGTTTATCACTAAGTCAAATATTTTTCCATACAATTTTCAAACACTGACTTGAATAAAAATTGTTGTTAGCGAAAGTACCATTTAGAGCTAATTTTACACCAACAAATGGGACTTGGTCAAACGATTTTCAAAAACTGACTTGAGCAATGTATTTATAAATAGTAATACGATGTTGAGTTCATTCTAAGCTAGAGAAGTCAAGCAATTTTTCTACATTAACTTGAACAATGTTGTTGTGCTTGGAAATATTATGTAGAGGCTCCTTTTCCACCAGGGTATGGGACTAAATCAAGCAGTTTTCCATATCAATTTCTACAATGACTTGAGCAATTTTGTTGTTTGCATTTATAATATCTAAAGTTTTTTTTTCCACAAGAGATAGCAGGAATCAGTAAAACAATTTTCCAAACCATTTTTCAAAGATAACTTAAGCAATGTTGTTACAAACAGAAATACGATATAAATTTCTTTCTAAACCAGGGATATCACTAAGTCAAACAATTTCCCATACCAATTTCCAAAACTTACTCCATTAAAATTCTGTGTGCACAGAAATACGAGATGGAGCTAATTTTTTTAACAAGGATTGGGACCAAGTTCAACAATTTTCCAAACCATTATCCAAAACTGACTTGAACACTGTTGCAGAAATTCGAAGTAGAGATCCTTTCCAAAAGGGTAGGGCTCTAAGTCAAACAATTTTGCAAAAACTGATTTGAACACAATTTTGTGTAAATAAAAATTACGATGGTAGAGTTCCTTTTTCCCCATGGATGGGACTAAGTCAAACCATTTTCCTTCAAATCCTAGTCCAACACTGACTTGATTGAATAATGTTGTTGTGGCAGAAAAACGAGTTAGAGATCTTTTTTTCTACAAAGGGTTGAGACCAAATTTTGAAAAAAAAAATCAAACCACTCTCCATCACTGTTGCAGAAATTTGAGATGTAGCTCCTTTTCCACCACGGAACTGGACTAAGTCAAACAAGTTTCCAAATCATTTACCAACACTGACTTGTTTGAATAACGTTGTTTTGCGCAGAAATACGAGGTGGAGTTCCTGCTGCACCAGAGCTGGGACGACCCTCGCCTGCGGTACGACGACGTGGGCCGGTACCGGTACCTGAACGGCATGTCGCACCAGGAGCGAGTGTGGACCCCGGACATTTACTTCATCAAGCATGGAGAATTCAAGGCTCCGCTTGCACAAATGCACATGGCGCTCAAGATATTCAACAACGGATCCGTCCGATACATCACCAGGTAACCAGAGTCCCTAGATAGTGGCTCTTCTAATGTATACAGAGTCATGACAGCCTTGTCAGTATGTCAACCCTCGTTTACCAAGATTATTTCAGATTGCGTAATGGCAGTCAGATCAGAGAAGCAATCCAGCGGGGATCATGATTTTTTCACCATATGTCATTTTCTCCATTATTATTTAATAAATCTTTTCCAAGAAAATATCATCTTTTAACATTATATTGTAGAATCATTTAATAACATTGTAACTAACTATTATCATTCAGCGCGTTATTGTGAATAGCTTTGTTAAAGTACTGCTGATCGCTATTAGCCTAGATGTCACTCACTTTGTTTTGAATTGTGTTGTCATGACTCAGTATACACATTAATATAATTCAAAATTGAGTGCCTCCAGTAACTTATCACAGCCATCAGATCACATAGCATGAGAAAAAATGGCATTGACAAAACAATACGATTTTTCAAGATAATTGTCTGAAGTTTTGCATTTCCAGAACATTTTATTTGATAATCAATATTTTTATTTGATAATTGTGCCGAAATTGCAGTGATATACCTTTAATAATTGTATCGATTGACGTACCTCTAAGTTTTGCTTATTTTAGCAATTTTCACTAAAAACTTTGTAAACTTTCTGTTGAGTCATTTGTCCGCTCCCAGCGCGATATACGGTGACATTATATTAAAAGTTTTCATTTAAAGTATCGTCAAAATCAAAATAATTTGAAATTTACTTATGCAAACTGGAGCAATGCTCTTCCTTAAAAAAGATTGAAGTAACGGATGTGAATTTTTACGTATGTATTTCCTTTTTAATGTTACTGCGCTTGCGCAATCTTTGTCGGAAGATTTTATAACTTTAATCCATTACTCTATCGCTACAATTTGTCATTTCTCCTTGGCAAACAAATCCCCTTGCACAACGAGTGCTTGTATCGAATTTTGCAAATATGACTCTTGGTTTTTATTTTACAGACATAAAAATATGAAAGATTATTTACAGCCTCATGAACTAGTAAATAGCGTTTAAATAATAGTTACTGGCATTCTTCCCATTTGAAAACATCACAATTAAACAACGATCAATAAAGTTAAATCAAATTTGGAATTATTATTAGAATTTAGTGGATTAAATTTGATTTTAAAATTTTGATCAAATTAATGTTTAAAGGTCTTCATACTTAAAAATTTAGTTATTTTATGAAAACATCGAATCAATTTGAGTAACTTCGTTTTTGTCTCACTTCAATAACCCTGAATTGTTAAGAAGAATGTTTCTTTTAACAGTGTAAACGTTTTTTCGTTTTTTCCCAATTTGAACATTTGAACTACCAAAAAGAAAATTAAAACCTTTTGCTTTATTACTGAAATTTTTTAACCTTATTTCTCTTTAAAAGTCAATTGATTCTCAATTCTTCAAAGTTCTCTCTAGAAGCATATTTTTTGGCATTTACTAACTAATTTAAAAGAAACGATCCATCTTGGTGAAGAATTTACCTTCTTAAAATTGTTTTTGTTTAATTGATTTTGTGCAGTATTTCTATTTTTGAATACTTAAATATAATAATTTGCATTTTCTTTTTCAAATCTTAGTTCTTGTGTTTCCTTGGAATTTCTCAAGCGTATATTTAATTTACAGACTGTTGTTTCCAAAATGAAACATGCAAATTAAGTTTATCGAAAGCTTGTATTTTAAAAGTTATTCATAAACAAAAGGAAGATTATTAGTAAATAGGTATTTGTTTGATCTTCAGTCATTTACTTTAACCTTTTAGCTTCCGTACTACGTTTATAATGTAAAAAATGGAAGGTATTATAATCGTTCAGTCCAATGTTTGTCTGTCTTTCAGTCCATCATCCACTTTCATAATTCAAACTACAAATGCTATCGACAAATGTGATACGTCAAAAAATTCAGCGCATCGAAATTAGAATGCATTGAAAATTTCAGAAAAGAATTCGAATTCGAAGTACTTCAATTATTTT
Source organism: Oedothorax gibbosus (assembly GCA_019343175.1). NCBI lineage: Eukaryota > Metazoa > Arthropoda > Arachnida > Araneae > Linyphiidae > Oedothorax > Oedothorax gibbosus. The sequence goes on from CM033272.1 coordinate 32,682,698, forward strand.
AAAAACTGCAAAATTTAATGCTCATTTAAAAAGCATAGGAAGCCATTTTTATTAGAATTAAATCATCATTGCCATTCGCAACAATCGCTCGAGAAACTTTAATTCTTTTAAACAATAAATTAAAATAAATTTATTTTTGCGCCATAAATCAGTTTAAAATGACGTCAAATATATTTCACAAATATATTCTTTGATCGAATATTGATATGAAATGTTTTCCTTCTATTTAAAAGCGTGGAATATTACATATTTATTCTTTGAAATATAAATTATTTTAGCAAACGATAACAAATAATTATTGAATTTTCGAAAGAAAATAAATGAACCAGCCAAATTTAGCATGTAAATTTTTAATATAGAATTAATACTGTGTTTGGCACGTTTTTACCTGTTAAACACAAATGTTGTGTGGATCCGGGTTAAGTGATATATTCTGTTACAAACCTACTTGTTTTTTTAACAAATACTTAGGACATTATTTTTGTGATAAAAGACAATTGTAAAAAAACAATATTAAACTTAAAATTAATTTTCCATGAAAGTCACTTCTGTTTATTCAAACTTGTTTCCTTTTTTAGGAGAAATATGATTTTAAACTGTCAAGGGAACTTACAAATTTTTCCTTTTGATAATCCTAAGTGTCCTTTCGCCATTGAGAGCGGTAAGTGATCCTTTTCTGTTTTTTTTATAGATAAGTGGACGATAGTTTTTAGGTTGTATTTTATGAGTGCATAACTCTTTTATAGTTGCTTTTAAGTGTCTTTGCATTTTTTATAGGAAAATAAACTTATTTAATTAAATTCCACTTCAACTGTTTCGACAACATAAGTGCTAACAAATGTTTTAATTAAATTACCTTAAAATAGCATAAATGTAGCAGATCATAGTTTTTTAAGATTAACACATAGTATTAGATTTCAATAAAATAAGTATTCAGATAGAAAAAAATTCTCAAGAATGATATCAGAACTAAACTTTTAGTAAAAAAAGTTCATAGTACTTTTGATCTAAACATAAGTTTCCAAACGCGTTTAAAATAAACAGCAGGGCGACTATCTTTTATATTTTATTACTTTCTGTCTAATGATATCAACTAACTAAGTGATATCATTTGACAATGAGGAGAAATTTTGTTTAACTGATTGTAAAAATTTCGTCGAAAAACATTCCTTGAAAAGTTATTACGAAGGCATCTTGAAAAAGACTCCTTGACTTGAACATATTTAAATCTGAAAAATATTTAGAAATATAAGAACTACTACCAGTACATTTGTACGATTTTTAGTTCTAGTTGCATATATTTTGTCGATATATAGCACGAAACTCGCAAAGATATTTAAGTAACAACATTATCGGAGTGTTTGACGTCATCGGCAATGACAGGTCGCAAATGTTTAATAAAATTCTTCTTTTGAGTAGTCTTAAAGGACACCGTGCACGTTAAAAATTCAATAACCTTTCCATACCTAAAATAATTGATCAAAAACGTGTGTGTGTGTGTGGTGTGTGTGTGTGTGTGTGTGTGTGTGTGTGTGTGTGTGTGGTGTGCGTGTGTGCGTGTGTGGTGTCGTGTGTGCGGTTTGCGGTGTGCTGTGTTGCTGTGCGTGTGTGACGTGTGTGCGTGTGCGTGTCGTGTGATGTGATGTTGCTTGTTGCGGTGTGGGTGTGCGCGTGTGCGTCGTGTGCGTGTGTAGTGCGGCTGTGCTGTGCGTGTGCTTGCTTGCTGGTGATCAGTGCGTGCGTGCTGTTTGTGCCTTGAAAAGTCACGGAATTTTATTCGGATTTGCTTTGACATAATACGTTAAATTTTCGAAACACATAGCCTCTCTAAAAAATACTAAATGAATCATGGGCTTACTAATAATAAATAATATCCCAAAGCACAATATCGCAGTTCGTTTTTATCACATACCATTTTTCAGATATTACTTTTACATAATAAGGAATCGTTTTCAGGATACACCTAATATGCTGTCATTTCAAATACTTTTAGAATTCATCTCAATCAATTTTAATGGCAAGATATTATTTTTAATTGAACTGTTATGTGTAGAGTTAGTTTACAGCCATAGAATAGTTTTATTGCGGGAAATAATAATTCGGAAAAGAAATTAATCCTAACATGTCGAAAAACCATTTATAAAAGCAATTTCTTTAAAATATTTTCATTAAAAAGTATTAATATATAAATTTGTTACTTCATATTTAAATAAAAGGAAAAAATTTTTGCGAAAGCGCATCCTTCATCTATCCGCTTACAGCTGGAGTTTTAATGTCAGCGGTTAGCTGATATCCAATTTGATTAGTCATAAACTTAATAAATGAAAGAACTTTGAAAACGGATATAAAGATTGACGATGAGTGAAACTTTGCGAGGGTAACTCCATTTTCTCTGTAAACTTTTTTTGCCCCAAAATGAAAACCGGAAAACCGCATACGACAGCTTTTTCCAAAGAAGTATCTCTCATAAGATACGGCGGAAACTGAAATAACTTGGCAGTTAATCTTTTATGTTGGAACAAGAAGGGAAGGTTGGTTCAAACGCAAAAAATAATGGAACCAAAAGAAATAGCAAAATGAAAGATGGCGTTTTCCGTTGTTTTCTTTCCGTCAGCATAACATAAACAACCACCCACAATGAAAGCTATTTGAAGTGGCATATAAATACAAGTGTATGGTTGTATTGGACATTTCTTACTGTCACAGTATTGGAAAAACTACCAACAATTCTTTTTAAAAACTTCTTTTGATTTCAGAAAAAATTTCTGTGAAAGCTTATTACTCTCTCATCTGTTTAACCATAAATACACGTTCCAATTATTTACACATGAGCTCACATTATCATACTTAAGTTAGAGTGACTTCGGCCTCAGGTAACTGGGAAAATGTTATATGTCCTAATATTTTGCTAGCTAACCAATTTTCCTGCAAAATAGTGTAAAATCTCCTTATGAGGGATAAGAAAATTGGCTAAAATGTAAACTTGTTTTTACTGTATACATTTAAAATTTAAATTTTTAACTGAAATTTTAATACCTTAAAATTTATAAAAAGTAATTTCCAATAAAATAATAATAAATTTCTTTTCCATACGTCATAAATTCTAAAAGGAAGTTAATTTTTTTAATGTTTAAAAATACTGTGTTTTGCTGAAAAATCTGACGTTCAGGTAACGGGTTTAAACGTCTGTATCCCTCAGAGGGTTAATATTATTCCAACAATTTCACATCAGTATGATGGTAGAACGTGTTCATATGATATCATGATGTAATTACTTATGCAAGAATAATTGGCCATTAAATGTCTTCTTTATTTACCCCCCCCCTTAATACACGCACTACAAGATTATATAATGACTATGTCCACCCGTCTTCCTATCCGTCACCCACTTTCACATCCCAAACTCCAAATGGTACAGACAAGTATGTTATGTCAAAAAATTCAGCTGATGAAAACTAGCAATCATTGGGAATTTTTAGAAATAAATTCGAATTCGTTAAGTACTTCAATTTTTAAAAAAAATCTGCTTTATATAATGGACATGTTTCAGGTCTCCAGTGGGAACATAAATGCTGAATGAAAATAAATTCTTTCTCTAGTCTCGATTGGGAAATAAGTGTCACGTGGGACCAAAGACATTAAAATTTAATATTTTCTAATTCTTTTAAATCACCATTGCCACTTAATCATCATAAGAGTAACGTCATTTATTTAAAAGAAAAATTTAATTTCATTATATAATTCAATTTTGAATGATGTCATAATATGTATCAAAAATCGATTATTTGGCATTTTGCATCATTTGTTTATAAAGAGGCAGGTTGTGTTCTATTTCGTTTTATTTTAAAAGCAAACGTCATTTTCCCATCATATTTAAGCATTTATTAATGAGTAATGACGTTTTAATTCTATTTATTCCTTTTGAAATTTTTTTACTGCTATTTGTTTTTTAAATGGTATTTAAAAATAATTCGGTTTTGTTAGATTTTGAAGATGATGTATTGTTTTAAAGTTGTATGTTCATATGAAATGTTTCGCGTCTATTTATAAGCGAGAAATATTACATATGCATTCTTCGAAACGTAACTAAATTGAGCAAACGATGAGGAATAATTATTGAATTTTCGAAATAAAATAAATGAAACTAGCCAATTGTAGCGTGTGAATGTTCAACATAGAATTAAATTCAGACAGATGACAGATTCTGTTACAAACTTACTCGATTCTCTTCACAGTGTCCCACGAGACTTACGAGCTGGAGTTGAAGTGGGAGAGAGAGCCCGGTGGCGTGAGTGGCGCCACCTCCCTCCGCTACCACAACGCCTACCTAGTGCAGAACAAGACCGGCAAATGTGACTCGCATCACACGTGGAGAGGTAATAAAGATGCACTAGAAAACTAAGAAAATACCAGTAGCACACCTAGAAGGCTCTAACTGTAAATTATGCTATGATATAGAGCTTCAAGCTATGATCTAAGGTCCGGTCTCAATTTGTTACATTACCAATTAATGCAAGTCCATGAATTTGGAAATGTGTGGTAAACATTTCAATTCGACTTCATTATAACTTGATACTTTAGTTTTCTTTAACTATTTGCGCTAGTCTTCTATGAATGGGCCGAATTAAAATAGATTTTAAAAAATTATCCTGCTATTGTAATTTTTAGATTGCAAAAACTTGAGGAATTACTCGACTGGGTTGCTTTTGGTTTTGATATGTGATTATTAAACAATTTTTAAATACAACTTTTATTATAAAAAAAATGCGTTTTAAGTTGTTGGTGCTAAGATTTGGTAGTGAGAAAGTCGTTCAAAACAACAACAAAATTATAGAGTCAGTAAGATGACAAATGTCGATGCAGGATTAAGATGAGAATACATGCGGGTTAACGAAGTTGATGCTGGTAAGATGACGAGAAGCTCTTGTACTCCAACCTCTTTCTTTCTCTCAGGCAACTACAGCTGCCTCCGCGTTCTGCTGGTGTTCACGCGCGACAAGATCTTCTACTTCAGCACCGTGTTCGGTCCCGGGGTCGTCCTGGTGACGTCATCCTTCATCAGCTTTTGGCTGGACATCAACGCGGTCCCGGCCCGCGTCATGATCGGCGTCACCACCATGCTGAACTTCTGCACCACCACCAACTCGTTCCGCTCCACCCTGCCCGTGGTGTCCAACCTCACGGCCATGAACCTGTGGGACGGCGTCTGCATGTTCTTCATCTACGCGTCCATGCTGGAGTTCATCATCGTCAACTACCTGTACAGGAAGTACCCGCACAGGTCCGGGGCCGCGGCGGCTTCTTCGTCCGCAGCCACCACGGCCACGGACAGGGGAAGATGGTGCGGGAATTTTGAGGTGAGATGCTTGACTGTAGAAACCGGTGGTGGCCGGTTTAACCCTTTTGGGCAACACACACTATAAAACAATATTTGCAAAACTGAGTAAGTCTTATTGTCAAAATGGCTCCTAGTAAATATTACTCAAGTTACGAAACTTGCATATCTTTGAAACTGTGCATAAACATCTGGTGTTCATTTTTTAGCATGTATTTTAAGGTGGGATAAGTAAAGGCAAAACAATATAATTTCGACAAATCGATCTTGTCTTGATTTTAAAAAATATTATCATAGATTGGGATGAGAAGCCTAGTGATTAAGTATCTATTAAGTTTGATGATCAGCCTAGTGATTAAATAACTATTTTACTTTTTGTTGTGCCTAGATTAATTGTACTAAGGCATCACAAGGCCGTATCGACCTATAGGAATGCAAACTTTTAATTTAATTGTGTTGAATTACCATCTTGCTAAAATGACTAAATGATTTCGGAAGCCGGCCTTATAATGGGAATGTTTCTTATGATGTAACGCTATTGTTTTCTTTTTTCTACGTACTGCGATTTCATTGGTTGCTTCGGTTTCCCTCTCAATATGACAGATATAGATGAAACGAAACTTTTCTTTCTATGCAAGCTTTCTTAACAAATGTTTTGAACAACCAACAGCACAGCAAGAAGTTGGCATTTAAAAAATTTAATAAGTAAAATATTCTTAGAAAACTCATTTTCGAATACCAAAACAAAAGTAATTCCAGACAACAAATGAGAACAACCCATTGGAGACGTTGCCATCCACGACGTGAAACAGCCCACATTTTAAACCACTATGTCCTAAAAGTATTAAATTTGATTAGTATTTTTGTGATTGGTTACCACTATCCTGAAATAATGCCATTGAATAGTTTATTTTAAAAACCAGTCAATGGCTTGTCACTTGAAAATAAGCTTCCTACAATTTAGTTGCTGGGCATAAAATTGTAATTTATAGGCATGGACTGGAGTCACTCAATACTGACTTGTACAAATACTTACTGAGTCACAGTATGTCGTAAATTTCAAGAATTTGGAAATGCTTCCTTCCATTGACCATTTAATGTCAATTCAGTGTTCTTACATCTTTCTTATATCTCAAATATCTTTTGAAAAATATGTATTTCTTTTGTGTGTTTTATTAAATTTTCAATGCGCTTTCGCTAAAAGCGTCATTTTAGCTTTCACACTACGTTTATAACGTAAAAAGTGGAAGGTATTATAATCGTTCAGTCCGTCTGTCCGTCCGTCACCCACTTTCATAGCCCAAACTACAAATGCTACGGACAAGTGTGATACGTCAAAAAATTCCGCGCATTGAAATTAGAATGCATTGAAAATTTCAGAAAAGAATTCGAATTCGAAGTACTTCAATTATTTAAAAAAAAAACTGCAAAATTTAATGCTCATTTAAAAAGCAAAGGAAGCCATTTTTTTAGAATTAAATCACCATTGCCATTCGCAACAATCGCTCGAGAAACATTAATTCTTTTTTAGACAATAAATTAAAATAAATTTATTTTTGCGACATTGATCGGTTTGAAATGACGTCAAATATAATTCACTACGAGATTCTTTGTATGTTGATATAAAATATTTTCATTGTATTTAAAAGCGAGGAATATTACATATTTATTCTTTGAAATATAAATTAATGTTTGCAAACGATAAGTAATAATTATTGAATTTTCGAAATAAAATAAATGAAACTAGCCAAATTTAGCATGTAAATGTTTAATATAGAATTAATGCTGTGTTTGGCGTCTTTTTACCTGTTAAACACAACTGTTGTGTGGAAGCAGGTTAAATGACAGATTCTGTTACAAACCTACTTGTTTTTCCGTAGTATATGGATTTGAAAAACTTAACTTTTGAGCTGTTATTTAAAAAAAATGTTTTTAATGAGAAGGTATTTTTTATTGCTTTGTGTTAACTTAGATCTATTAAAATTTGGTCTAATTTACTTAAAAACTGGTTAAAGATAGCAAAGATTTGGTTCGTTTTAAGCTAAGGTTTTGTTACATTGGTTAAAGGCTTCTTAATTACTTTCCAAGTAAAATTTTAAAACATTAGTGAATTTTTGTTTGAATATTAAGTGTGTGTGTTTTTTTAATTCTAACTGACATAACCATAAACGTCATAAAACGTTTGTTAATCGATGTATTGTTTTTATACCGCTATAATGGATTAGTTTTAAGTAAGGATTTTTGTGGATTATTTTATTTGATTTTTCCGATAAAAACAACAAATTTAATATTTTTTAAACAATTAGTATTTGACTTCTGTGACACAACTATATTTATAAATTAATATCACTTGTATGATATAATTATAATTTTTAATTATGTTAATATATAATAATATTTTTAAAGCTAGTTAATATGTTAGTTAATAATAATAGTAAAAACGATTGGCAGATTAAATTTTTATCCAAAAATATTACACGCTTCCTTATAGTTCCAAATGACTGTTTTCAGGCACAGAGTAGTTCACTTTTCCACCACTCGGTAGCTTGAATTTTTGTCGCAAAGCTCAAACCTTGACAACTGAAATGAATTATTTCATTTAACTATCTTTTCGGCTTACTTGGGCACAAAAAACTTAATAAACCATGCTAAAGTCATACACTTTTTTTATTTTCAGCACAAGGAAATTAAATTACGAAAAAGATCATGTATTTTCAGATGGTCATTCATGTCACATTTTATAGAGTAATAGAATCTTTTTTTCTTCGATATCGTGAGTGAAAATTTATTAAAGGTTGAAAAATACAAATTAAATAATTCAATCAACAATACAATTCATTCAATAAAAGGAAATAGACGTATTCAAATTGATACTCTTCCCAACCACATACCCTTTAAAATTAATTATATTCTATTCTTCACCCATACCTTTATAATTTAATACTTTTTCCACTTTAATTATATTACTCTGTAACTGATTGTGATAAGGATGAAATATTAACAGAAAATGCTAATGCGTAAAATTATATGCAACAAAGGCTATAGCTGGTATCTCTTGCTCCTCTAGGGTAATATGAATAAATCTAGATTATTTGAATGATAATTGCTCCGTTGATTTCTCTCGGTCTGTTTTGCATTAATTTTTAAAGCGGATACGTGGTCGTAATTTATGGACGGCATTAAAGAAATTCTAGGCTGCCTAATTACATCCAGACGACGGAGATTTTTTTGCTCTCGATTTTGTACAAGGCGGAAAAAGCATATTAAAACTGCAATACCTTAAACAATAAGGAGCTACCTTAAAAGATGATTACAAACAGGGTCTTGCGCATTGAAATGGGACTAGCACTGATTTAAAAGTATGACAATTGTAGAATTCTTTTTTGCTATAATAATATTTTTTCACAATTGCATTAAACAATATAAGTAAAACATGATGCATAAAAATTATTCTTAAACAATATTTTGAGAGTTACAAAATTCTGAATACGAAGCCTCAATAGCCTCACAGTTACTTTAGCACAGTCACGCATCTGCTAAGTGCGCATAATATTTTATTCCTCCAGACCTGGTGTTAAGTATTCCGAACATCAAATTATTGTCACAAATAAAATTTAAAGCAAAACTTTCACTTATAAATGATTCTTTAGGTTTTATTATTTATAATTAAAAAAGATTTCTATCTCCCGAAATTATACAACTTATTGCATAACTTTTCTTTATATCTGTATTCTATCTTCTCCTTGTAACAATGTTAACTACACCAAGTTAAAGATATTAATTGTTTTGATGTAGATTATTACGTTTTTTTTGCTCCGAATCTTAAATTAATCTTTAATTGTGCAAAAACGCCAAGTAATTTTTCAATGATCTCTTAAGTTAAATTGAATTTCATCTTTCTTAATTTAAAGCGTCAAACATATATAAACCATGTAAAACTGAAGTATTCGAAAAGAAACAATAGTTTTCATGAAATAAACATACTTTAATGTATAAAAAATCGTATACCCAGTTTTTAAAAAGTTTTTTTATTGAATTTTATTTTGTGTATTTCTTTTTACTTGATTTTAAAAGTTATATTTTCTAATATATGTATAATCTATAAAACTTTTTGTACTTGCAGTATACTTGTTTAGACATATTCTTTTCTTTCTTTTTTTAAACCATTAAAAATCTGCACAAATTTTACAGAATGCAAATAATAACTTAATAGAGTGAGCAGGTATCGGGGATAACATATAAATAAGTTATACACAGAAATTTTCCCAGAAACAGTTTTTGCGAATTTTTTATACATTAAAGTAAGTTTATTTTTTGAAAACTATTGTTTATTGGGAGGAAAATTACCAAACAAACTTTGAATTTTTAAAAAAAAAACTCAATTTTAAAGAAACATTGAAATAACAAAAGAAAGTTGAATAAACATAGGTCTATGTCATTTTTGCTTTAAACTTCTATGAAAGAAAATACCTGCTTGCAATGTACTTTTTTTAGAAGAAAATATATGTTATAAACATTCTGTATGAAAATTTTATATATGTATATGCAAAAGTTTTTTGGAAAGAAGGAACGTAAAAATAAGATTATGAAAAAAGTTTTCTTGTTACCTGCCAGCTTCTGCATCTTTACCTATACAACACGTAGAATAAACAAATCTGGTATTTATAATAATTTTGGATTCCTTGTGGAATGCTGAGAAATAAAAAAAAAAGTAGAACTTAATAATAAACATTATTTTTGTCTTTCAAGAAATAGAGAGGGTGCAAAAAATAACTTTTTCATTGGTTACATTTATATTTTAATTAGTTTTTCAAAGATACATTATGTTACAGCATATAATAAAACGCCAAAAATGTACCTTGAATTTGAAACCGACGTTAGACTTTTCCTACAAGTTCAATGAGTTTTCTCAAACTTGAAAAAAAAATAACCTTTGTATACGAAACGGGACATAGGAAAATGCGCGCAAGTTTTACGCTAAACTTATTCAGGTTGGAGCGCTAACACTCTGGCAGCTTTCCAAACTCATACGGAACTATAAATCAAACAGTTTGCTTTTTAAATATAAATGCATTCTATTATAGTAAAAGGAAGGTTAAGGAGATTTGTTACAGTATTTTCTCTTGGGGGAAAAATAACAATTTTCGACGATACCTGCTATTTTCGAACGTGGAACTACTCAAAATTGCGCTTGCGCAAATGGGGTGAAACAACAGTTCGTTACCATGGTAGCATTGACGTCATTCCCCGAGCATTTCTAGATGTTTGTAGACTTACTTCGAAAGTGATACTATTGGAGCAAGAGAATAACCAAGATATACCTTACATGAATTTCTTACGCTTACCTGGATAGTAAATAAAGCATGCAAAATTCACAAAATTAAAAAAGCAAAATATTTTAATGTTAGCGAGCATTAATATTTTCAAGGAATTTACAAAACGTGCCTAATTAAATATTCTTTTAGTTATTAATTACAAATTTAACTATTTTAGTATTGCAATAAAAAAATTAGATAGACTTTCCCACGTTTAACCTAATCTACGACAACCGATTGGTTTATAAATCATGACATAAAAACTTTTTTAAAAAATAAAACAATGCAGTAGTTTAGAATAATATAGTTTAAAAATATGTAAAAGTTTTTTTCAGAATAAAAACTGTAACATATTTTTACCATCAGGCTTCTTAATCACTATATAAAAATTCGTAACATTACTCTTATATATACCAAACGTTTCTGGCTTTTTTCAAGTTTACATCGTTATTTTTTTTGGATTCCATGTTTTCCCCAAAACATAAGTAATATCATTTAACATAAAACCTTTTAGACAATTCAGTATAATGCATTGATGTCAACAAGAAACAATGTCCGCGACACGTGGCGCGAGGTCATGAAGTGGTTTAGCGAATGAATCCAAAGTTTGGTAGACCGAATCCGAGCAGATACCAATCCAATCAGCACGTTGCACAGTGCGGCTTGTAATGGACAAAAATCGAAAAAGTGACTTTTTATTTGAGAAGTTTACCGAATATATTATTGATCTAGGATAGTTTCCTAAAACGGTACTTTTATGTCCAAAGTAATTATAATAAAACGTTAGAATCACTTAAAGTAAGATTTTATAGAATGGTAAGAAAAATAGTGTTACGAAATTAATATAGTTTGTACATTTTGAAGAATCTTTTTATATATTTATTAGTTGAAAAAGATGCATTAAAATATGAACTTTTCAGTGGATATATAACAAATTTTAAATTTACGTAATTTGTATACTTAAAAATGAAGTTTCAAAACCCATTACCTTAATATGAACACGACCTTAATATTTTCTAAATATATTCTAAATAATGTCTGAAACTTGTCTTTTAAAGTAATAATGAATTCAAATAAATATGTGAAAAAGAATTAATTTTTGTTAAAAACGCTTATACTTATTTTTTTTAGTTTTTGATCATAAATTTAAAAATGATTTGAATATGACATTTATTTTGACTAAATATATTTTCAATAATATCCTAAACGTATCTTATAAAATAATAATTGATTCAAATAAATTTGAGGAAAATAACTCATTTTTACTAAAAAAATTCACAAACTTAATTTTTTTGAGTTTTTGATCATAAATTCAAAAATAATTTGAATATGACTTTTATTTTCAATAAATATATTTTATATGATGTTTGAAACGTGACCTATAAAATAATAAGTGATTGTAATAAATTTACGGAAAAAAATCATGTTTATTAAAAATTCACAAAATTAATTTTTTTGAGTTTTTGATCATAAATTAAGAAATAATTTGAATATGACTTTTATTTTCTCTAAATATATTTTACATAATGTCTGAAACATACCCTAAAAAATAATAAGCTCTTCCGATAATATTGGAGGAGGATTTTTGTCCAAAAACACCTTTTTTTTACCGCACTGTGTGTTGTTGAGAAAGAAGTATGAAGAATAGTGGCGCCGACTCGTCTTTTCCATTCAAATGGGATAGTTCCAGGAAAGTTGCTGCCTTTATGTGTGTGTTTTCTAAACTTTTTGGGAAAGTTACTGACATATTCTAGGAATAATACTGGTTCACAAATTGGGCAGCTGCACAAATTTTCTCAGTAACGTTGCTGAATTTTTGAACGTTGCTGAAATGTAAGGTAATGAAAGTATTGCAATGGGTTCGAAAATTCGAAATAGAGATTTTTTGTTTAATACACGTTTCGAAGGGTGCTGATTCTAAAAAAGTGGTTTTTGAGCATTGGTCCGTCTGTCTGAAACCACTCAACAGTTCGAACTAATAAAGCTACTGACTTCAAATTTGGTACACGTGTTTCCAAAAGTCCAAGCCGTCAAGTATCCCTATTAGCACTTTTTTTGCTTAACCCCAAAACAAAGTATTTTTCAAATAAATACATTAAAACTGTTATGCACGTAATCATAGCTAAAAGCATGAGCAAAACAAGTAACTAATTGAAATAATATTTCCTTTAAACCAAAAACATACAGACCGAAAAATCTTATGGTACCAAAAATTTACTTTCAGTGCATGAAAACGTATTTATTCGTATAGCTAAATACATACGCAATGATTCTGTTGGGTTTTTTGACCATGTGGTCAGCTGACTAAAAGGAAATAAGTAATGCCACTTTCAACTTATAAAACTTTTTCAATGTTGAGAAAAAGGCATTGAGTCATGTATCCCTATGGATCAAATGTCCCTAGTTCCCCCTACTATAGGATTCGATATCTATCGATTGGTGCAATTGGCTTAGTGATCCGAGCTTTAGTTCGTCTGAAATTAATAGATATGTCACTTTTCCGCGTTCGTTTTTGGATGAAAATGAGCGGGAAAGATAGACCTATCGCACCTGGCGATTTTTCTCTAAGTGTTTGCAACTGCTACGGCAATGAAGTTAAGTTTGAAGTGCTTAAATGGAATGGTTGAAGTCTGTAATTTATTTGTTTATTTGTTTCTTTATTTGAAATACTCATTTAAGAAAACCCATTTCAAAAGTTCTGTTTTGTGGTATTTAGTACAATAAATATAAACAAAATAGTTCAGGTAATATGTATAGATTGCAAAATGATATGTCAATATGTATGTATATTTTTTCAAGTTAGTATTTTAGCAAACAATAAATAGTTTTAAATCGTTTTCAACGTCAGTATTTTACTCTAAATCTAAACTTAATTGCTACAACTTGACAGTTTGCAATATAAAGTCAATGAATTCAACTTCATACTTAAGGTATGAGGCATCCCTACAACTTGCCACCACTTTTATAAAACTCTTTTCGAATTAGGATTTAAAAGTGCTTAAATTTAAAATCCAATTCACCAGAAACATCTGAATTTTCAAGTTTTCTGTCATTCAAATTTTAAAAATACTTAATGAAAGAAAAGCATTTTTGTATGTAAACTAATAACTTTCCATTTACCCAGTCATTGTATTCATGTAACGAAATCGTTATTTAAAAGTTTCAAAGTCATTTCTAAATTGTATTTTTTTTATTTAAGACTTGTTTTACATGTTTATGAGTTTTAAAATGATTTTAAAATTTTAATAATGCTTAAAAATTATTATTTTAATTTTAAGTATGATATATTGTAAAAATTTAGAATGAAAGGTTTTTGTAGAAAAATGTGGATATCATTTCTTATATCTTGTAAGTCCTGATTTATTAAAAGTGATTCGTTTCATAACATCTATTTTTTATATAAACAAATTATTATGATTTCAATCATTGAATAGATTAAATTATAAAAATAAACAGGACTTAAAAATAATATCGTAATTACAGGATAAGAGATAAACCTTATTACACAAACTTCATTAAATTGGTTAAACAAGCTTTTTCTTCAATTTAATTTTAAAAAATATATTCTTATTGTTGATTAATATATTATTAGATTATAAAAATGCATTTAGTAAAAATGAGTATTCTTCATAAGTATGTTTTCTTAATATTTAGAATGAATGCAGGAAATTTTTCAGGACCGTTCTTCAAAAGAGCCGTTTAAAGTTTTGGCAAAAATTCAAATTATCGCAAAATCGCTCCAAATAAACCTAGATCAAAAATATTTGGCATGGATATCCGTTTTATGAGTATCAAAAGGTATACATAGTCATTTTTTACTTTAAATTTGCCTTTGCTGAGATATTTTCAGATAGGTCTTTTCAGATAGGTCTGTACAAAATCGTTCAAATTTGTACGCGGAAGAAAGACCTATCTGAAAATATCTCAGCAAAGGCAAATTCAAAGTAAAAAAGGACTATGTATACCTTTTGATACTTATAAAACAGATATACATGCCAAATATTTTTGATCTAGGTTCATTTGGAACGATTTTGTGATAATTTGAAATTTTACTAAAACCTTAAACGGCTCTCCTGAAGAATGGTCTTTTTCGCGATAGGTCTCTTTTCCACGTACGGTGCGATACTTTATAACAAACTTCAGATGTTTGCAGTGATTTATTAATCGGTAGCTGAAAGTCATGTGTTATAAACCCCCAGTTTTACGGTGATGTATTGGGTAATTATTCAAATTGTGCACATTAAATCTCATGCCTGTCTCTGTTCGTTTCAGATCCAGCAGGCCAGCGTGCTGAAGGACAACAACAGCAACGACCCGGGTGGCATCAGCGTGGACCACTCGCAGCAGCGACGACGCGAAGAAGAGGACGAGGCCGACCGTCGCGCGGCCGCGGCCCTCTCCATCTTCGGGTGGCTGAAGCGCCCCCAGCAGGCCATCCTGCCTCCCAACTACAACCGGCAGCGGCTCTCCAAGAACATCGACAAGGTGTCCAAGATTCTCTTTCCCCTCTCGTTCGGCCTCTTCGTGGCGGGATACTTCCTCACGTACGCCGTCATCAAGCCCACGCACTCCGAGAACTGGGAACTGCTCAGCAACGGGTACACGAACTAATGCCCTCCTGGTGAGGCTTCTTCTGGATCAATTATACTCGGGGATGACCCAGGATGGAATTTTTCCTGTGATCTTCTGATGGCGATGCTTGGATTCGATAGTGACCATAATGCTCGGAGATAACCGAGTGGATTAAATTTTTCCACTGTATGTAGCTGTATGACATTTATGATTGAGTTTCTAGCGACGCAAAGACTAACAGAATTTCCAAAGACTGAAACAGCCAACTGTTCTGTGGTTTCTTTTATTCGATTAGTGTACGATAATATGACCCAAGTTGTAAGATAGTCTACCTATTCTACCATATTGAATAGATCGACCTTTGAAGATACCAACACTCCAGAGTTAGGATACTGCACTGGTGGGTCCTTAGAATATAACGCTGTTTATAAACTTTAGGTTTATTTTTACAGTACAATAAATGAATTCCAGTGGCAATAAGAACAAGGGTTCATTTTTTACTTTGAATCTTTTAGTATTTTGTTGGAGCTCAGAGCCTAAGTTTTTTTATCAACTACAAGCATCTATAGATCCCCGCATTCTTGAAAATTTTAGTTGTTCCCGAGCATGACAACCAATTGGTTCCAAAGAACAAAAAACCAAAAATTCCAATTTAATAACTGTGATTACTTTGATTCTAGTGTTACACTCAATGACAACCTAAATGTATGAAAGATAAACTGCAAAGCTTTGATAGACCTTCTTCTGTAGTAGAATTAATACTACTTATTGGGGCTATTCCCGAGTATAACATATGGACGTTTCAGCGACTTACCGTTCAAGTTGATGAAATTTTACAAAATGCTTGAAAGTGCTTCTGAGAACTGTCAGACATTGAAAGGAATTCAAATTGAATGAAATTCGATTCGAACTTCGTTTCGAATCTTCGAACTAATAAATATTCGAGGAATAATTTGGGAGAGCATAGTTAGAAACATTTTAAGTGAATCGTGTCTAGGTCCCGTGCGGTCACTATCAGAAGCATCCGAAGTATTCAAGAGTAAAGATCTTCAGAGTTCCTTAAGATTCGATGACCAATTCAAAAGTTTAAAAAAAATCAGTCCATTCACATAAAACTGTGCATTTGATAAATATTAGAGATGGTAAACTCTAATGTCATAAGGTACTTAAAAGAGAATTCTGTACACCTAATCGAAACGGTGATGAAATAAAATGTATTTAAAATATATTACTTCACCGGCTTACCAAGTTTTCGGTTAATATACTGTAAGTGTTTGGGCTTTCATTTAATTACAGATATGCCTTTGCCAAGATAATCTTTTAAAATTGGCTAGTGAAAGCAAATAGAGAATGCAAATGAATAGTTATCTTTTTACATAATCTAGCACACCTGAACTTCAGTCCATTTAACTTCGATAATTTAAAGCAACTCAAAATCTATTTGTTACTAAAATCAAGTAGCTATTTTTTTCAATATTAAAAATTATTAAACTTATGTTACTTAAGACTTGAGTTACATTTCCATTGCCCTTCAAGATCAATTTTATAAACTTAATTGCACTAATAAACATATCTCAGCCATGTTTCGAAATTTATCTACCTGAAAATCCAGACCTTGAGTAATTGAAAACCATTAAGCCTTTTTTTTACCTTACTTTTCCAGGTGAAAATGATCAGCTTCCTTGTCCAAAAAAAAAACATTTCACCATCTTCAAAAACATGCAACGAAAGATAGCGAAAAGCAGTTTCTGAATAAGGAAGCTGTTAATTTTCACTAGGTGAGCTTTAAAGCTTATCACTTGTCAATAATTAAATAGCAGATTCATTATTGCCTTTTTCTGGGAACAAAAGATGGTTCTACTAATGCACAAAAGATTTTTATACAGGGTTTAACAACGTGTTTTACATCGTCTGCACATTACAGTGTATTTGGATTTTTTTTAAAGATTATTCGTTGTCTAGCACTACGTTTAGACTCTGAGATGATAACCACTCATAAGTTGTTAATTGTAAGGTATTTTATTGATTGTTTTTAATCCTCAATTAAAAGATACTTCGTATCTGACTAGACACTCTTCTCTTCTATACACTTCTGTCATAGTTAAAACGACGCGATGAAGCCATTATTAAAACTTTTCATAAATATAAAAAAAAATCCTACCTAATACTGGACAAAAAATTAGTTAAACAAAAAATATAGCTATAAATTATTTACTTTCTTACTTAACTCTAATCTCTTTGGTAATTTTAATAAAGGATTATCTTTAAATTTTCCTAACAGTTTATCACAAAACAATTTTAATTTCAACATTGTCTTAAGACTAATGGTGTCACTTAAAGTTCAATCCATCCATCAATTTTGTTTTAAACTATCAACGTCCCTCCATAAAGAGTATTACCTACTTTTTTGTTTAATTTAAAACCCTGTGTTAACATATTTACACTCCTTAAAGAGTTTCTAATGAAAACTTTTGTTAAGTTTTCATATTTATTTATTGTTATGTTGATTACATTAAAGTAGTCTAGTTCAGACAATGTCTTAATAGATGGCGCAAGCTACAAGTATTATATTAATAAATGACAAGGATATTTTAAAATATTTAGGAAATTTAATTTGTCGATCAACTAGTAGAAAAGAAAACTAGAACTATATATTTCCTTTTTCACCAAACTTCTATTCAATAAATGGAAAGTAGTTAAATAATTGTCATATTACTCTTATTTGTTATTTTTCATTTATAAAAGTAAATTTATTTCACATTACTACTGCTAGAAAATTAACTAATTTGCTCTTTCAGCAAATTGAAAACCTGGTTTAAAGTTCTGTATCGAAACCAGCAAAATCAAAACGTAATCGTCCCAGTTCTAAAATATTCAGCATATCATTAAACTTCTAAAAATAAATATATTCTATTATTGTATATAAGTATTGAGAAAAGAAATTTTTATATATTGTAAAATATTTAATATGCATATGTCGTTACAAATAGCAGAGAAAAATTAATTTATTTAGAAAGAGCTTAAAAATTATAACATTGTGTAAAAGTGTGTACTATAAAAAGAATTCTATCATAGCTTTTATCTATACTGAGTTTACTTTAAATCATAAACTGCAAATTTACACCATATGACTCTGCACCATACTTTGATTTACTAACGTATAAAATGCCAAGAAATTCATTCCTCTGAAGCTGTTAGATAGTAATTTTGGTTACAAAATACCTGAAAGTATTTTAAAAGTTTTTCAAAATTACCATTTATAGATTGCACTATTATTGTAGAGTTTTTATCTTTTTCTGTAAATTTGTGATGACTTTGGCAATGCTATTTTAATTGCAAACTTTGAACATTACTCTGCAACAGCATTTTGTCTTAGCCAGCTTTAACAGCTAACTTGCTAATCAACATACCCCTTATTTAAAAAAAATAACTGTATATTTTAGGAAATACGTATGATTGACTCTTCCCGCAACAATAATATTAATAGAATTTTATTGTATTTTTTCAAATACCGTATAATATATTTAAATTCAGTTTTTAAGGACTCAATATATTTTTTATTTTCATAAGTTTAACATTTCAAAAGGTAATACAAAGTCAATGAAGCACTTTCCTTTGTAAAAAGTGAAAAAGAGGGTTTTTTTATACGAGAGTAGTTAAAATACCTTAGCACATTTTTTATTATTAACTTTGAAATTAAATTTTCATCTATTTTTCAGTAGAAATATAGTTGATATAAATAAACAGCTTTAGAAATGAAATCTGAATAGTACGGTTTTCGAAAACACATAAAGAAATAGGAAAAATACTTCATATTTCATATACACGGCATTTTCTACAATCAATGAAATATAGTATATTACAAATTGTATTTTCTATCTGAAATAAGCACATTAACATGAGAAAAGATTAAAAATTTAAAATACATTTAAAGAAAGAAAATCTATTGGAAAGTATATAAATTAAAAACTAATATTCTACAAATTTTAATTAATGCCAAATTAAATTAAAAAGATCGGACAAACGGTCAGTCCCATTGATCAAATTCATTATTTTTAAAATCACAATATTTTAAAGTTTTGATTTAAAATGTAATAATTTTTTTCACCAGGTATAATAACAATAATGAGCAAAACAAAACCAATTTCAATTGAAAATGTTATCCAGTTGTTTAATTATTATTTTTTAAATTTCTGAAATAGAGTCCATCTTTTAATAGACTAGAATTTTTGTTTTTATAAATTAAAAAATAAATAATTAAATAACAAGACTATATAGTCCATTCAAATTAGTGTTGCTGTTATTTTTACTTTCATACCTGGTAGAAAACGTTAAATTGGAAATAAATTCTTCTTCAGTTATTGAGACAACAAAAATATTGTAGTAGATATTTTTTACTACTGACCATTTCTTTTAATGACATTAAGCACATACTAAATTATTTTAAAATAATATTTTTGCATATTTAAAAACTTATTAAATTATTTTAAAGCATGGTGAATACTAAATGCTATTTCTAATATTTTTTTTTTCAAAGCATTCAGCAAGTCTAATTTACCACACCCGTCATATCTAAATCTAAGGACCTCAACAGAAAAGGTTTTAAACTGTCCTTCAAGCGCAACCTGTCTTCATTGTATTTCAAACTAAAATGTATCAATGTACTGATACGTAAAATAAATGAAATAAAATGTATATTTACTTTTGAAAACCAAATGTTCTTGTTGAGACGTTTTCTTAATATTTCCAGTTAAGTTTGAGATGTTAATTTTATCAATTCTTTATTACGATCTGTTGTACAAAATTGCTTCGATATTATGAAATTGTTATATTAAATGAACCAAAAAATATTCGAATACTCTTTCTGTATTTGCAAATGTAATGTTTCATATATGTAAATATATCATATATTTTCTTCACAGCACTACGTTAATGATGCTATTTTGTCTAAATAAGAGTTATTATACCTACATATGAAAGAATATGGATATACATGTATACAAATAAATATGTATTTGTATCTATACACTTGTACATAATTACGACAAAAACTATTTTGCCTATATCACGGTGAAAGGTAGTAAAAAGATTTTCCATATTCTCCTGAAATACATTGTAATCAAACATATTTAAGGCAAATGTATCTTTGCTTACAAAATAAAAATCTCTTATTCATCTAACAGTATTTTTTATTTTGTGTAAAAACATAATTGGAAAATAAAACAACAAAAAATCATTTACGTTGAACGAACCAACACTAAATATGCCAGTTTCAGTTAGTTGTTACTTTCTTGTATTGTACTAGGGTATTAATTGTTTTTAAATGCAATAAGCATAGTTAAAGCATAAAACAGACTAAGAACTTCAACAAATTTTAGCCCAAAAATATTCAGCTTATTTTTAAATTATTTATACGACTATTTATGATTCAGTACAATCCAAAATACAGTATTTGCATAATTAGTTATTTTGATTTGAAAATCTAAAACGTTCCTTATTGCTTGTTTGCCGGCTAAAAATGTTTTACAATAACAAAACAACTTTTACAGGGTGTGAGCGATAACATGAACACTTCTGGGATACGTAGTGCGCCATACAGCAAAAACAACAGTTCGGGTAGTTACTAAAATCTATGGAGGAATGAGTAGTGGGAGGGAGTCGTCATTGCCTATTCCCCACCATTGAGCGGGGTGAAGTAACTGTGAAGTATAGCTGGAAAGCTAAATACTGGGAAGTAAGGCCATCCCGCGCGTTTGACGAAATAAGAAGTAATAGGAATTTTCAGGAAAAGAGTGACTTTTGGAGGGTTTAAAAAATATACTTTAGCTATATAATTTTAGATATACATTCGTGTACTTATCATAATCAATGTCAAACACTTGGAAATACAAGCTAAATAATATTTTTTTTTATTTTAGAGAAATTTAGTTTTTTTTTTTTTTTTTTTGACATGTCTAAGACTGACCACCGTTTCCAAGCCTTTAGAATGACTTTTACGATGTTGTCTTACATTACAAGCCTCTACGAATAGATTGTAACTCTGATCCCCTTCTGTAGATAAACCCCATTTACTTTTGTACACAGCCAATTAAGAAAGCACTACTCAAACGACAGTAAAAATACGAAGGCAATTTACCACAATGGGCTTCCACCTTCCGTTTCCGATAAGTTAAACTGATAGATAAAAACGAAGACATAAATGACACAAAAAGATATTGAGATTCGACAATTTCAGGAATAATGGCCATGGTCTTTTGTCCAAGTCCAAGATCTTAAAAAGTATCCCATATCCTCCATCTTCTTGATGCCACTGTGAACTCTTTATCTTTTAAGGCAATAAAGTTTCAGGACAGTGGAGACCTGTCACAGGAACACGTCCAGATTGACCATGGGTGGAAATATTAATTTAGTGGTTTACTCAGGGGGGAACCCCCTTGGATACTTGGTCTTTAGTGGAGTCTATGGTCTTCTAAGTATATGTTGTTATAAATGAGCATTATCTGATAGACAACTATTGGAAACAATTTGCGAATTTTCTATTCAAAATGGGTTATTTTTATTTTTCAAAATACTTAATGTAACGGTACAGGTAGTCTGACAGTCATACTAATGTTCAAAAGACTCTTTTTCAGAATCAGTACCTTTCAAAACGTGTAAAAAACATAAAATATCCTATTCGGATTTTCGACCCTATCGCAATACTTTCATCAAATTATATTTTATAATAGGTAATTGAAGTAACTAGTTTTTGGGGTTTTTTTAAACTTCTGGCCTCGTTCTGGTTGATTAATAATTTTTGTGTATTTTGTTTGGTTTAGTTGAATACCGCATTAGAACTAACGAGGGCTATTGCATTTAAACCTCGTCATTTTAAACCGGGGTCAAATGACAAAGTCCAAACCAATGCAACAGGTATCACACTAAGGTGTGAGATCTATATGTTCCCACTTTGTTAGTGTGAGCACTACCCATACCCCCATACAACCCCCTTTTATTTTTAGTCAAACCACATGGACCAACCTGGGTAATCAAACGCAAGTCCATCTTCAATTTTGTCTTACATACATCAATCAACAGAGAATTTTTTTCAATAAGAAAACAGTAAACTTTTTGTCCAAAGTAATATTAAGTTGTTAATTGCGCATACTTTTACTGATAGTTTAAAATTACGTTATCTAAACAATAACTAATACTTGTCCTTACTCCATTACTCCATTCGATATAATGGGTTTTAAATGGGTAGCTCATAATAATATTTTCGTTTTGCCCACACTGCCCCATGTTGGAACTATGTGATTTTATTGGTTTGATAAAAATTGTAAATGGGATTCACGTGGAGTGGTGATGGGTAAACCATAAAGATTCTTATGGGATACCCATATGAAGCCAGTGTTATTGAAAAGAGTCATCTAGAACCAAGTGTTAATTATTATGTGGATAGAGTAGTTTAAATGTAAAATTATACGTAATTATTTATTTAAAGAAATTTTACTGAAATGTGTTTAACTGTTTCTTACTTTTTCTTACTTAGAGATAACGGTAAGTGGAACAAAATTGAAAATTTGTCTACGTGGGATAGCTCAGATGGGCTAATGATTTTTTTAACAAAATTAAGTTGTCGTTTCTTTTTGTTCCCATATGGGTATCTCGCATTACTCAACTGGCTCACATTACTCAAATGGGCCCATGCAGATCCTACATTAGTATGCTACCCGAGAAGCGAAATTTTACACGTTGCTGTATATTAGACTCTACAGATTTCATGAGCACGTATGTCATAAGCTCCAGTGTATCCAGTTTTTTTTCCAATAGTAGCCACACGATCACCCAACTAAGTGTAAACCCGCCACCTCATTGCTTGAAATCGAAGTTCCAATGGGATTCATCGAAGAAGTAGGGTTTGGTTGTTGGTTGGGTTTTGTATGAATTAATGTTTAACTCAAGGCGGCTTGTACCACACAACATTATTTAAAGTACATATCTAACTTATAGACTCTATACACATCCAATACACTCATCGCATCGTAACTTAAAACTCCGGTCAAGAGACGAGGTCTAAGCCAGAGCGGAGACCCAACAGAACGTTATCATACTCTAACGAAATTAGGACTTTCGATTCGGCAGATTTAACAAGTACGCACATCGCAGTGTACTCTGCACCCTATTGATTTTCAATAGATTTTTTTTTTACGAATTCGACTATAGAATGCCAGGAGAACCTAGAACCTTCTCGGTAAGAGACTCGCCGATTATCGACCTCCACAGCGACTAGTGCGGGGGGAGGGATATGGAAACATAGTTTCAAATAACATTACCGCCACACGCTCTTCCAAAATAAAATCCAACGATAGATGACGCACATATCTTATAGATTACTATCAGTCATTGATTCTAACGAATATCGCATTAACCCGAATAACTCGGTATTCGGGCTCAGTAGCCCCGCCGTCATAACGTCGGGCCTCTCATACAGAGTTCCCTCCCCCCGCCTCTCTTACGGAGTGCCCCGCATTCAAAACCGGCCACATCCTATATACTGATATTTGTTTTCAAAAATAAAATTAGTCATAATCGACTTAATTACGGGTTCCCCGAGTACATTGAGACAGACGTGCTCGTTAAATTTGTGGAGTCCAAAATCCCTTACGATGTCGCTCGAAGTCCAGTTGGGTGCCAGCTCAGGTGTCAACCTCGTCACCTGACCACGGTTTTAAATTAAAAGTCGTAATTGGTTGAGTTAAAGCTCCTGAATTGATTAAATTATCAAATTACTCGGCATTCATCACTAAACACGTCGCCTAACTTTTGATGGACCCTGGTCATCATCGTAATATTTTCTACACTGTTGGTTTGTTTCAGATGACGTGCCCTATACATTATTAATTCCTGTATTTCCTTCGATCGGTGCTCGGATTTTAGCTCGGTTCCCACCTGACACCTGACATTGATTTACTAATCAAAGCTTGAGAATGGGGAAAACTTATTTTCATTCAGCATTTATGTTGTGACTCAAGACCCGAAACATGCTCATACAGCGATGACCCAGACGTGTTAGTCACGCACTCCAACGATAGTAATACTACGATGCACTCAAAAATGGTTGCTTCATTTTTTTTTCATACAGAATTCTTAAGTCAATAAAAAGTTGACGTATATAGACTCAGTTAAGTACCTTCTAGAAACTTTCAATGACACTTCGTGCTATTTGAATAAACCAAACCAAATAATCCTATTTATAACAAAACCAAAACTACTAGGGGGACGTCATATAGCTAAAAAAAAACTGACTTTAAAAAATCAATTTTACAACTTTATTTTGTGTTTTCATTAAATTATATATAGAAAACTTTTAGTTGTGATTTTTTTTCCAATTTTTCGTAAATATATATTGCTTTATACAGCTTTTTATATCCAACGAAATTAAACACACAAAAAATATTTTATGACAACTAAGTTGATTAGAAGAATATGCAATTTCTTTTATTGTCATTTTTCGATTTCCCGCGTGTTTGATCGTGTGGTGTTATGGTTAATTCGTATGGTTAGTAGCTTATTATTATCATTTCAAACTGCATTTTCGATAAAACGAACGTATATTCTTCTGAATAGAAAGTATGTATATGATGTTGAAATGGGATATAGATGCATTGTACTAGAAACTATCATTATTTAAGAGTTGTTTACTAAACTTTGCATCGTACGCCACCAAATGTTTGTTAGATCTTACCTATACCCTAAAACCATGTAATATATACGTCGACTTAGATGACATATTGTTTTCCTTTCACCAAATATTTGTACTTTTAGTATACCTATCGATTGAATATTTGTTTTCATTGAAATATATTAAGTTTCAAGTCTTTGATTGAATTTCGGAATCTTTGATTGATGTTTTCCATTGATATAATATGATGATTTTTTAGAAGTGACATGTTAAATTTAAAAGAATAAATTTATTATTCTCAAACTTTAAAAATTAGATTGTTTCAACAGAATAAATATTTGTTTGAAGCTGTTGATTAAATTGTATAATTTTACTTGCCTTTTTAGTTTTATCTCTTGAAATAAGTTAGTTTTCTACCTACAATTTCTCAATGATAACGTTTTATGTTTCAAATTTTTTTAATTATTTATGTATTTTTGTAGTTCATATTAGAATGTCTTATTTTTTATATCTAACCTAAGTTAAAGTAATATAAATCAAAGTAAAACAATTCGAAGTACGTCAATAAACTCAAATAAATGACCTCCTGTAAAATTACATTTTATATATATTTTAATTTGTTATACAAGCATAAATAGAGCAAAATGTTTCAGAATGCTACACAAACTTATATGTACCTTACATAATACTATTAAAAAATTGTGATTAATTCGAATAACTTTTTTACTGTTTTGACTTTTCTAGTTTTGCAATAAATCTAATACAGTATAACACAGTTATAGTGTCATTCATGGAACCATGATGTTTATGACATTATAATCGAGAAACATAAACAAGGTTAAATATTAAGTGTAGTAAACCATTTAAAATGCATATTATACACTCATATTATTAAAGTTATAAAATGACATCTATTGAATAAATTTTGACTGTATTTTTATTAGTAGTTTAATATCTTCATCTCCTGTCTTTTTTATAGGAAATAAATATCAAATATGGCAACTTTTGGCATTATTTGGCAAATAAAGGATTTTAAAAAAAAAAAATTTTAGAAGGCATTTTGGATATCGTATAACCGCATATATTTTTACCGTTATAACCGAGGATTTAATTAAAAATTGTTGCTATGAGCAAGATATTGTAACATTAAGGTCTATGGGCAATTTTAGGGACCAAACATTTATGGTGTTATAAACTAGTTATCATTGTAAACAATGTCGTTGTAACCAAGTTTGACCGTATACAACTATAGCACCAAACACAGATTATCTGAAAAGTAATTAATATTTTTAAAAAGATAGTTTCTTAGTTTTGAATTCAAAATTATATTTTTTAGTACAATGTGTTAACCCTTTGTAAACAGTTGTTACTCAATTTAAGGTTTTTGTGTGATTACGAATTGATAATTCGACAATGGATCTTTCCAAGCTAAAGGTGGCTGAACAATCCGAGAAATTGGAATTGTATGAAAGTCTAATTCAGTAAGTTTTCTTTTAAATTGATTTTTCAAATTTATTACTTTCTGTTTGTCGGACAATGATTTGCAGTGAAATCTAGATTAAGAAACTGACTGATCTACTGGCTTGGCCCGTACTAATTGCTAAGCCCCCTCGCCACACACACTTTCAAACAATGGATTCTGTTTTTAAATTGACTCCCAATACTGTGTTATAAAAGATGGCTAAGAAATGCAATAAAACTAGAATGCAGTAAACCCCCCCAAAAAAGTCAGGGCTCCATTTTTTATAGATCTGAGTATTGGTTTCTATATGTTTAACTACATAAGCCAAATTGCGCATTCTGATTGGTTAGCCTATTTTTGGTGTCATTCAGTGCAATTTTGCATCATCACGCATCTAGAATTTTAAGAGAAAGATTTGGATATTAAAAATGCAAGGTATAAAGTTCGTAATCAATATAATTTTTCATTGTTTAACTAAAATTTTAAAATGACTGTCCACTTTCTTTTTTTATGTTTTTGATGACAAAGGAATACATCTGAAAAGAAAATTGCACATAAGATTATTTTTTTTTTAATTAAATAGTTAAAGTAATAATTATAAAAATAGTAAAAATTAAAGTTTCCCCCCCCCCTTCTATTATTCATCATTATATACAGATGACTGGACATTTCACCATTGTTAAACAGTCCTTAAATTTCATATAAAGAAACAATCATGAATGCAAACTTTCTAATTTGTTCCTATATTACCTTTTCAGAGGAATTTATGATTTACAAAAAGAAAAGGGATCAGAATTGGATAAAAAAGATCTCGACGTTCTGTTGGGAGAAATTTCTAAGGACTTATTGACTGAAAATCAGCCATTAGTTGTAGTCCTTTTAAAGCAACTGGGACTATTATTAGGATCAAATGAAACTGAAAAAGGGTAAATCACTTATAATATTTTACTTTAAAAATTTAATTATATTTTGTTAAAAAAATGTTTTGGAGTAGTTGAAAAAATATTTTTTAGTCGGTCGTTTAACAAAAATGTTTTTTTATTATAGTTTCTTATCTGATAACCAGAAAAAAGCTGTTCTTAGAAGTAAGTATTGCCTTTTTGTTTAATTCCATTATTAAATATAATAATTGTTAATTCAGTTCTCAATTTGAGTATTCCGCCATATGTGTGGATATCAATTGGAGGTTTTAATCTCCAATTATTTATTAATCAGTTGATTTTTTATTAAAAAAAACCTGTACTCTTCATGATTTTTCTTCTATGAAAAAAAAAAGTATGAAGAACCTATGTTGATTGTATGAGATCTATACATTTCTACCTACTTTTCTCTATAATATAGAAAGCATAACCTTTTATGATTCTAGATCCTCTTAAGGGGGTTGATAATTCAATTTTCACACTTAATGAATATCTTAACCCCTCCCTAATACGAATAAAATCTTGTATTACCTGATAGATATTACTGTTCACTTTTATTAACAATGTACTGGTCAACTATTTTCCACTTTAAAAATTTAAGTGTTAGCATGTCTTTATTATAATGCTATATTCTGTTAGTAAAATATAGGGAATTAAAGTATATAGTAGCCTCTTATGATCCTTCATATATTAAAAAAAAATATATTAGATTTTGTGAACAAAAGAATTCTAGTTAATTGTAGTTAGTTATTATTTCATGTCCTCATTAATTTCTAATTGTTGCCTCCTATATATAGGTATTATAAATGTTTTAAAAGTTAATAATGAAGAACAAGTAGTACTGCTATGTTTTGATCGTTTGGATATGTTATTAACTATGGTGAAGACATCTGATGATTTGGTAAGTTATTATTTTTTTGCATTCTGTATGACTCAATAAAATAACTAAAACCAAATTTTAATTTGTCTATCATGTAAAACACATGGTTTACAGACTTTTTCTCGGCAGCTCTGTGGTTTTGCTGTTTTCACTCAGGGAAAAATGAGCATTTGGCAGTCAAGACTGGACCAACGAGATTTAGAAAGAAATAAAAGTTTTTAGAATGGGTGTTTTTTCATATAGGATATTTTCCGGTGTATAGTGATTAACTTGAAATAGCAATATGGCATCATCATTTTTCAAATAATTTTGGTGATTTTTTTTCCTTAAGGATCAAATTTTGTTCCATAAAATGACAGGATTTTGAGAGAACACAGAGTTTGTCTGAATTTGTGATATAATGAGTAAAAATTATTTTGTCTTATGAATATAGTTTGTAAATGCTATATTTTAAAAAAAAATTATAAAATCATTTTTTTTTAGTTTTAAAAGTTTGTACTATCACTTAAAATATTTTATTTTTTAGGTAATTGAATTAGTTGTCCGAATATCTGAAATTACACACAAAAAATCTTTTTCTACACCCATATATATTGCAGCATGTAATTATATTCAAAAGTAAGTGATTACAGCTTACCGGGTTTCTAATAGGATTGTGACTTTTTATAACTGTGTGCTCAATATTTTAACATTTCTTTAAACTTTTTTAGATTTTTCATCGAGTACAAAGATAAACTAGCAGAAATTATACACATTGTTCCTAAACTGGTATTCCCACCCTTAAGCCACAGTGATGTAAATGTTCGGAATTTGGCTGATAAAACGTTAGATGACTTTCCTAAATTGTTGCTTTATGCTGAAAATGAAGCAGTATCTAGTGTTTTACTAAAACTTGTTAAAGATGTAAGCATGGTTTCTTTCATTGTTAAACCTATATTTTTGTCTCAAACCACAAATTACTTTGTAGATATCTTTTCTTTTAAGTGATATAATTTTTTTTACCATTTAATATTTTAGATGTTTTATTGATTATTCCCTTGTAACACACAGTATCATATGGTAACCTTGTGAATCTTACAGCCATTTCAAAATGATACTTGCATGATATTAGTTGAAGATCATTTAATATTATGTGCTTAAAGTTATTTCTTACATTAGTTTAATACTTATTATAAAAAATTATAATTATATTATAAACTAAAGTGAGACTATTGTAAAAAGTTTTTGTAACATAAGGCTTAAATCTATTTTTTTCCTATTGTACAGTAATACGACCAGATGTCCCTTTGCAATGTTGATTTTTGTTTTTTAAAATCTGACATTCACAATTAGTCAAGAAAATCACATTAAGTATTGAAAAAATATTAATTACAACAATGAATGAAATGGTTGTTCATTTTAAGATATATACTGTTTCAGACTTACTGCAAGGAATTGCTTGTATTGTTCAAAGATAAGCAGGAAGCATATGTGTTAAAAGTATGGAAGCATATTGTAAATGCACTTGGAAAGGTAAGAAGAAAAATGCAGTTTGCTGCCAAATTTTGTCCTTATTTTAGTTACCTTATTTCCTATGTTTGTAACATAAAAAGTGATACATAAAAATATTTAGCTTGTCAAAACTAGAAGTCATTTGAAATCTCAGAAGAAAAAAGTTAAATTTAAAGTACTTCAATAACTTTAAAATTTAGTACTAATTTAAAAATCATAAGGCCATTTTTAATGGAATTAAATCACCATTGCCACTCACTACAATCGCAAACAAGAAAGTTAATTTATATTAAATAAAAATTTAATACAGAATTTTTTTTTTAATATAAATCAGTTTAAAATGATGTCATCTCATAACATATGCCACAATGAGATTCTTTGGTCCTAATTATTTGTTTAGAGGGTACAAGGCATTCTAATTTTTTATTTTAAAAATCAGATGCAAGCTTTCATTGAGGTTTAGGCATTTATTAATGAACAATGACATATCTTAATACTAATTATTCCTTTTTGCAAGGTTTTTTAATGTTGTGTGTTGATATGAAGTGTTTTACTTCAAGTGTGAGCAATACTTCATATTTATTCTTCGAAATACAAAAAAATTTAGACAACGATAATTAATAATTATTGATTTTCTGATGACAAATAGTTTGTTTAATTTTGATGGTTAAAATTTAATATAGAACTAATTGCTGTGTTTGGTGCTTTTTGTTATGCATGCATTTTGTGTGGAAGCTGTTTTAAGTGAAAATTTGTTACAAACCGTTTGTTTTTTGTTTCATGCATACTTGATCCTTTAAATCTTTTAGCTTTGAAAGAAATTCTAATTTGACTCTCAAAATGTATTTTAGGAATTTGACAATTCCATGATGAGGTCAACCACAGTTTTTAGTAAATTAACGCATATTTTTAATTGTTTAAAGCTTTACTATTTTTCAGGTATATTTTTTGCTAAATAATTGCAAATTTATCTAAAACTTGTTTAAAATTATGCATTAACTTCATAATTTTAAAAAAACTGTAAAAATTGTAAAACCTCTTAGTTACATATTTTATTTTAATTATTACTGTGTGTGAAAGAGCTCTTATACAAATAAGGTTAAATATATGTTGGTTAGGTTGCATGTTACAGATATTTTTACTAATGTTTTAGTTTATAATTTAGATTGTGTCACTTATAATTTATTTTGGCTAATATATTTAGTCACTATTCCTTTACAGACTCTTCATTGCAATTTACCTTCCATGACCCCTTTGTTCCAACTCATTGAAAGAGGGTTCAAATCCCCTAGTGATGAAGTCTGCAAACTAGCTTTTGTGTCCTGGAAAAGCCTCATAAGCAATTTCGCCCTTGATGAAGGTACATTGAAATCAGAAAATATCTGTTATGCTAACTGTTCATATATTTTTTTTAATGTTTAAAAAGGCTTTTATTCTTATTTCTTATCTTATTTATGATTTATATTTAAAGATAGTTATTTATTTACGTTTGAGCCTTTTTTCTACTTTGGCGTATACTGGGGTTTCTGATTTTAGACAATTTTTAGTTTAAAATAAATGGTGTGTCGGCATATACACGCTTAATATATTTAGGTGTTATGTTGTTAGTAAATTTTGAGTCCTTGAATTTTTTTGGAAAAGTGGTTGAATATTTTTCCTAGCCAATGTATGAACCATAATAATAAGGATATGCACTGAAAGACCAAAAGTTGGGGATTTCAATTCCAAAGAGGCAGTCAAGAATTTATTTTTGAAAAACCAGGCGACTAAATATTTAGCCTTAATGGAACTGTGTAGCAGCCGAGTATTTTTGTGTAGCAATTGGGTAGTTACGTTTGCTGTTTTTTTTGTTGTTGTTTTAATTCAGATTCTTATTTTCAGGCATGAAAGTTTTCCGCCTTTCGGCGGAAATCCGCCTTTTTTAATCTCATTTTGGCTGATCCTGAGATCGATGCAAAACCGTTGAGAAATTGTGATCCATATATATGGGGGGGGGGTCTAAGATCAAACAAGGCGAGACAAAACAAAACACTACGAGACGTCAATGTTTGGTTGACCGATCCGTCTTGAACTATAAAAATAACGGAATCTATATCTATTGCCATATTTCGCCGCAATTAATCGAGCAAAAATTACGAGGCATCGAGGTCTGGTTTGGTTCACTGATCCTTGAACTATAAAAATAAGACTCCGATTTTACCTCAAAATAAGCAGAAATTACGAGGTGTTGAAGTTTGATTGGTAGGTCTGTTTGAACTAAAACTATAAAAATAATTAAAGAGTCACTACTAGTGCGATTTCGCTGCGAACTAGTAAATATTATGATTCGTATAAGTTTTTTTGGTTCAATGATCCGTCTTGAACCAAAACTATATTGTAAAAATAACTAGACGTAACTGCAATTATGCTAAGAATTGGAAACTATTTCAAATGCGATCATCGTAACACGTCTCTGAATAAACTCAGTTACGATCTCATTTAATTTGAGTTCGAAATATTTTTTCTTATAAAAAACATCGGCTTCCATCGGTATACCGATATTTTAAAAGCCGATAAACCGATTTCTCACTAAGTTAACTTCGGAGTCCGATGGCTAATTTTTTGAACAAGTGGTGCATTTTTGAAACCAGGGTACGATTAAAGCGGTATTGCATCGCAATTTGCGATGCAAATTCACTGAAACAGCGATACAAATAGTCCACCGATTCGCTATAATTGCGGTGCATTTTTTTATAGCGATTGTTTACTTTTTCTTTGCGCCGTAATTAGGTGAAACTTAACTTAAATTTTAATGAACAATAAGTTCAAATAACAGATTCTTATAATGAAGATACAAATTTTAATTAAAATGTGAGGATGAATTAAGATTAGATTACACTAAGTTTTCTTTAAATCTCGGCCAGCCATTGCAATCTCCCATTAGAAGAGAAGTCAGATAAAGCTTCCGGATTTACTTATTTTGCTGCCTAGTAATTTTCACCTACCGATAGCGTCACATTGCATCAGAATGATTGACAGTTCTCTGGCTCTGTTTGATCGGAAGAGTGTCTCGTTACTTTTGTAGCTTCAGTTTAGGCCAAGTCGAGCAACCAGAATATTTTCTTCCGATCAAGTGTCTGACTCGGTGTCCGTGAGTCGTGATCACAGGAACGGCTCTAATTAAAAAATACTTTTTGTTTACGTTTGAACTTTTTTCTACTTCGGCCTATACTGTGTTTTCTGATTTTAGACAATTTTTATTTTTAAAAGAAATGGGAGTGTCCACTTATAGAAGCTTTATATATTCAGGTTGTAAGTGAATTTCGAGTCCTTGAATTTTTTTTGGAAAAGTGTTTGAATTTTTTTTCTTCTAACTTTGTATGAACCATGTTAATAAGGATATGTATTGAAAGACCAAAAGTTGGGGATTTCAATCCCAAAGAGCTAGTCAAGAATTTTTTTGAAAGTTTTGAATTTTTTTTTATAAATAGAACCCTGCTTGCAACGTAATGGGATGATCTAAACTCTTAAATGGTAATTGTGTTATGATTTTACATTTATCTAGTAAGAGTAATTCATTAGTTATCAGATTTTATTTTATTAAATATGATTTAATATGGCATCGATATACAGTTTTAAAGTAAAACTAAATTACATTTTTTTCTATGTGTGTATTTTAAAGGAACAAATATAACTAAATTTCTAATTGGTTTTACGTCGTTACGCCGATAGTGCAAAAAATTTGAATTCAGTGTTCAGCCTTTTTGATTAGTTTGCACTTTCATGCCTGTATTTTCCTACACATGGTTTAGATATGCAAAGAAATAATTGTTTACTTATTATATAAGTATATTTTAGAAGATAATGCACTGCACATCAAATTTAATATGGCTCGAATTGAAATTTTTCTTATTTTTGGTCTGATTCCTGGAGTCATGAAAATTGTTAATTTCAGTCATGAATTTGGGACATTTCATTTTTGCAGAAACCCTGTATTTATTAGAATTTTATGTTTGTTTCAGATGTATTGAATGATTCGAAGAAACTGAGATTTTTGCTCAAACCTTTCAAAAACCTTTCAAGGTTCAATGAAATCATTTCTTCACATGTATGTGACACATGGTGGCACCTGGCGTGGAGCCTCTCTCATAACTTGTCTTCACGTTTCACTGAAGTAAGTTTAAGTTTTAAAATAGCCAAAAATTCATTTCCGGTTTAACTTAGGCACAGAGCGATAATGTGGTTACAGTTTAACACTAACAGGGGGGGTAGCTTGGTGAATGCGATTGGTCAGTCTCTTGACATATATGGCATTCCTATATACTTGTATGCGAGTTTGTCCTTTTATTTATGCTTGCTAGTTGTCTTAATATCAGTAACGTGACATTAACGGTTATTAGACCTTTCAACCAAAGCTCTTATGTGGCTCACCAGCGACATTAAATATCAATGTTGATTAACTATCTCATGAATAAAAAGGCATCATGAAATAAAGCATTGTTTCTCAAAGCACAAATATAATGTTGCTTACTTAGACTTGCCATGTTTGACACACTTATTTCAACTGTCCCTCTATGTCAATTCTGAGTGTTTAACTTTTAAAAATTGAGTGGTTGCCTAGTTTGTAACTGAAATGTAGTGACGTCTTTTTATAAAGAGCAAAGATTTTCTCAACTGTTTATTTTTTATTAAATGGGCTCACTAAATTCCTCAACGGGCAATGTATTACTGTTTTTAGTCTTTTTTTTCTTTTTAATGAAAAAAATCTAAAATGTATTACTTCTATATTTAGGTTTGCATTCCTCTACTGGAATTTACTATTGGAAAAACATCATCTGGACAGATTGAAAAGGCTGTTTCGAAAGCAAGTATGTGATTTTGAAAAGCTTGTGTCATTCTTTTAAAACTATACTATCTCGCTATATTTCATAAGTTAATATTTACTTGCATAACTTTCCAGCCCAGTTATTTTTGGCAAAAAGAGGATGTCATTTTCTTCTGAGACTGCTAGAGCAACCAGCTTCCAATGCAGCATTCAGTAGGATTACTAGCCCAAAAAAATTGCCTTCTTTGCTTTATCGTAAGTGTTGTTTTATTCTGATAAATAATACAGCAAATTTTATGGAAGTCATTATAGGAAAAAAATTTCACTATGCTTATAAAAATATTATCTAAATCCCATTTCAGCATCTCTACAAGTACAACTGGATGTCAAAGTGATTATTCGCCATTCCAAAGAAATAATGCTGATGATTAAAAGTGTAATCGAAACTTTTGGACACTCCAAAGAAATGAGTAGGTCATATTGGAATGATTTATTTTTATTTAAAAATAACAATGCAAATATATTTAAAGTTTGTTTTATTATTTAATTAGGTTTTTAATTACTAAACATCTTTCATATATGGAGTGAAAGTTTTTGCTCATTTAGAGAGATTGTCAGTCCCATAGAGCTAATGCATTAGTTTTGGAATCACAACTTCTGCAGAAGTATTGCTTGAAGTATGCCATGTTAGCCCTTTATGCCCAGGTATGGGAATTAACATAACATCGAAATGAAACAAATTTGAAAAGAGAATGTTATTTAATTATATATTTTTGAAGTTTTAAAATTCCAAAAATATACAGAAGATGTCTACACTATTTTGAAACTTGATCAATTAATAATTAAATAACCAGATGCCATTTTCTTTCCATTTTTGATTTAAATTGATGTTATGATGATTCCCATACCTGGTGAAAATGGGATAACATGGCAGAGCAATTCTTTTGCAAAAGTTGGGATTTCAAAACTAATGCATTAAAAAGTTATATATGATTTTTACTTCTTTTTTATGTGATTTTACATGTGTAATAAATATATAGTTACTTTATTCAAACACTTGACTGTGATATCTCTAAAAGTATTTTGTTTAAGTTGGGTTTTCTATTAGATATATATTTTTTTAAATGATAGATAGTTTAGTATTAGATTTCAAATTTCATTG
Organism: Oedothorax gibbosus; assembly: GCA_019343175.1. Taxonomy (NCBI): domain Eukaryota; kingdom Metazoa; phylum Arthropoda; class Arachnida; order Araneae; family Linyphiidae; genus Oedothorax; species Oedothorax gibbosus. The sequence continues at coordinate 32,718,303 of CM033272.1, forward strand.
AAAAAAAATACCTTAGTTTTATTGAATTAATAAAAATTGGCATATTATTAAATATTTTCATTAATATACATGTTCTTTTTTTTATTATCTAGCTAGTCATATTGAGAATCTATTAAAGTCAGTGCTTTTCATAATTTCATCTGTAATTGATGACAGAAGTAAAGAATCTACAGATGCAGTTATTTCTTTACTAAATTTAGTTTGTGAAATTACCGAGTCTCGAAAGTGCCCTCCATTAACCTGTTTGGTAAGTTCTCATTATTACTGCATTATGTGTGATTTATAAATAATTAAAATTAAACTTGAAAATCTTGAAGTAGGTGGGCAGTTCTATACCATACTTTTTAATTTCAGATATAAAAAACGTATGAAATTTATTTTTTCAAAATCACTTTAAATGTTTGTAAAAAGGTTTATAAGGGTTCTAGAATTACAAAAAAAAGTTCAGCAAGGCTAATTTGAATTTTTAAAAAAAAAACAATAGGGATGGCAGTTTTTTTAAAAAAAAAGGTATCAAAGAAACTGGTTTAAACTGGCCTTATGAAAATAACTAATTTTCAACGAAACCGAAGTCACAAACAAACCGGTTAGTCTTAAAACCGGCTTCAGTTTTCCATCCCTAGATCATTGAAATGGTAAGGAACGGACGGTTAGGGAAATGTTTTCCGGTCTTTTTTGTGTTGAAACTAACTCCAGTTTAATAAAAATGGATTTTTTTACTTCTTATACTCCACTTAAACATATTTATAGGAAAAAAATTCCAATTATCAAGCAAAAATTAACCTTAACCCTGGGTGACTGTAAGGAAAGCAATAAAGCCACGCAGCTCATTTTACTGATGTTTTTTTACTTTCGGGCTTATTAGTGAAGTATAGCAAAAAATGCAGCTACTAACTGAAATGTGAGTTTTCTGCAATACAGTTTTCGTGATTGAAGAATCACTGTAGCTCCATCCAGTGCCTCTCTTTACCACTTTAGCAATGAGGTAATGAATGTACCAAAACCCAGGGATAAAGTTAGGAGAAGAAAAATACCAGGGATTGGAGTAACGCGTTACTTGTAACTGTTATATTTTTTAGGTAACGTCGGGTAACGCCGTTACATTTTTCAGAAAGTAATGTAACTTAGTTACTTTTAGTGGTAACGAAAAATTGCGTTACTTTTCCGTTACTTTCCGAAGGCTGTCTGATGCTAATTTTGAAATTCCGCTCCTAGAGGAAACATTTCGCATTCCCGAAATATGAACTTTTCTTGGGAGGGAAAAAACAAACTAGCATTGTCCACTTGGCTGCTAAAGGCGTGACGGCTGTTTTCAGCCAGAATTGTTAAAGTACAAATGTTTCTCCTTGTCTGTTTACCTTTCCAAGTATCACATTACAAGATCCGTAATTACAGGCTTTTACCGAAAAGAAGGGTTTTGAAATAAATCATGCTGATTGTCAAGCAGGTTGTCGTTCGGCAAGTTTCGACCAGTGCAAACCCCTTTGTGTTGCCTGAACCTGAATGGGTTCTACAGCAATGACCAACAACAAAGTATCTCCCCTTGAAGAAGCGGGGGGGGGGGGGGGAGAGAGAGGGCACGTTCACACCTATTTCTTGGATTGAACCAGGATTTAAATTAAATAAAAAAATTATTAATTATAATTTCAGCATTTTGTTTGGGCTTATGTTTCGTTAATAATGATTTTCTTTGAAAAATGGTAAGATGGCTAAATTACAATTTTTCTCATAACTTGAAATTTCAAAAAGTAACTGTGAATCGTTACTTTTCGTACTAAGTAACTGTAACGTGTTACTTTTCATATTAAGTAACTGTAATGGTAACAGAGTTACTTTTTTTATTAAGTAACTGTAACTGTAACAGAGTTACTTTTTAAAAGTAACTTTCCAATCCCTGAGAAATACACATTATAAATATTCAAAGCCAAAATTTTATGGAAGGAATTTGTTAAGATATAGTATTAGTTCAATTTAAAATCCAAATGAATGTAAATTTTAACTCAAAAATGTGTTAGTTTGAGCACTAAACTAAACATTTTACATTCGGGACATGTGCTGGTAAGAAATTTTCGGCATTGTTTTGTGTCCTAAAATTTTTTTGGAATTTCTTTGCTTTAAAATTCTATTTTGCAATTATGTAAGGACCAGTCTATTAGTATAATAAGAAAAAAAATGAAGAAATATATTAATTTTTTGGCAAAAGTTATGCCCAAGGGACATAAAATTAAAAATTATGGTTGAATTGCCCAGGTGCTCTTAACCTAAGAGGTTAAAAGCTTCATATTGTAACTGTTAAGATTGTCTCTGTTTTTCAGAAATGCATTGATAGCTTAAGCAAACTACCAAAATCTATACTAGTTTCACCCTGTTTTAGCTGTGGGCCTCGGAAACCCCAAGTAAGTTTTTTCCCCTTATAAACAGTTAATAATCACATAAAATAATATATTCATTTAAGAACCAAATATTTATTTAAACATTTATTGAGTATTTAACTTTTTATTTTATGTTTAGGATATTCTGTGCACAACTCTACTCAAGTTGCTTTTAAATCCATATATTTTTGCCATGGAAACTCCTAATAAAAAGTAAGATTTTAATAAATCTAACATTCATCTATTTTTAGAACTATATGTTATGCATTGTGCGCTAAAGTAGTTTTTGTATTGAAAAACTCGCAAATTCACTTAAAATAAACCTTTTAACTGCATTAACAACTGAACATTTTATTTTAAGTGAATTTGTGAGTTTTTCAATTCGAAAACTACTTTAGTACCAATACATGACTATCAATTATAATTTATAAAAGTAGATTATGGAGTGAATAGTATCAAATATAATGTATGCACTGTAATATAAATATATCTTCAAAAAATTTCTCTATACTAGAACTCAAATGTTTAGTATTTATCATATTGTCATACATATTGCACAATTAGTCAAATCGTGTTTCGATTTCTGTCTACTAAGAGTTATATAGCAGTGTCAAATAAGGAGCATAACATTTTCTTTTAACTTTATCAAGCTTGTATCTTTTAATCTCTTGTTGTATTTTGTTATAAAAATCAACAGGGTTAGACCAAAGCATCAGCTCTGATGTTTAAAAAAATGAGTCATCAGCTACCAATATTAACTTGGAGAGAAAAATGCATAAAAAAGTTTTAGTTCAAGGCGGGTTGTTTAACCAAACGTCTATTTCTCGAAATTTTTGCTTACTTGCAGCAAAATCACACTAGTGTGCATTACTTTTATAGTTGAAGACGGATCGGTCAACTAAACTTCAATGCGTTGTGTTCTAGTTTGCGGCATAATGGTGATATAGTATGCATAGTGTTTTATCCTAGTTCATGACTTTAAGATTGATATCAGTCAATCTAACTCTAAAGTATTTTGTATAGTGGCTAAAAGGATAGTGTGTCAATTGCTATTGTTTCGGGTGAAAAAGATTTCTCAAAACGAGACAGGTTTAAGGATGGAAAGTGGAAAGCCAGAAACAGTTCTATCGCAACCGTTTTATTTCTAAAACTCAACATCCCTTAAATGTGTTTGTGTTGCTAATCTGCTTTTTTGGGTTGTTTGGTTTTTTGAAAAACTGACAATAGTAAAGCCAAAACTTCTCTTGCGTGAGCATGCACATTTCGATCATGTGGTCCACATAATTAAACTGTGCATTCTCGTTTTTACGCAGTTGCTTTTGTCGTCGACCAGTGTGGACAACAGTATAGTAGCAGACTAACTCCTTTCTTGATCAGCACCCTCCGACTGGCGTATCGTTTTTTGGAACTCGTTTTTTGAGTGTGCTTGTAACACTATACCTTTTTAGCCACTTTAGTATTTTGTTACTTTGAAGTGGGGTAATGGACAGTCCCTTAAGGTTAGAAATTAATGGCCCGCTACTCAAGTCTGCCAAACTCCCTAATTTCTAAATGAAGTGATGGACAAATTCTAAATTTAAAAAAAAACTTTTTAAAAAATAGTAGAGGGTCGCAGTTAAAATCTTTTTTTTTTACATGAGATAACTAAATTTTGCATTTGATTTTTTCCCTCGGCTGATAGAAAGAATAATCAGCCGAAAACTGTCATTGGTCAAACCCTAAAAATTAAGTAACTTATTATTTTACTTTCAGGTTTCTCATGGCATACAACAGATTAATCCAAGCAGGTCTGGGTGAATCCTTAAACCCTTTGCTAATGACTCAAAAATACATAAACATTGTAAAAAGTGCTGTTCTTCCTGAAAACACGGAAAGTGAAATCCTCTACGAAATATGGTCTGGAATAGCATCGCCATTACTGGAGTCTATTGAAAAAGTACTTAATATATTTTTTCAAATACCACTATTTGCTTATTATGAGCAATATTTCTAACGAAATATTTTCCTTCTAGACACAAGAAGTTAATCAAGGCGATAAGCAAGATCATGACTTTAGCTGCCTGTATGATGTTTTGCTATGTCCATTTGAACACAATTTTCCTGTTCCTACGCACCAGGTAAAAATTCATTCGAATAAAAATGCAATTAATATAAAACATTTCCTTCATACTTCTTAAAGTATTGCAGAACTATGGATACTCGCATGAGGATAATTTTGATTTCAATTAATAATTAACATCATGTGAGCATGTATGAACTGTGCAATACTTTATTTAATATAGAGGGAATGTATTAATATCAATTAATTTTTTTAATAAATAATTGCTTGTATCTCAACTATCTAAATCAATTATCCTATAAAGTAGAACCTCGTTTATCCGTCCCTCTTTTATCTGGAACTCCCTATTAACCGACCTTTCCTAATTCAACATCAAAAAATTTCCCCAACAAAGTCATTTTTGGTTGTTCACAAAAGAAACCAGTTTCAGAAATATACGGCGGTTCCAAAGTGAGGAATCTCCTGTGATACTGAAATTAGCAAACTTCCACGATTCAAAATCGTGAATCTTCTGCGATTTTGAAATAGGAATTATCCGGTGATTCTGAAATTGGAATTGTGCACACCAATTTTCAAATCAGGAAATTATCAGGGTTTATGGAGTCAGTAAACTGCGGTGATTGTAAGATAGCCAAACTTCAGCAACTTAAAAAGTCTAAGCGAATTTTTGGCAATCATAAATTTTTCGGGAAACTCTGGGAATCGCTTCTAAAATCGGGAAACTCCATACCTAATACAAAACAAAAAAATAAGCGCTATAATTTTGCCAGGAAGTCTCAGTTTCAGAGATAACTTAACACTAATATTCAATATTCACTTCTGCAAAGCCAACGCAGATTTCGGACATCAGCTGATTTGCACTATATTTGAGGTCTTCGGACTTTCGGCGCTAATCTGTACTGTAAGTTTTAATATTTAATGAAAATTCTCTATTATGCGGAATTTTCGATTATCCGACCTACCTCTGGTCCCAATTAGATGCGATAATCGAGGTTCTACTAAAGTTTATACATTCAAGAAAACTGCTTCAAAACTTTAATTACCCTTAGTCTCTTATGTATGAATAAAAGTTATTTAAAGTACTCTTGTAAAAATTCAAAGAATTAAGTATTTTCCTGGCAGTTTCGAGTAGGAAAACTGTTACTTAAATCTCTTTCACATACTTAATATATTAATTTAATATTTTTGAAAGAATAAGAATTACAATAAAATATTTTATTAGAAATATAACTAACGTTTCACTTTCAAGTAGGAAAACTGTTACTTAAATTTCTTTCATACTTAATATTTTAATTCAATATTTTTGAAGGAATAAGACTTATAGTAAAATATTTTATTAGAAATATAACTAATGTTGAATTGCTTGCTTTCATTACCTCCTCTTTTTAGTTTCGCACTAAACCAGCTTTTCGTTTGTGGACAAACTTGTATAGATCGTTTATACGCAGTTCATCACTTGTGACCACTGTTCTTCCAAATGAGACATGTGAGCAGTTTTGTGCCAGATTGAAAACTATTTTCAAAGAGGATTTATTGAAGGTAACAGTAACGCCAAATATATCCTTTGATATTCATTTTTATATTCCTTTATCTCGCAAGAACAGAGTAGAACTATTAGAAATCAATAATCTGATTCAAAATGATTGGTTGTTTTTAAAGTGTAATAAAATTCAGTTTTGTTGTATCTATATTTAGTGAAAACTATGAGAGCTGCAAGCATATGAAGGGTGTGGTTGTAAAACTCGCATTCTCCAAAATATAATTCAAATATAAGAAATGGGCCCTATATCTTAGCTATACTTTGGAGAATGTGAGATTTACAACTACACCCTTTCTATTATTTATATATCCGTTAAAATATTGATGGTAAAAGAAATTAAAAATGATTAATTAAGTTAAAATTGTTGTAGCTATTAAAAAAACCTTATTGATTGTTTATTAATTAACTATGTATAAAAGTGAACTGCATATATTTTGCTCTTTTTTTTTTCACAGGAACCACAGCACTTTGAAGTAATGTGCTTTATATTGGAAGTCATTATCGACACTGTAGACTTTGCTTCGGTTGCCGCAACAAACTCTCAAGGTAATTTTGTATTTAATGTTGATCAGTGTATTCCTTTTGATTTTTTTTTGTAAGAAACTTTAGTTTGAAAATGTGTTACTTGTAGATTTTCTAAAAGAAAACAGTTGTCCATTTAAAATACCTATTAGTCAATGGTCATTACAGTCACTTACTGTAGGCTTAAACTTCTAAAAATTTAGTGAGCCAAAAAAAAATTGAATAGTTTTGTCATATATTTCCAATTTCAAACCTTTTTGTCTTATAGAAAAATTGAATTTTTAGTTTTCTCATTAAAATTTGTCATTTTAGGTTTTGCCAGTGGATCGTTACTTTTAAAAATAAAGAAACCATTGGGAAATTTAACATCGTTGGTTGATTTATTAGCTTTGCTATTGAAGTTATTTTATTCAAACTACATTGATATTGATGAAGATATTTATCATGTAAGTTTTATTAATTTTTACTATATGTTTCTTTCCTTTGAAACCAATTACTATTATTTTTCTTATTACTATTTTCATAGATTATTTTTATCAGAAATTTATTATACTCGACTGTTTTCTAGTCTTGCACTCCGAAAGCACAGAAAAAAGGCCATATAACCAAAACAGGAGTTCCGTTTGACCTAATAAAACTCTTGCTCAGCAATCTGAAGTCTGGGTCCATCATTCCTTTTGTATTAGGAGAGATTGTTCCTCCAATGTCTAAATTGTTTTCAGTAAACCAAAAGAAATGTACAAATGCCATGGGAACTAAAGTAAGTTATGTTTTTAAAAATTGCATATTTTTTTTTATTTGATGCACTTTCATTATATTATAGTTATAATTATATTTTAGAATCATCGACTATAAAAAAATTTCTGCTATCGAAATAATATTTTAGGACCTGGTGAATAAAATTTGACCTTCCAATTTACAGTGTTCATAATAATTATGATTTAAAATGCAGTCCTAATTTGATACACCTGCATGATCATGGATGTAATATATGAATTATGTGCATGAATTATCTCTAAATATTCCATACAATTCAAATTAACACATAAAACAAATTTATTTTATTTTCGTATATATCTATCTTGAAGAAGTATTCAAAATTTTTCTTTTGGGCATGGCAAATGTTCTTCTTCTTTGCAGTTTTCTAACTTTTTAATTTTATTTACAGTTGGAAGAATTGTGGAATGTTGTGACATCTTCAATTGAGATGCATTACATGGGGCCTTATGACTCCGATTTTCTTGCTGTATTAAACCCTTTACTGGAAATTTGCATCACTCATCCTAGAAGACTTGTCAAAGAAAGAAGTAGACGGTTTTGGTTTGCGACATTTGCTCCTTCCTCATCTGCTTTGAAAATGCCAGAATCTTTTAAGTATGAAAATGTGCTTGTTTATATTATTTGTATATGCCTCTTTTCGAATCAACGAATTACCCCTTCAGGTGATGGTTTATAAAAATTGATAGTTAAAGAAAGGATTGTGAGGTTGTTGTTTTTATTTATAAAATGTTTTTACTTTTTCACAAAAATATGGATAACTTGAAACGGATTTTTTATAACTGATGTATTTATTGAGTATTCTACATCTCAGTCCCATTATTTAAATGGGATTTTGGAGAGCATGATTGACATCTTTGCTTGTCTCTATAGTATAACTATGACGTTAAAATTCAAATAAAAACTTCTCTATTCAGAATTTTTTTTTTAATTTTGCCTTTTGGTCAGTGTTACACGTTTGATAAACAAATTATACATATTTGCAGATTATAAATATTTGATAATGAATCATATCTATTGAGATGGGTTTTGTTTATTCAGCATTACTTATTTTTAATATACTTTATTCACAGGAATGCTTTAAAAAAATCTAAACTTTCTCTTGCACCAGAAGACAATATAAGTTCAATTGAAGAAATGAGTTTTACTCAAGAATCAGCCAGTTTGGAGGTGACAATTTTAATTGTTAATTTTTTTAATAAACTATTTTGGAGAAGTTTTAATAGTTAAAAAAAACAAAACATAATGACTATTAAATTGTGTGTTTAGATGAGGACACTAATGCTGCTTACATATACATTTCTCCTCTAGCTTTGTTCATGATTCTGCTGTTGCGTGGGCAAAGCTTTACTCAGTCACTGGACCATGACACATGAAAACACATGTACTGCAAAAATCTGTGTTTGCAACTAGCCTAATGAATTTTTGCACCTGTTTTTTTTTTCTTTCGACTTCATATAATATTACAGCCTTTAAGAATCTGCTATTTAATTAAATTAAAGTATATTTTTAAAGGTTATTCTGTTCTTAAGTCTATGTACAGTATTATATCTTGAAATTGTGCCACACCTACAAATCTTATTTTAATCCAATATAATTATGGTAAAGTGTATGTATAAAAAGTAGGATGCATATGAAATTAAACTGAAAAACATTATTTATGCAAACTGTGTAAGTGATTATTTTCCAAATACTCTTAATGAAACTGTTAAACATTTTTAGAATGGAACCGTTAACTTTGAAACTGCTGTTAACTTCAAGGAACCTTTTTCAAAACCATTTGCCCCTTTGTCTCCCAAAAAAACCAAAACACCAGAGTCTAAAACTATGAAGCCAAACAATACTAGCACTAAGAAGAGTGTGGATGAACTACCTATCAGTGTAAGAATTATTATTTTTTCAAATAAATTTATTTACATTTTATAGAATAAGCTGCTTTGTAATATATGTTTTATTATTATTAAGGAATGTTAGTTTTAAAAACAAAGGTGTAGTTTTCACAAAAATGAAGATATTAGTTATTTTGCAAGATTAAAATTTTGAGAATTTGATATTAACAGAACCGATAGGGTAATCAGAAATGTTGATGGTGCCCTTTCTTTCAGCGTTGCTTATTTTCAAAATCCAAAATTTATATTGAATTCTAAAATATTTTAAATCTGAACTTGAGGTAAAAAATGAAGAAATAATTTTGCATTAATTTTCTGCAAAAAGGTCATTAATTTTTCAAAGATGTTGTCAGATGTACACAGGGTGAAGGTTTTATAAAAAACTGATTAAAATAGCCACCCATATGCATTTTGAATTTACTTACAAAAATCTCAAAACTAATAGGTCCTTAAAAAAATATTTGGAGTCCTAAAAAAGTGCAATAACTCCTGAAACTTATACCAGGATTCCTGCATTATTTATAGGAATTTGTAATGATTGATACCCCAGGACCGAGTTCCTTAACCCCCAGAAGAAGAAGCATTCGCCATAGAAAAAGGTGATGTGTTTTAGTGTATTTTTTAAGTATTTGTATAAAAATAACTTTCAAGTATATCCTTTCAGGATAATATTGCAAAAATAATAGATAATTTCAATAAAAATAATTAAAAGATTTTTTTTTCTTTGTTGGTTAGCTTTGTTCCTGCTTTATATAATGACTTATCACAATCTCAAGATACAACAACACTGGGTGGATCAAGTGACCCTTTTGAGTATGAAAATACTTATTGTACTAATATTTTGTTAAGCTGTAGACAGAATAAACTATTTCTTCAATGTGCATTTGAAATATGTGACTTAGTGTATTAAGAGAGAAATAATCATGTCTCTTGCCAGTATATTATTTTTTTCACGTAACTTTTATGCTCAGCTCAGTTGTGAAAGTCATTAACGTAAATTAATAATCGGTATAACAATTGAAAATTCTAATTTATTTTCAATCCTATTTCAATCTTTATGTTCAAAATCTTTCAGTTTTTTGAACTATTCTAAATTAACAAATTTACCTTAAACACTATTCCACCCCCACTTCCCAATTTTTTATATTTAGTTTGAATTTGCTTTTCTAAAACTCTCAAACTAAGCAATGTTATTTTACATTTAGATGCTTAAAATATATTTTATTGAAATTTAACTAAAAATGCTTAAGTTTTTGTTAAGAACTAATGTTTTCTCAACTATAAAATTCATTATTTCAATCACTGAAATAGTCAATATATAAAATTAAGCTCATATTTTGTTTTAAACTTTTGCAGCAAGCAAAATATGTACTTTATCCAATTTTCAATAAACAAAACCTCTTTATTTTTCTGTCTAGTACCAGTTCATCTTGTGAAATTATAGAATTTCAATCACAAGAGGTAAGCATATTACAATTTATTTAAACTATAATTTTTATTCTTAGTTATAAGGATGATTAATTGAAATAAAATGGCCCTATAGCTGAGTTAAGTATTGAAGGTTGGGCTTTTGTTTTTCTAGAATGGCTGTAGGAAAATTGCATATAATAATTCAAGATCTAGTTTTACAACCATTGAAATATTAGTCTTTATTTTATCCTGTTGAATGTTTTTTTTTTTATTTTAAGACAACTCAAAATATTTTTTAAAGTTTATAGAATACTACTTTTGATCCATGAATTTAACTCTTACTTACTGTCAAATACATACAGCAACCCTTTATATGTTTTGCAAAAGTTTTTATACATATTAATAGTGTTGTTTTTAAATTTTATTAGGTACGCGCTGATAAGATTTCTACATCTGCTGAGGGAAATGTGGATTTAAAAGATGATCAAGTTGTGATAACCATTGATTCACAAAACAACCAGGAGAAACCACTAAGGACTACTAACCAAGACAACATCAGCTTAGAGCTAACAGATATTGTAAAAGTAGTCAACTCTAGTCGAAACGGATGTAATACATCAAGCCAAATTCTTGCTGTAGATGAAGTCATTGCTAGTGCAGATGTGTTCAATGTTGAACAGAACAAAGGTACAAGTGAAATGGCTGTTGAACAAGTTAATGGAAAAATTGAAGTTAATATGAAAGAAATGACTACATTTTCTGGAATTCAAAAGAATCACAAACTTGGGACTAAAAGTCAAGATGATATAACAGAGTTAAGAGAATCAGATATTAAAGAGAGTGTGGAAAAAATTGTTTCACATGTCAGTGCTTCTGTAGAAGCTAAACCTGTTGTACATTATGTTGTAGTAAAACGATCAACTCGTGTTCAACAAAAGAAAAGAAATGCAGATGAAAGCGAAAATATAACAAGTAAAAATGCTAAAAGAATAGACTTATCAATTGATTCTTCAATCAACTCAGAATTAGATAGTGCTAAAGCTGATAGCAAAAACTCAAATAGTTTACCAAACAACAATGTTTTCCCTGAAAAAGATTCTCATTTAGATAGCCACAGTTCTAACAAAGCTGCTTCCAAGCCGAGTATAAGAAGAACACCTGGTAGAGTGTTGAAGAAACGTACTTCCGAATCATTTGAAAATAAAGAATTAGAAAAGTCAGTCGTTTTTAAACCAAACCAAACATGCCCGAAAATTATTGATTTAAGTGATTCAGATGAAATAATTCCCAGCTCACAAAGCTCCAGTGAAAGTGTGAATTATACAAAATCAGAAACTCCAGAAGTTCTACAGAAAAAGTCAAGACGGTCACTTAAATTTGACACTTTCGATGGAAAGGCTGAAACTTCTGAAACATTTGCTTCAATAACCATGCATAATAAAAGAACTGTCCCTAAAGAACTTATTCCTGTAAATGTTGAAAGGGAAAATGATACAAAAAGTATTGAAACTTCCGAGAAAGTGACGAGCGTTACAGAAAAAAGAACAGACATATCAAAGGAAGAATTTCAAAAAGTCTCTCAAAGCTCCAGTGAAAGTGTGAATTACAAAAAATCCGAAACTTCAGAAGTTCAACAGGCTCTTAAATTCGACACTTTCGATACAAAGGCTAAAACCGCTGAAACATTTACTTCAATAGCCATAAGTAATAAAGGAACAGCTCTTAAAGAGCTTATTCCTGTTAGTGTTGAAAAAACAGATGATGCAAAGTATCTTAAAACTTTCGAGGAAGTGACAGATTTCGCAAAAGAAAGCACAGACGTATCAAAGGAAGCATCTGCTACCAATTCTAAAATCTCTGAACCTATGCCTTTGAAATCTTCTGAAAATTTGCTTAATTCTGCAGATTTAATGAACGATGAAGTAAAAAGCACATTGTCCACTGTTTTACAAATCAATGAGAAAAATAACTTGAATGTTGCAGAAAACACACCACCCTTTTGTGAAGATATCTGTGTATTGCAAAGTACGGAACATGTCAATTTTCAGAGTCATATTCAAATTCCAGAAACAGCAGTGGATAAGGCAACTTCCAAATTTGATGATACAGATATGAAACTTCATAGTTTAGAACTTGGGGCATCAAATAACGCTTTAAAAGATGAAAGTCCCAAAACAGTTAGAGTGAAATCTCTGCGGAGTGGTGGAAAAGGCTCTTCCAGAAAGTCTCTGGACAGTTCTGTGACAAAGAAGACCATAAAAAGAACCAAGCGAAAAAGCATGCCTTGTGCTTCTGAAACAAAGAAAATTAAATCTAACATACTTGAATCTATTAGTGAAGCCTTTCCTAGTACAAATGATGTAGAAATGAATATTGTGGATTTGAAACAAAATGAAGATTCATGTCCTCCTTCTAGTTCAAACTCTCTATCAATTGCACATTTACAAGAGAAAATTCTGAATCTTGATGAGCCTTCCCAATCTGTTGAAAATGAAAAAACAGAAATGTCTCTTTTGATAGATGTGAACAATGTTATAACAGACATACATGAAAAATTGGAATCTTATGAAGAAAGTAATACAATGGATTTGGATGAAGTTGTAGTTGAACAGCTGAAAGAAAATAATCTCATTCCCATACCAAATAAGGAACCTGAGTGTAAGAAATCCACTGAAACTATTAAATCTGCTCTTGAAAAAATGGCTTGTGTATTTTCTGAAGTTTCAGTTGATTTCACTGAACCAAATACTGAAAAAGAAAAAGACATTGAATTAAAATCTACTATAAATGAAAAGAAAATAGAAGTTTCAGTTAATAATGGTCTTCTTCAAAGTAATGATGAAATAACAGAAGTTGGTCCATCTCCTGATGTTTTAGTGTCTTTTGATAAAGACAGCTCTCTAAATTTAAATTATATAGCAAGCTTAGAAGCAAATGAAAAACAACTAGAAGAATGTAATACTACTTTGCAGGAGAATAAACATGATTCAAAATCTACTGATGTTCCTAATACAGAACTAAACCTAATTGAGGAAGACAGTATTAAAATATCAGCTGACAAGTGTACTATTAACGATGCTAATCATTTAAACATGTCCCAAAATATTTTAAAAGACAAAAATGAAGAAAAAGAAGGGAACACATTCCATGAAACTTTTAATCAGGTTAACGCAATTGAAAATGAATCCCAAGAAACTGTTGAAGCTTTAAAAACCATCATTAGTCTAGAACCTTTTGAAAAACAAGATATTATTATTTGTTCAAATGACTTTAATTCATGTTTTGAAGAACAAGATAATGAAATAGAAAACTGTGTGGGGGAAATTGCAGCATATGAAGAAATTGTTGACAATTCAATTAATGCTAGTCAGGAATCAGATAAATACTTGGATGTTGTTGTTAAACATGGTCAGCAAGCCATTCAAATTACAGAATCAAAAGAAAACACAACAGATGCCAAAACTATGAATCCTAATGAAACTGAAGTAGTATTAAATTCAAAAGAAAGTAAACAGATTGAAGATAGCCAAACTTTAAAACTGGAAAGTGTTGGGGGAACAAATTCAGTTTTGCAAAATTCCCAAGAGATTAAAGAAAATGGTGACTGTGACTATGATATCAATGATTTGCTCTTAATGTCTTCAAGCTCAGATTTCACAGAGAATTTAGTTGAAATTTCAGATTTATCTAGTACACCTCAGATTCCAATAATGGATAATGTAACTGTTGATCAGTCCATAAAAACTAATGATAACTTGTGTGATCTTCACACAGATGGCAGCTTAAATGTTGTAGATGAGGTTCAAGAAACACCTTGTTTATTAACATCAGAAACATTGGAAACTGATTCAGATAACAAATCTGATGATCAAAATGTTTCAGAAGCTTCCGAAAATTTCAGCGTTGGTAATATCTCCAAGAAAAGAAAAGCTAAATTACCTGTGCGATCACCATTTACTTTTAGGCATAGATCAAGCCTTCTGGTTGCTAAAAGCAAACGAGCTGCAAACTGTGAACCTATCCCCATGTTGTTAAATGATTGTAAAATACATACTAAGCGTGTGCTTGAAAATGTGCAGAATAAGTCACCGGGAAATGGACCGAAAAAACAAAAAACAGTATCGAAACCAACTACCATTAATCTATCTAACAATTCTGCAGGTACAAGTGAAGCTGTAGAAACTGATGGTAAATTAATTACATCAAATAAAAATTTAAACAAATCGACTGAGCCTGTTAAATCAGTGAAAACAGTTAATTACGATGAGATGACAAACTTAAATACTCGTCTTAATGCTAGTATGACTTTTCAAACTCGGAGGTACAAAATGATTGTGGCTTCTCAGAAATCTGGTCTCGGTGAACACAGCCAGTCTTTTGGTGATAAGAAGAGTGCGTGTTTGGACGAAGAAAATTCTACAAAAAAATCTACTGGAATTTTAAAGAGACGTAAAAGTATGTCTGATATGCCCTCTTTGAAAGTAAGTAAATTCCATATAAAACATATCATTATTCTTTTTTTACAATTAATCTTTTAATTGAAGCTGAAACTTACAGTGATTTTTGTTCTGTGGCACCTACTTTCTTTAGTAACCTTCTCATATTATGATGAAAATGTGTTATATTTGTACAAGTATGTCAGTAAGGTGTGTTATTATAATAATTGTACTACAGTAAACTCCCGATTATCCGTGGATAAGCAAATTCTCAAATAATCTGCAAAAGTAAAACAATAATCACAAAATTGCGTTTAATTGGAGCTATTATTTAAGTTAAGTAATATTATATAATAGAAGAAAGTATGGTTGGCTCAACAAGTATAACTATTAAGAATTACGAGGATTTACAATTTTACAAGAAAAAACACAGTTAGGTAATAGTTTTTCTTTTTTAGTCTTGAAACTGGTGAATACATTCACGAATAATTGCAAGTTTACTGTAGCGTAAAAGTACCTAATGAATTATTATGTAAAAAAAAAAGTTAAAAGTTTCTTTGATCTTTTATGCCGTTATACATTGCCATGATTATACTAAAATTAATTTTGAAACATTTTTTTACTTGAGTTAATTTTTGGAACATCTTTCAAAATATTTGATAGTGTAAGAAAACGCATTTAAGGTTTCTAACTTGACCATTTATGTTGTCAGATAAGAAAAGTTTCTTTTTCTGAACCTCTATTTGAAGAACGGCTGTTCAAATCTAGTGATATTTTGGGAAAAAGCTGTCTGAAAAATGATTTTCTTGTGATAACTAAAGAACGACAAAATAATTTATCAGAGGATACAGGAAATGTGAGTATATTTGGATTTTTTTCTTTTATTTTCCAAACTTAGAAATAAAAGGTTTTTCTTTTAGTTTATTAAGGTATATTAATTTTGATAAATTTGAACAGTTCCTATATTTCTTATAATTCCTATTTTTCTTATATTTTAGACTTTCTATTTTACTTTTCTTCTTTTGTATAAAAACTAGAAGTTGTATAAAAAGTATTGATAATTTAGGTTTATATTTGAAGAACAAACATTCAAAACCCAAAAGCTCCAATTTTGACTTAAGCCACTTCTGCCCTTAAACATTAACACACAGGATGTAGTTATCTTCGCGAAGCATAAAAATGAAAGTGGTTTAAGTCAAAGTTGGAGATATTGTGTTTTGAATGTTTGCTCCTCATTTCGATCTAGTTTTTAGCTTCCACACTACGTTTATAACGTAAAAAGTGGAAGGTTTTATAATCGTTCAGTCCGTCTGTCACCCACTTTCACAGAAAGAACCACAAGTCCCACAGACAAGTGGGATACGTCATTTTAAAGCAAAAAATCAGATTAGGCTATATTGCAAATTTCATTAAAAAATTTAAATTAGAAGTTTATTTAAAATTTAAATAAGTAATTTTTTTATCTACATTGAAATAACATGCAAATTCTATTTTTATTCATATTTTCACTGTTGTCATCCACAAGTCCCACAGACAAGTGGGATACGTCATTTTGAAGCAAAAAATCAGATTAGGCTACATGCCAAATTTCATTAAAAAATTTAAACTAGAAGCTTATTTAAAATTAAAATAACTAAAAATTTAATCTACATTGAAATAACATGCAAATTCCATTTTTATTCAATATTTTCACTGTTGCCATTTTGTTAAACGTACGAGAAACTTTTGTTAAAATAAAAATACACTTTTGAAAAAATATTTATGTGATATAATTCGGTTTGGATTGTTGTATTATCACAAAAGAGTTCTTTTAATGGTTCTATATATATGTATGTAGAAAGATGCATAGAGAATTCTAACTTGGCATAAAAAAATATGCTAAGTTTCGCTTTTATTTTTAAAGCATCAACTGTACAAATTATAATTTTTTGAACTGTAAATTAATTTAACAAACTATAAATAAGTGAATTTTGAAAGAAATGTAAATGGGAAATTGTGGCGACAAAAATATTTATTAAAAAGATTACATCATTATTCTTCGAACTTCAAACAAATTTAGCAAACGATAAAGTCTAATTATTAAATCTGAGAAAGAAGATTAATGAAAATAGTTAATTTTGGCGTTTAAAACTTTGAATTACAAATAACTAAAGGCCCTGTTTTTATTAGAATTAAATCACATTTGCCATTCGCAACAATCGCTCGAGAAACTTTAATTCTTTTAGACAATAAATTAAAATAAATTTATTTTTGCGACATCGATCAGTTTGAAATGACGTCAATATATTTCACTACGGAATCCTTGTATGTTGATATGAAATGTTTTCATTCTATTTAAAAGCGAGGAACATGACATATTTATTCTTTAAAATATAAATTAATTTTTGCAAACGATAAGTAATAATTATTGAATTTTCGAAGTAAAATAAATGAAACTAGCCAAATTTAGCTTGTAAATGTTAAATATAGAATTAATGTTGTGTTTGGCGCGTTTTTTCCTGTTAAACACAAATATGTGGAAGCGAGTTGAGTGACAGATTCTGTTACAAACCTACTTGTTTTTAGTAATAAAGTAATTTAAGGGTTTGATCTGGACTTTGGCGTTCTCTGCTTCAGTGAGCCGAAGTCCTGTTTATCAGTGGTTCCCCTCGCTATGGGAAGCCGACTAAAATGCAACTAATTTTAATTATTTCGTGAATTAGAACTATAATGTTGAACATTAAACTATTATTGCCTTCATTTGAACAAACTTATTATCAAATTGATTCAACATATACTCTTCAAAGCCCGGGTTTCACGTTTCCAGGCTCTACTCAGCACATCACAAAAATTATATATTTATAATATTAATTTTTTTATTTTAAAATTTTCAAATTATGTGTATATAATGAACATAACTAATGTAAAAATTATATGAAATTATTGGGAATAATTAATCATAACAGATTGATCGGGGATATTCATTGAAACTATATTGAACTCAAAACAACTATATTGAACTATATTGAAAGTGATATAACGTTATAACTCTACTCAAGCACTCAAGTAATTTCTAGAATGCACCTTCCTCGTTATAAAATATTGTTAATTTAGTTATTCAATTACTAATAATTTCATCTAACATCCATTTAATTTTATAGAACTGAATCATGTAGTGGTAAAGTTGCTTATATTTAAATTTATAAGTATTAAATTGGAATAGTAATTAAAAATTTCAAACAATTGAGAACTAACAGTTTAAAAAAAATCCCTTAAGGATTAATTAAAAATGATGATCTTGTCTTGGGGCATAGCTTTTGTATAGACATCCGAAATAGTAAATAAAATGGCAGCAAATAGCAATTTAACCTTAGACTCTCTGGACACCGACCTAACAGCTAGCATCCCCCCAAAAAGCTTTGTCCTACTTCAAAACGACATTGCACTCTTCGATCCGTCTCTATTCGCTCCAGGCTCTTTGCGGGGAAGTCCACCCCCTTTTTTTCTGCCCCTTCAGCTGGTCAAGCCAAGATGTCGTGGGAGAATTTTTTGCTCCCTCTTTGAATGCTGATGATAGGGATCGTTCCCGATAGAGCGTCTAGACAGCCATGTAGATTGTACACACAAAGTAGGATTTTTTAGGCAATACAAAGGGACCACACGGGGGTTTCGGGATGTAATTGGATGTTGACTCTTGCTGTTGTAGTGTAGAAATGCTTAGCCTTTTGCTATCGCTACTCATCTGTCGAGATTTCAAGCCCCGCAACGGATGTCACACATGATCTTAAGTAAATCGGCCGGCTGGATAATTATTTTACTAATTTTTATTTATTTTTTTTAAACTACTTTTACACAATGTTTTAAAGAGGCAAATATTTTTTCCACCGTTTTCTATTTTTTTTAATATTTATAATTATACAAAACTATGGTTCACATAAAATTTTTAATGATTCTTCTGAAATTGAAACTGCCTTGTTTGTTGACAATAAGGTAAGAAAATATTATTTATATTATATATACACAAAAAGTTTATTTATATTATTTTCAAAAATTCTTTTTCAATTAAATGTATCATTTTTAGATAGTTTAATTCAGAGCATTTTTTTTAACGTAGAGACTGGGCGGCATTTATGTCGCCCAGTGATTTAAAAATCATCTTACTGATGTCAAATATTTTGAGATTTGACTTTTTGAAAATTAATAGTGTAAAAACTCATTTCGAAGATTTTATGTTTTGTTTTTACTTGTTAATTTGTCTAGTAATTATTACAGATATTTGAACATGTTTTCTTTAGTTTTTTTTTTGGTTTAATAATGTTTACTCTGATGTCTTAGTATGAATTTAATATCCGCTAAGGGTTTTTTAAAACAAAACTGTGACTTTTCAAATCAAATTATAGCAAAACTTAAAATAAAATTATTTTTGTTTTGATTAAGTTACAAGGTTAAAAGAATTTTTTTCCTTGCTTCAGAACAAGCTATTTCTTCAGTTGGTCTTTTTAATTATGCTTTTTTTTTAGGGGGGGGGTGTAGTAGGTGCTGAAGCTGATGATTTTTTTTTATCTATTTCATTTAATAAATTTATATATATTTTTCTTTCCTTACTAAATAAATTTTCACGCGAGTGATTAACCTGTTAGTTCCTCCGCCCTATTCTAACTATTTTTCTAATGTAAAATGCCCAATGTAAAAATCTTAAAATTACACTTGTTTTATTAATTAATTACTTATTTTAAAAGTTTATTTTACTTGTGCATAAAACACTAAACAAATTTAATTTAAATTAATTTAAATTTAAAAACGTAAAACAGTTAATAGTAAAAACGTTGGCCAGAAGGCCAAGAATGGGCGTTGGATAAAGTAAAGTATAGTAAAAAGGAATATTAAAAAAGTTATATCAATTAAATACATTTAATACATATTAAATAACTTTAAATTTAATTGATTTTCATTTAATTGTTTTTTAATATTAACTTAACATTATTTTTGTTTTTATAGATTAATTTACATTATTAAAAAATTAAAATACATAATTTTACATTAAATGATAAAAATTAATGTGCATAATTTAAATAATTATGCATGGTAATCTAAAAAAAATTGAATAATGATTGAAAATTAGTGTGAACTAATTAAAGCATTTGCTAATTAGTTCACACAATAAATATAAATTAAGTTTCTTGATATTATAGGGCAATATCCCCCCCCCCCCCCCCCCCCCCTTGAGTTGAGTTATGAGTTAGCCACCCCCATGTTGAAGTTCTAGATCCGCCACTGTACACTTTCATTTTTTCCTCCAGCGTTACGATATTTGCTGCTAGTGATGCGACCATTCTATATTATTTTTTTTGCGTTAAGTCATTAACTCTAAGTGTCGTTCTTGATAACTATAACCAGGGTTCTAAATTACAAGGTATGTATTGGCTGTCTGATTCAATGAACCTCAAAAGTACTTGGAGTATGGGTTGTATAAGCACGCTCTGGCAAAGCAGTAAACCAGCTAAGATATTGAAAACCCAACCTGAGTTTCTCGAATTTTTCCCAGGACAATAAATACCTTTTTTTATCATGTTATTTAACCCGCCACCGGCAAATACCATGCCAACTCTACTTCACATGTGGATAATTTTGATCTATAGGTTAAAAATAAATTGTTAATTTTATAGATTCCATGTATTTCATAGGAATTACAGTGGAACCATATCTATTTCGCCTAGGAATGACAATTTCTGTTCAGTTAACTCTACCTTTTATACAGCAGTTGTATTAGCTTAGCAGTTCTAAAAGAGAAGGAATCTCGATATTTTTTTAATTAGTTTGGTCCTGTTTTCTGTGGTGCATTATATAATCTTAAATAAATCTAATATTTTATTTACAATATGATCAATTAAATATTAGTTTTTAGTTTTAAAATGTCAGAAGCATTACTAACTCATCTCTTCATAGCCAAAAAAAGAATTAAAACAGCTAAATACTTTATAAGAAAACATAAGTATAAAAAGACGCAAGTAAAATCGTTTGTAAATATTACAGTCTTAACACATATTTTAAACACTGGTATTTTCAATTAAGTTACATTTGAGTGATTATGAGACAATAGTAATCAGGTAACCATTTCAGATTTCAAAAACAGACTCCACACCTGGATCAATTACTGAAGACTTGCCATTTAATGAGTGTCAGACCTCTGAAAACGTTGCGGATTATAGTAATCTACCAGTTTCACCTTTACTTATTAATTGTGAAGAAAGTGTTAGCAGCATCCTAAAAGGATTGGCTTCACCAGCATGGTATTTATATTAATTTTTTTTTTCGTTAATGCATGTGGTCTAGCTTTTTACAGTTAAAGAGTGTACATGATCTTAGGTCTGAAAATTTAAATTTTCTTCCTAGAAATAAACAGTTTGATTTGGTTGATGAAATTAGAAACAAAGCTAGCTTGGGAATTAAACAATGGGGAATCGCGTCATTATGGCCAACTTACTGGAATATCAGCTGCAATGCAACTAATTGCTATCTTGCAAGCTGAAATGGGGGCAACAGGCTTTGGCTCTTTGCTGCTTCTATGCTATAAATGGATTATGCACGGCAAAATATATTCTAAGTAGAGGTTATTGGTAGGTGTGGGATCATTCCAGTGGTTATCAGCAGCGATTAACAGCACACACACACACACATATTTATTGTATTAACATATTTATTGATTATAACATGGCACAACACTAAGAAAAACGTCAACACATTCCAGATACATTTTGTCGAGTAGAGAAGCGATGATTATAGTCACTGGCCGGGAAAAACGCATTCATGCGCAATTGGTACTTATTACACACCTGCTTGTGGATTATGCAATGTCTAAAATACAAAAGGGATTCCTGAAAGAGGTCTGGTAAACTTTAAATATGCCATTGTCCTAGTGCCATGTACAATATGTTTTCACTCAAGAACAACATTCATTAGTCATCTGAATTTGCAATTGAAATATCGAATTAGGGTTTTTATCTTGTTTTAAAACTTCTTAAGCAAGTTCATCTAAAATGTTTAGCTTAGGTCTTTCAAGACTTTACATATTTCTTTAAATACAAAAATGTGTAACTTTTAATAACATTTAATAAACTATTATTTACAGGGTACAGGCTTTAGAAACTGTACTTCTAACCAAGAACATAAAAACAATTGGTGACCTCTGCAAGCTAAATGTTCACGAGCTCAAGGCTCTACCTTTCAAATCTCCCAAAGTGGCCTCCTTGCATGATGCTCTTGTGATTCATCTCAAGGAAACACAAAAATCAACCTTGGAAAAATTGAAATCTGTAGAGGATTGGTTTCCCAATGAGGCTTCATCCTCGGAGACTAAAACCTTAGGAAAGGATGCTGATCAATGTGAGGTTGAAGGTGAGTTGAATGATGAATGTAATTAAAATATCTGAAAGTGATTTTTGTTTCCCCATTTCAACCTCATTTTGAGCATTTGTACTGCACTATAGATTTTCTTGTGATCGCATGATATTAAACACGAAGATATTATCGCAAATTATTTAACTTAGGATGGATTTTTTCTTTCTTCCCAAGTCTGCAAAATATACTTAATACAATGACCTGTAAAATATACCCTAATTATATATATTGTTCTAAAATTAAAGGATTTTTTTTGTTGTTGAGAACTGTGGTTATTGCCCCATAATTTGCCCATCAAACAGAGTTGGTGAAAAGGATTTGGTGAATATTCTATCCTATAGGGATATCAAGGATCATTTAAAGATTATTGATGCTATTAGCTCATTTGTTAAAATATGCTTCATGCTATTAAATTTTTTGTGTTTTGGATAAATAATTGTAAAGCAACTATAGATATAACTAAAGTCATAGGTCATAGTATATCTAAAGAGTATATCACTTATAAATAAATTTATTTAAAAATATTAACAAGAAAATACAAGATTTATAATTAACTTTCATAACAAAACATATTAATACAAACATTTTACTAAATTTATTTACATATTTTTGACATTTTGTTTGCTAGCTAATTGTATTAATGATTGAGTGCACTTTATTTTGCAGGAGTATCAAAAAACATTCAACCTGAAGTAGTACAAAGCTTAGCTGAAGAATTGCTCAAAGATGAAAATTTGAAGAATTTATCAACTGATTCATTAGTTCTATTAGCGAAAAAATGTTTTGCTGAAGTAACTGACCGATTACAAAATTCATAGAAAATTATGTGGCAGCATTGTTGCTAAAACAATTCCAGTGAAAGTGTTATGTTGTTTAAATCAATGTTTTGTGCACAGTAATTAAATGTTTGTATAAAATTAATATAGAATGTGTTATAGCTTTTTAAAGTTGGTTAATCCCTGTGTTACATTAAAGAAACCCACTAATGAAATGAATTTTACCTCTTAAAAACTTGCATTGTAAAAATTTAAATTGAAAATACAACATTAAATATGTTAGCATGATATTGATCACAACGTTATGTGCTAAAGCATATGTATTTTCCTTATTTTTTAGTGATTCTATAATAGTATAGTGTTTTGTATATAATTATTCATAAACAAATGTGTTTCAACTATTTGTTTCTGTAAGCACTATAAATTCTAAATTATATTTTTAGTATGTGTCACCAAATAAACAATTTTTTTTTATTTAGAAATATTGTTTAGTACAGTAGTTACTACTGAAGTAAAAAAAAATTATTAATCATTTCCTCCATAAGGGACTGCATGTGGGAAAAGAGGCATATCAAACAAAAATGACATCAAATTAAAATATTCAAAATTTGAATGTCTGGTGATTGAACCAAATATTACATTGATCCATGAACAATTGGGTAGGAGATACTTAATTTTTCTATATTGAAATGCAATAGAAAATCTGAACTTCAAACGATTCTTCAGAATAATTATCTTTTTTGCGGACGTGCCACATTAAAATTTTATATTTGGGGAAAACTTTCTCAAAACTACAACTGAAATATTGATTTGGGTGATCAATATGGTCCATACAATCACAAATATGGATTGATTTATGATCATTTTATTATATATTTAATAAGCTATCTGAAGATCAGTACACAAAAATAGTTTTAAAAGTATATTTATTACAGAATTGAAGTTATTGCAATATTAAGTAATGAATGTAATATACAAATCTTTCAAATATCATAAAATAAGTCTAACTAGTAGATATCTTCGTAACAGGTTATAGACCTCTATAAGTTCTGTAAGCACTAAAAAGTTTTTTTTTTTTCCCTTTTGACAAGAGTTCAAATAAAATAAAAATATTCAATCTGAAAACAAATTTTAACTATAAATAATTCAACAAAATAACTTCCAATCTAATAAATATATATATAAGTTGTGCTTCGATCTAAACATACAGCTTTAAGTCCATCTTTAATCACAAACAAACTCAAAAAGTTACAATTTCTTATTAATATTCTTATTATTAACATTAATTCTCAATTCTGTTTTATCGACATCAGTAATAAGAGAATTTATCTTGTCCATCTGATCCTGCTGCTCTTTGGTCACTTCAATAGCCAATGCCTGTAAATTGCCCAGAACATTCGATATTTGTTCCATGTCTTGGTCTGATATAGCACTGCTTGTGTCTTCAAGCTGCATCTGTGTAGAGTCAAGGCTTTTATTGTCTAGCGGTTGTGGATTCATGGTGCCCAGAAAGTGTTCTTTCCTACCTGAAATATAAAAAAAATGCAGTAATTAATGAAATGAAGGGACTAGCATAAAATTGCACTTTTTTGGGTGCTATGAATAAACAGTCATTTTTTGTGATTTATTATTAATATTTGTTTAAATGCAAAGTGTCATTGCCAAAGTGCGTGAACAACCTCTTGCTGTATCGTTTTTTTATACAATTATTCAATCCGCTGCTTTGTCATTGGTATATTTAGAAAGCTTGAGCATATGAATTTATAATAGAAGAAATAGTATAAAGAAAAATTGTAAAATGAAAATGAGGTTGTGAAGTGAATTCTACAAAGGTCGGTGTATTTGTACTTTAACTCTAGTACTACTCTAGCGAAGAAATTATATGTAAATATATATATTTCGAAAGTATTTTTGTTTTGAATAATTGAAAGAAAAAACTTAAGAATCTTATCCAAAAAAACTATAGATGCACCTTAGGAAAAATACATTCTTTGCAATATTAAGTCATTTACCTGTATCTAAGTCACTTGAACAAATTGCTGAAATATCAGAAGGTGCTTCATTCTCATAGGCAACTTTATTTTTTAAAGATGAAACACACTTTAAAAACTTCAAGAGTCCTGCTAGTTGAGGACAGATGACATGACACGTTTTATTAGCCCATTCCGAAGCATATTCTAAAGAAAAGGCCCATGGAGATGTTACCTATAAAGTTAGAAACATTTTACTTAAACTTGAGCAAACCTTAAAAGTATTATGGAAGGACTTAAAATCAGAAATGCTTATTTAACCAGTTCAATTAGCATCTAACGGGCTGTTAATTATTTTTCTCAAGGACAGTTTGATTAAAGTAACGGGTCAGGGACATAATCCCGACTTTAGAAATGCATATATTTTGTCTATCTCCATTTTCTAATTAAGAATATTTTAAATATATAAACTGTTGTGTACTATTCAATATCTTACTCAGCGCAACTATATTAACTATTTGAACTCGGTGCAAAAAACAACATTAAATTACTACATTACCTATTATAAGAAAAAATTGTCCATCGAGACCAGGACACATAATAAAAAAGTCCAAATTGTAAAATAAAAACACTAAAAAAATAAACAATGGACTATTAAAAATACTCCGATTAATTAAAGAACTTATTTCCAAATGGCGTTAAGTCAATTTTATGTATTTTTCTGAAAACCCGATTTTATTATAGAAAATTTTATGATTGATTTTAAGGAAAAGTTCATTTTTCCCAGTTATCTATGGATGATTGTAACACGAAATTATATCGGTAAAAAAATCCTGACAATATAGTTATCAAGAGATAAAAAATTACTTGCGCCCTTTTAGAATAAAACTCGTGTCTTACGCCCTTTTGGCAAACAAATAACGAAATTAAATGACATCCGTTTGAAAATGTAATCCAAGTATATTACTTTCAATTCCTCATATGAAATATAGTTGGGGGGCGTTGCTATGGGGTAGAAAATCCGAAATGGATATTTCGTGCTTTCTAACACGTCTTGGAGGGTGTCGATACAGAAAAAATGGGTTTTGAACATTGGTCCATCCGTCAGTCTGAAACCACTCTTTATACTTCAAAATAAAAGGGCCAAGAACATCAAGTTTGGCACACAAATTCCTAGTAACTATCGACATGATAATAATTTTTTGCACATTTGGTGGCTCTGCCATAGAACTTTTTTCACTTTTAAAGGTATACTTACCAGACTACATTACAGTTTTTCCACACACAAAAAATGGTTTAAACATAAATTTACTTATTAAGAATCACTGTCGCTACTTAAATATAGAACACAATAATTACCAGGATCTTCTCCACTTCTTTATTACTTATTTGAAGACGCTTCTTATGAGCTTCATCTACTATAGTTATCGTATCAGCAATAGCAAGTGTGCCCCTTTCATAATCATCAAGCCTACTGCTCCTCTCAGAAAAGGAAACTTTAAAACTTTTTAGCCTTGCTTCCTCCTCAACCTCTTCATCCCCATCTTTAGTACTGGCCTCAAGATCAGATCCTTTCATTCCGATTACTGTATGCGCCAAGGACATACTCCTTAGGAATTTTTCAGCTACATTTAAATCCGTGTTTATATCCTGCATAAGCATCTGCGATTCTTCCAACTGCCTTCCCTGGCTGGAGAGTGCATTTGCGGCGCCTACCAGCGTGGCCTCAGATTCATGAAGCAGACTTAGCAGTTCTTTCCCGAGAGAAGAACTGGCCTCCTTCGGCTGAGAAGGAGTTCGTCTAGTTGGAATTGAAAGCAATGACTCTCGCCAAAAAAGTTCGAGTAAGTTGTAGACTGTGTCCCTGTTTGGAAATGAAGCGAACCAATGCTTTTCTGCACTGACTGTGATAACAAGGGCGGCGTATATAAAAGACGATTGTCGCTTTTCGAGACCAGAAATGCTGTTTAGTAGAAGACGAAGATTAAAGTCCTGGTTGCTTTCGTCTCCATAAAAATGAATTTTGTTTCCTTGGAGTGTAAATGTACCAGATATCCACTTTTTGTCTGATGTTCTGTAGTAAGTTGCTGTGCTCTCAAAAACTGGTTGCTGTGATGACATTTTATTTTATCTTGCTAATATCACATTTTGGAAGTAATTAACATTGTAATAAGTATTTTTATTGTTAAGTCACAAGAATCTTTTTAAGTTGTCAGTTCCTCTCTCAGCGTCTTTGTAGGGTTTGTTTGTAAACAACAACTACGGCTGTGGCTATTCCATAGGAAGGAAGCTAGGAAGGAGAATAGAGAGGTATATGCGCAATAGCGCACAAATGAAGCAGGCTAGAGCGGTGCATCTTGGGATGCCTCGGTGCCAGAGCGCAGTAGCTCGAAAAAACTGACAGCCCTGCTTCAAATCATCTCAATTGGAGGGGCCCTCTACAGAGCGGTGCATCTAGGGATACCTCGGTGCCAGTATGTTATGCGCAGTAGCTCGAAAAACCTGACAGCCCTGCTTCAATTTCTCTCCACTGGTGAATCTCTCTACACCTCGTTCCTACCACTATGGGCTATTCACGGTTTTTTAGCCTACTTTTCTTTTTTTAATTCGAAAGAATTAAAAAAATGAAAAAGTAGGTATTGACATGCGGTCGATGTCCGTCTGTCTGTCCGTCCGTACCCCCCTTCCAAAATCGGTTCTAATCATCGGATCTTAAAAATTCTTTTTTTGTTAGAAAGCTATAACCTCAGATACCCAACTTTCATACTTTTTGTCCGTCTGTCTGTACGTCCGGACGGACATAAATCTACTATCTGTCGGCGAATTTCCCATTGAATTAGCATTGAAATTCAATTTTGAGTCATTTAAATCACTGTAGGTATTGATGCGGTTGATGTCCAACTGTCTGTCTGTCCATCTGTTGTCTGTTCGTATGTCTGTCTGTCGTATGTCTGTCTGTTGAAATAAATGTGACAAATTATATTTGCGGAGTGCAACACTCTCTGTTCTACATTCTAACAACATGTGAAATAAAGTTCCGTCCGTTTGTATTTTTTTGGTCATCATTTAAAAGCAAACAGTGAGATTCTATCTTTAATTCAATCTGAGCAATGGAAAAGCAATCTTAAATTTCTTCCATAAACGTTATCAGCACGAAGCTCTCTAGAAGTTTTGAAGATGGAACTTGAATGATGTGATGTTCGTTGACACGCCGAAACGAAACCTGACGAAGTAAAGGTGAATTCTTTTGAAACGAACTCAAGTTTTTACTGTTTATTTTTTTGAAGATGATGACTACAAAATACAAGTGAATGGCGACAATTACCACTCATGGGCGATTGCGCTCGTGCGGCAATGACAGAAACATGCTGGGAAGCGGTTGATCCGGGTACGGGCAACATGGAAGATGGCGAAAAAGACGTAACGATGAAGCACTAACGCTTATGTTCCTGATTGTTAGGATACCTTCCTAGACGACATCGGTGATTGCGAACGTGCCGCTCAAGCTTGGGAAGCACTGAATAGAATGCACACCAAATTTGGACTTCTTCACGTACTCCAACTAATGAAGATTTTTCAATGTAACAATGAAGGCAGGAGAGGCAGTCCATCATACCTGGCGATTGATGGACATACATAGAATTGTCATCTAGTGGTTATTCCTTTACTGACAAGAAGTTGCTTGGTTATGCTGATCGGGCTACCAAAAGCGTATGAGCGCTGATACTCAACTGGAAAAGGATGAAGAACATGACAACCATCTTGTGAAGTCAGCCTCATTGTAGAAGAAAAAAGAATCTCAAAAAGAACCAATCAAGAACATGCCGAAGAGAAAGCCTCTCACAAGGAATGCACACCAGTTGCCGAGAAGCCAATGAAGAAATGGCAGGCCAAGAAGAACTTCCAAGGACCAGAAGATGACAATCAGCAAGGAAGAACAGGAGAAGATATAAGGTTTCTCTTGTGGCGAGTGGGGACACATCTCTAGAAATTGCGTGGAAGCCAGCAGAAGGACATAACAGTGCCAAGACAGCCGTCGATTCAAAAAATCAAGCACTGTCAGCAGTCCACATGACAAAAATCATGCAGAAGCCAGCAGAGTGGACATAACTCGCCAAGACAGCCGTCCACTTGAAGAACCTTGCACTATCAGCCAACAGTGGAAACTGTACATCACAGTGGATCTTGACAGTGGAGCTACAGAGCACATGACATCAGACAGAGAAAAATTTGTTTGCCTTCAACAGCACACATCCACATTGAAGTTGCCAATTCCGAAAAGCTTCCGTCACTGGAAAGGGTGAGATCTTGCTTACCGTTCCTGATAACACCTGGAACTTCACATGTCAGATGTCTGTATGTGCCTGACTTGGAAGGAAGCCTACTCTCCATTGGACGAATTGAAGAGCGTTGGATTCAAGGTGCAGTTTGCTGGTGGTGAAGCAAGGTTATCAACAAAAATGGTGCGACTGTCTTGACAGCAAGAAGAAGAGGAAGATTGTATATAATGAAGAGAGCGACCTCAGCTTTTTGACGAGAGCTGAAAATGAAGAACTGTGGCACCGCGCTGGGACACCGCATAATAGTGGAATCAAAGCCTTCGATTCTACTGAAACAATAAAAAGACAACTCTCAATGAAAGACCCTTGCAGTGTGCATACAGGAAGTGAGAGCAAGTTTTCCAACTGCAGCAGCCAAGCAGAACATGTTCTGAGATCATCCATCAGATGTAGTTGGCAAGATTTCCACCTCATAGGCGGATCGAACTACTTCGTAGTTTTTACTGATGATTTTTCTCGTTACACAACTGTCTACCCAATCAAAACAAAGAATGAAGTTCTCACAAAATTTGATGAATTTAGACGTATGGCAGAAAACTTGCACGGCAGAAAAATCAAGATCCTACGAAGCGATAATGGTGGAGAATATAAAAGTGAAAAGTTTAATGAATATCTCATCAGCCACGGAATACAGAGGCAACTCTCAGTTCCAGAGTCACCCCAGCAAAACGGAGTTTCAGAAAGGATG
Source organism: Oedothorax gibbosus (assembly GCA_019343175.1). Taxonomy (NCBI): domain Eukaryota; kingdom Metazoa; phylum Arthropoda; class Arachnida; order Araneae; family Linyphiidae; genus Oedothorax; species Oedothorax gibbosus. The sequence goes on from CM033272.1 coordinate 32,748,459, forward strand.
AACCAAACTTTGATTAACACCACCAGATGTCTTTTGATCGAATCCGGCTTAGAAGCAAGTTTTTGGGCTGAAGCCGTCTCAACAGCAGCCAAGTTGAAAAATAAGTGCCCATCTACTGCCATCGAAGGAGACATCCCAGAAAGAAAATGGTCTGGAAAAGAAGTAAACTTGGACCATCTCAGAGTTTTCGGTTGCAGAGCCTGGAGCCATGAACGTTCATTCTCGAGGAAGAGCATACTTGATCCTAAAGCCAAAGAATGTATCCTAGTGGGCTACCCAGATGGTACAAAGGGGTACAAGCTGTGGGATCTCAAGAAGAAGACTTTCCTCATTGGTAGAGACATAATATTTGAAGAAGATGTCTTTCCTTCCAAGCTAGTGAATTGTGACCAACAGCCCCTTGAGATTAGTATGAAATTTAACTTTTACGAAGAACCGGTTGAAGAGATAGAACAAAATCCTGAGGTATGTGATCAGCCTGAAGAACATCATTCCAACCAATTACCTGAGGAACCACAAATTGATGAAAATGAAGAAGTTTGCACAGACCAAAATGACGAAGAAGTTGTGGAGCAAGACATTTTTGACGAGTCAGCCACACCTGAGGTCAACAATCAAACAAGCAGAACCAGAATCATCAAACGTCCTAAACATCTAGACGACTATGTTCTTTACAAAGCAGAATGTCCTTCAGAAATGAAAGCACTTCAGAAAGACCCTACCACTGCAAAAGAAGCCTTGACTTCACCTGAAGCTGAGATGTGGAGAAGAGCTATGGACGAAGAATTGGAAAACCTAAACCAGGCACAAACATGGGAGTTAGTTCCAAGACCTCCTAACATCAAGCTCATTGGGTGCAAGTGGGTATTCAAGAAGAAATTGAATGCTGCAGGAGAAGTGACAAAGTTCAAATCAAGGCTAGTAGCCAAGGTTTACTCACAAGTCCCTGGAAAAGATTTTTCAGAGACATTCTCGCCCGTCATAAAGCTGAAGTCCATCAGACTTCTAATGGCCCTTGCAGTAGAACTAGACCTAAGAATTGAACAAATGGACATTACAGCTGCTTACCTAAATGGTACTTTGAAGGAAGATATTTTCATGTATCAGCCTGAATGTTCCAAAGAAGAAGGAAAAGAACATCTTGTGTGCCATCTCAAAAGAAGCCTCTATGGATTGAAGCAGTCTGGAAGAGAGTGGAATAAATGTTTCGATACCTTCTTGAAAGATTTTGGACTCCTTCGCTCAAAAAGTGATCCATGCATCTACTATCACCCAGAAAAAACCCTGTATGTTGGAATATATGTTGACGATATGCTCGTCGTGGGCATTCAGGATTCCATTGACCAGTTCAAGCTTCAAGTGATGCAAAGATTTCGAGCAAGAGACCTTGGAGAAGCCGAAGAAATCCTGTCAATGAGAATCAGCCGAAAACCTGATGGTTCGATCACGCTCGACCAGACAGCATACATCGAAGAAATTCTGGAAACTTTTGAAGCAAGCTCAATCAAAGGAGCGTCAACACCATTAGACCCTGGAACTAAACACTACAAAGTGGAAGATGCAGAATGGAATACCATTAAGGAGGAGAGTGAGAAGATACCATACAGGCAGGCCATTGGTAGTCTACTATACCTTGCCTGTGGGATTCGACCAGATATAGCTGACAGTGCTACCTACATGAGCCAATTCAACGAGAGACACTCCGAACTGCACTGGAGAAGCGTGAAACACCTACTACGCTATCTCAAGGAAACAAAACACCTATCCCTTAACTTCAGAAAGACTGGCAAAGTACTCGATGTGTTCTCCGATTCAGATTGGGGTTTTGACCGAGTGGATAGGAAAAGTTTTAGTGGTTACGTGATTGTCTTAGGTGGTGCAGCAGTGTCGTGGTCCAGCAAGAAGCAGTACTGTACTGCGTTATCCTCTGCCGAAGCAGAATATGTTGCAATTACTCACACCATGAAGGAAGTTTTGTGGTTTAGGGGACTTTTACAAGAATTGGGCATACAACAGTTCATACCACAGCCAACCAGTGTGAAAGTTGACAACCAGGCGGCAATATTTATTGCCAATAACCAGACTACGTCTGAGCGTAGTAAGCACATAGATATCAGGTATCATTTCATACGTGATTACATTGAGCAAAATGTTGTCAAATTGGAATATGTGTCATCGAAAGACAATGTTGCAGATTTGTTTACTAAAAACATTAGCAAAAAGGTACTTTTTAGCTTAAGAAGACAACTAGGTTTTAATGTGTGATGCCAGATGTAATTAGTCTTTTTTTAGTTTATTTGATAACTTGCATGAAAAATTGTTTCGTTGATCATTCCAATTAATGTGATTTTTTTTTTATATTTGTTTAAATATATGTGTAAGATAATTTTGGTTCCTATTTTTGTGTGAAATTTGTCAAGGAGGAGTGTTGAAATAAAATGTGACAAATTTATATTTTGCGGAGTGGCAACACTCTCTGTTCTACATTCTAACAACATGTGAAATAAAGTTCCGTCCGTTTGTATTTTTTCGAGTCATCATTTAAAAAGCAAACAGTGAGATTCTATCTTTAAATTCAATCTGAGCAATGGAAAAGCAATCTTAAATTTCTTCCATAACATGTCCGTCTGTCTGTCCGTTTGTCTGTCTGTCTGTACCCCCCTTCCAAAATCGGTTCTAATCATCGGATCTTAAAAATTCTTTTTTTGTTAGAAAGCTATGACCTCAGATACTCAACTTTCATACTTTTTGTCCGTCTGTCTGTACGTCCGGACGGACATAAATCTACTATCTGTCGGCGAATTTCCCATTGAATTAGCATTGAAATTCAATTTTGACTTTTGAGTCATTTAAATCACTGTAGGTATTGAAATGCGGTTGATGTCCATCTGTCTGTCTGTCCGTACCCCCCTTCCAAAATCGGTTCTATCCATCGGATCTTAAAAATTCTTTTTTGTTAGAAAGCTATTACCTCAGATACCCAACTTTCATACTTTTTGTCCGTCTGTCTGTCTGTACGTCCGGACGGACATAAATCTATTATCTGTCGGCGAATTTCCCATTGAATTAGCATTGAAATTCAATTTTGAGTCATTTAAATCACTGTTGCCAAATCAACAATGGCATGAGAAACTTTATTTATTTAAACATATTTGAAGCAAAATAATATTTTCATGAATCAGTTTGGAATGACGTCATAAAATGTAGCACAATTTGATTCCTTGATTATTCATTAATTATCTAACAAGAAAGCGGCAAGGCATACTTTTGCATACAATTATGCTAAGTTTTAATTTACATTTCTTATTTTTTTAATGCAGTTTGGAGTTTCATTACTTTTGTTATTAATAAATATTTAATTATTCCTCGAACTACAAATAAATCGCGAGCAGACGATAAATAATGTTTAATTGATTTGCGAAATAATATTAAGGAAAATAGTTGATTTTGGCTTTTAGAAGTTTAAATTATTAGCTGGATGCTGTGTTTCGATTTTTTTTCTAATATGTATAAATCTAGTGTAGAAACGGCTGTTGATGATATTTACTGTTAGAAACCTAGTTTTTTCCCGATTAGAACTTCAGTAAGTATTTAAGTAACAGGAAAGTAGGCTATTTTAGTTCTTTATGAACTTCTTGTTTATGAGGTCGGTCTAAACCGGAAATCGGTTTTTAAGGGGAAAAAAACCCGACGGAAACCGGAAAACCGTTTTTTTTTCTCAAAAACCGCCATCGACTTTTTTTTTTATTTTAACAGAACTTTTTATTTAAACACATAATTGTAAAAAATAAAAAAAAATCACAGCATTATTGAAAGCAATATCTTTTATAAACTTCGTTTTTAACATTTCCATTCCAGTTTTCCTCCTAACATATACATTAGCTAACGTTCCATATCAGAGCATCTTTTAATGCTCCTTGTTATTTAATAAAATAAAGGTATAGGGCCTTTGATCAGTCCAGCTTCGCTTTTAATTTCAGTTTTGGATTATATAATGTATTAGTATTTTCTTTTTATTAAGATATGAATTTCTTTTCAATTCCGTTATTTGTATTCAACGTTACAGTTTTTAAAATTCACTTCGATTTTAATTTTTAGGTCTATCTTTTTAATTCTGTTTCTTTGTTTTCAAGATGTCAAATTAACTTTTTTTAACTATCCCCAGAGGATGCTTTTGCTTGTAAATATTCGGTCATGATAACGTTTCCAAGGGCTTTGGAGCCCAGTCGGTTAAGGCGTTCGCTTTGCATGTGGAAGGTCCCAGGTTCGGGTCCGGGCATCGCCAAGATAACTGCCGACCTACAAACGGCCCGTGCAGTCAAAAAATGTCGGACGAATAATACCCCGAGCAGAAGGAGTGCACGTTAATTATGGTCAAATGTCTCAACGCTGAGTACGATGCCGCCCTTAACGGTTGCGTTGGGTGCCTACTCAGTTGTCACTTGACTAGTGCGACGATAATTCAAACTAAAACTAAAAACATGAAAGTCTCCAAAGGGTCGGTCGGAACTGCATAAGTACCCCCTTACATCGCTTTCGTCCATCATTCATCACTTTATCCACTACATAGTACACGGTGATCAATTTAGGCAACATAATGGGTTGAAACGTGTGTGTTTTCCTTTCTTCTGGTGTGTGGTGTGCGTGGAAGAGGAAGACGTCGTCTCGTGGGTACGGAGAATAGATTCGGTACGATTTATTTTTGGGAATGTTCTTTGGAAAAGTTTAAAAGAGGTCGTTTTCGTTTTGTTGTAATTTTTGACGGAGGTCAAGGTCACGGTGCTCGATTTATAATTCGAGCGACTGTAATTAGTTTTTATTCAGCATTTCTGTTTCAAGACCTGAAAACCACTTTTCATAACCAGCCCGACGCCAAATGGAGGACTTCTGGAACAATTATATGCATTATTACACAGGATGGCAGTTCCACCTCTACCAAGTTGATAAACCAAACAAGGCCCTGACCAAACTCTTTGACTACGATTCAAAGTTACTTGGCGTTCATAAGAATATTCAATTCCATTGATGCCTAAACAGGCAGCCGCTATTATTAGCAAACAGTACACACAACATCCAAATTCTAGAATCTCGATCCACGTTTTTGCTCTAAAGCGCTTTAAATATAAGCTATTGAATTGAAAAGTCTCTTTATAAACTTTGGCTTTACATTTTTTGTTAAGCATCTACTATGGAAGAAGATTTAAATATCATAATTGCTTCGTTTTGTGATCAAAATAAAATCCTTCAATATCTTGAAGAATTTCGCGATTTTCTTAATTCAACAGAAGATGTTATTCTTATGAATAAAATAAACTCCTTCTCTAAAACAGTTTATATGTTAGATAAAAGTAGTTCGTTCGACATGTTACAAGTTAAGGAAGTTTCTGCCAATTGTGAATTTCAAAGCTTTACTGACAATTTTAATACTGCTTTGTTACAGATCTTGGAAATATTTTGTAAAAAGCATTCAAAAATTATTTTATATGTTAAAGATAACATTCATAATTTTACTGAAAGAGCAGTTACATTAGAAATAATCACTTACTTAATTAAAAAATTTATCAATGAAGCAAAAGCCAGCTCATTTATTCAATCTTTAATAAAAAATATATGTTGCTTTTTAACTCAAGTAAAGCAAAAACTAGCCAGTTTTACCCTCATATCTGAATCTGAACTTGCTCCTTTGTATTTTACTACACTGAAGTTCATAGCAAGAGTTTTTCAATGCATTCCCATTGATAAACAAGATTACATTTGTGAAAATGACAGTATAATTCTTTTTAATTGCTTACCACTTACAGACTCAACTACTGTAAAGCTTTTTGTAAACCATATTTTACCTGCGATTCTTAAATTATCCAAAGTATCTATGAAAGTGAAAATTCTATTGCACATTTGGCAAGAAGTGTGTCTACAATTTAAGCTTAATGAGGATCATGACGAAGAAGAAGCTTCAAAAGCTTATTCATGTGTTTACACTTTACTTTGTTGCTTAAGTGAAAGCGTCTATAGAAATGGGATAATAAATGTGGACATTCATGAAGAAGCTGTATTTTGGAAAATTGTTATGGCTGGTTTAATTTCTACTTTTCCTTTTACAAGAAAAAAGTCTTTAAATGTTTTAAAGATGTTTCTTGCTTGGGTAGCACAAGTTGAAACTTCGAATGTAGAGTTAGTTGCAGCTCAATCAAAATTTTCAAACTTTAGAAAAGACTTGAGAATTTGGAATGATGTTATAACAATGTTCGAAAGTCTTGAAGAAAAACAGGTTATATATTATCTTATAAATTGTAATGATATTAGTTGATGCTAAGAATATTTTTAATAGCACACTCTCATTAGGTATCAATACGTTGCACAGCATAAAAAGTATTTAGTTCTTACAATTTCCAACACTGTTTATTGTATCTGTATTATGAATATTGTAACATCCCATTTGTGCCACTAAATTATACTTTTTTGTAAAATGAAAGTCGAATAATTTTTAAAAAAAATTTATTTATAATTTGTCTTTTTTAAAAATTTAAAATCAGTAAAGTTCTGTTACAACGAAATCCAAAACCGGCAAAGTTCTTTATTATAGTGGAAAGTTCGTTAAATGGAAAAACTAATTTTGGTTGAATTTAAAGTGCTACAAAAGTCAATAAAATATTTGAAAGTATCAATGTATGTTATAATATTTATGTTTTAAATAAATACATATCAAATAATACAACTACATATTAGTAGTTTATAGAAGTTGAAGACTAATAAAAAAAAGAATGTATAGATGAAAAAATAGTGTCCAGGAAGTTTGTTTGTTAAAAAAATTTTAAGTTCTAAGTTTTCTAAATAAGCAATGATTTATTTAGAAAAACATCGTTCTCATTCTCAAAAGACTTCCTTTGATACAATAAAAGTAATGTGCATATAGGGTTTCAAATTCAATCACAGGAACACCACAATCTCTAAGTGTCATAATGAAAGGCTATCACTAGAAAATTCTAAACGAGATTGTACTGGTCACTACATTTTTAGTGACCAGTACAATGTTTGACCTGTTGAAAGTAATTCCAGGCACTGTTGGGGGGGGGGGGGGCGGCGGGAGGGAGTGATTAGCAGAAGAATAGAAGTAAGGTGGTGCTAAGGCAATAGTGCTGAGCTGAACAAACTCGTATGAAACCTGTTTGATGTCTTTACTAAACAGCAGAAACACAAAAAAGTGTGAAGTTGCTGGAAGGACAGATCTTTTGTTTTAATGAAATTATGAGGTTTAGTCATTTTGTTAAAATGGAAAGTTTAAAACTCTTCAAAAGAGACTGGGGATTTATTTCGTTATACGACTGGATATTTCGTTGTAATGATATTCATTATAAAGATATTTTACTGTATTTTCAGATTCATGTTATCAAGCCTGTATTACCCAAATTTACAAGAATTCTCCAGTTAGCAACTAAAGATAGCACAAGTATGAATTTCTTTAAATAATTTTTAACTTTGCAAGTTAGTCATTTGTTAAAAGTTCATTTGCAACATTGATTAAACTTATATATATTTTTTTACTTCCTTAGATTTATTGGAAACTGTGGACTACCCAGTTTCCTGTATATTAACAGCTTTAGTTAGCAGAATGCTAAAACATGAAACAAAATTTGTTGTGAAGTGGATATTAACAACTGTTTTGACCCTTGATTTGAAAGAATATAGCTTCAACAAGTATGATGATTGGTTGGTAAGAGTAATAGTTCAAAGTTTTTATTTTAGTTGATTAGAATTTTTAGATTTGTTTGTGCATTTAACTTTTAAATTTTTTGTTCATATTTCTTTATAATTGAGAAAAGTCACACATCAACAAAAATATATTTTTTAATTAGACTATTTTTGTTGACATTTTATTTCATTGTTGGAAAGCGGCTGATCTGTTTACTACAACCAACTATTGTACAAGGGTTTAAATATTAAGACCTATATTAATCCATAGGTTTTAAAATGATGCAGATGTTAATACATTATCTTAAATAATCAGATTTGACAGAACCTCACTTTTCCCTTCATAGTGTGATATAACATAAAAGGATGCAGTTGCAAAACTTACATTCTTCATAGTATAACTAAGATATAGGGTCCGGTCTGTTGATTGGCGACTTTTGATGATCATAAATTCAATTACACAAAGTCACAAATGAATGGGCCGGACCTATATCTTATTTCTATTTTTGAAAATGTGAGCCTAGAAACTACATTCCTCAATCATGTATATGCATAGTTATATTTCTATGCTTACTATAAATGTATTTGTTATAGAGATACCTTTAAAATTCTTAATTATGCTATCATCAAGTTAATTTTATAATAAAATGGTTTTATATAAATGCTTGTAATAAGAATATTTTTTATTATCTCTGTCATACATTATGCTATAGAGGTCAAAAATAGAATACAGATCTGTAGTTAAAAAACTTTTATACAATGTGCCAATGTATCTAAGTAATCAATTTCTCTACTTTAGGCTACAGCCTATTTTGATACATTCGTAAGTTTGTTTTTAAATATGTAAAAAAAGTTAGAGAATTTCGACAAACTATTATTGTAAATTTTCTTACTTGGGTAGTTTTAACTTATCTATTAAATTTGAATTTACTTTTCAGTGGCTGAAAAATCTCTTTCAAGCCCTCAATGACCAAAGTTTGTACTCTAGGTAGGTATTTATTTAGATTATATAAATGTACTAAAAAGCAAGAACCCACCATATCTATTTCTTACTGCACCATTTTTTTTTGTAGTAAAACGCCTAATTTTAAATTCTCCTATGGTGATAACATAAAACATCTATATATATAATACTCTTATACGGCTCCCAAATTTCCTTATATTTCTATCTCTGCAATGGCAACAATCGAAATGAACAAAAATACTATCTAATTTTAAAATAGCCGACTGAAAACAATAAAAAAGTGTACTTTCAGGAATGGCTTGAAAAAGGGAAAAATAACTATAAATATTATGCACAAAACATAGTTCGATATGGCAGAAAAACATTGAACATATTTTTTTTAGTAAAGCACTACGAAAGAACACAAGGATTGACACTTTCAGGAATAGCTGCAAAAAGGCCAAAAAATGAAAAATAACCATAAATATTAAGTGCAAAACATTGTTCGATACGGCAGTAAAACAGAAAATATACTTTTTTGACTAAAAACACAATGATTTATAAAAAAAGTGGAACATTAAAATGAGGAAAAATTGATTTAAAAAAAGTAAATAATTATTTAAAATCGTTAAGCATATAATTAATAAAAGATTGGTATAAAAACATTTCAGAATAAATTACATGCATTTAAGATTTAAATGGATTAACATTTAGAAATTGGGAATGCAAAATTGCTAATTTCGCCAAATGGTTACACCATAATACCAATTTTTCGGTGTAACCAGATTTGGCGTAAAATTACGGCATTTAATGTATGAAAATTTAAATTATAATTACGATCGACTGAAATTAATAAAAAAACGCGTGGAATTCACGTGGTTTGCTAAAATCCAGTTACGTCAATATATTTGTTCACGTTATTTCATAGTTGAAAAAGAAAAATTCAAATTGTTTTTAAACGTAGTATCTAAGCGTTAACGGCTACCACGGTTCCCAATTTAGTAACAAATGGATCTTGGTCAAGCAGCAAAATATTTTTGCAGAAGAATCGCAAGAAGTGAAACTCCAGAACAAGCGAACACTCGAAGAACAATTCAAACCGAAGTAAATCGATTGAGACGTGCTGCAAACAGAATTTGCAAGATAACGCTAATGGAGCACTATTGCGGATCACTGACAGTAGTATGTGAGTCATGTCCAGCACGCTATTGAAAAAAAAATATAAAAAATACGAGTGGATTGTAACAAAAGTCTTGTCATGGAGGAAAAGTCCGATTGCCAGAACTTACCCAAACACCTAACTTACTTCGTAATCTACTGACCGGCAACTCACCAGACTGTAAAAACTACCGATCCCATATAAGGGAATATAATGCTGCCCTTGCATTTGCCTCCATGGGAGCCCAAATAAAGCCACCTCCTGGAATACTGCTTCCGCATTCATGGCCAAATATACCACATGGTGTCACCACTTTATGCCTGCAGTGAGCAAAAGGCTGGATACGGCCAGTTGTACATTTTTGATTCCAGCGAGGCCACAAATCAAAGAATGGAAAATTCAAACAAGGAATGGTCACAAATTCTCATGCAGCAGCTGTATTCAGTACTTCGAGAAGTAAATCCCTTTGCAGAGTCCAGCAACATCTGTAAAGATGGTTTTCATGGAAGACGGCAGTCTGGATATGCGACGATACAACACACCCACAACAAGGACCGAAGTTGCAGCTATATTCGTTGGAGACGATGGTAAACCCCCTGCAAATGGGGTTATAATCATTTATCCAGTCGGCAGTAGCTTCAAAACAATTTCCCCAAACAACCAGTGTGCTGGTCTCACGGTATACCGTCCACTATTTCCTGGTGGGAACTTTAGATGGAACATATTTTACTTAAAAACAAACTGATCATTCGGGATGAAGCACCGATGACATATGCTCATGCTTTTGTTGCAGTAAGTATAGATTCTTAGGTGACATAAAAAAAAATGTAAAAAGCCATTTGGAGTAAAAGTAATTTTTACATGGTGGAGATTTTCGACAAGCACTACCAGTGAATTTACGCTGATCAAGGTCATTGACAGTCGCAAGCCATTTAAAAAAAATCCCCTTTGGACTGATTTCACAAAACTGACCCTTCCAGTGAACAGGCGTGCTCTTGAATCAGAGAGATAATTTTCCAAATGGCTCTTGGATGTTGATAATGCAAAGGAAGGTGATGTTTGTGAATCTTCCTGACATTTGCTATCCTGAAGTACAGGATCCAATTGCACAACTATATAATGATATAGATTTCCGAAATGTAACGTCTCAGCAGTTGAAAGATGGGGCGATTTTGGGAGCTACCAACGACATCTCCTTGGAACTTAACAAAGAAATGCTAAGTGTTCTGCCAGGGAATGAAGCGATATATGAAGCTATGGATGTAATAATAAGTGATGATCCCCAAGATCAACTTGCATACCCTGAAGATTAACTTTACGTGTTAAAATTTGAAAAAAAAAAATCAAATATTTCTGAAATTTTTTATCAAACTAGGGTACCCCTGCTTGCTATCAGTCGCCAACCCACAGGAACTCGCTTGCTCACCATTCATTAAAATATTTTTGTCTAGCCTTTAGAAGCCTTTTAAAATAAAATAATTACTATGATTTATTTAAAACTTTTTCTTTCAAACATAACTTCCACTAACTTAATGTACTACATGTGGGTCATTCCACTTAAAATCAACCAAAAAAAAATGGATCTATCACATTATAGAAAATTTTATAGGCATTTAATTTGTAAATATTTTAAAAGGATACTAAAGGCTAGACTAAAATATTTCAAAGAACGGTGAGCGAGCAAAGTGAGCCTGGATGGCGTAGCGATCCAAAGAGAACTGCTCAAGCAGGTCCCGGGGGTTGGTGAGTGATACCGAGTAAGGGCGTGCCCCCTAGTTATTTATTAAGTTACCTAAAAATTTGGATCGCCATCACTGTCTAGTCAGTTAGGTTATTCTTGACAAATCAATCTTTGCTTTTTCAGTAACTTTGAAAAAAGTTTTTTTTAATTATGTCAAGAAACTAGTCTTATAGGACTTACTTACTGCCTAATAAATATAGCATTTGAATTGAAGTTTTCATGAAGTAAAATGCTACAAATATTTGCCCAAAGAGAAACACAATTATTCGAATGATTAAAATCCATGTAAGTGCCTGACCTGCTAAGTTGGCAGTCCGACATCTCTGAAACACCAATTTACCTGATGTGTACATAGTCATGTCAAATTATACATCTTCATCTAAAATGAGTCTTTGAAAAAAAAATTATTGTGAAACGTAGTTTCAAATCATAATATTTTTAACTTAGCAAATCAGTTGTAGGCCATTTCAAAAATGTTTATATAATTAAATTTTATACAAAAAAAACCTTCCAGAGCAAAGTATTTTACTCCGGAAGCTTAATATATCTAAACAGTATACTTAACATATATTTCCCTTAAAAAAACTTACTTAACATTCTTAGAACTAGTTAATCAATGTATGCATTTATTTTATTTTAATGCTTTTCTCATTTCCATATTGATGCTAATTAATACTTTTTATCATCATTTTTATCATAGGAATAATGAACAAGACAATTATGCTTTGTTCCTTTCTTCAGAGAAGATTTTAGTTTTTCTCAAGAATTATATTTCAGGTTTGGAATCATTAGAGAAAAAAGGTATTTTAACAGATTTTTAACAAATATTTTGTCTCTTTAAAATAATTTTTATTATAGAATTATATAATGAAAATAAAACTTTAGTAACTAAATGTCTTAACTAGGGATGCACCGAATACCAAATTTGGGCGAATAACGAATATTCGGCCAAAGTCTAAGCCGAATATTCGGCCTACTTAAACCAATTTTTATTTTTTGTCGGACCTAAGTGAGTTGAATTTATTATTCATCAATTTCAATTAAACCTAAACATATAAGTACACAATCACACAATAATTTTAATACAATATAGCTATTAAATTTTTAATTAAAGCAACACCGAATAAAGTAGTACTCGTTTGCTATTGAAACACGCCTTTTAGAAAGTGTAAATTGGTAAAATCACAACAAGAAAACATGAAAACAAAAGTAGGCGGATCCGGTGTAGAATGAAAATCAGAAAAAAATAATAAAACCATGGCTAACAATATTATTATATAAAATTATTTTTTTTTATCTTTTAGTGAAAATGTTACAATTGTGATATATATATATAGTAATTGTTTTTTTTAAAGCCCACTCATTGTAACTGTTAACTTAAAGAGACATCTTTATTTAATATAACTTGAGTAAAGCTTGATTTAACATTATAAATAACTAAAACCTAAGAATTTGAGTATTATAAAAGAAAACAAGTCCTATTTGGGAATTTTTCAACGTTTTATAAGATGATAACTTGAAGAAATGTGGAAATTTTATAATTTCACTATTCGGCCCAACCGAATATTCGGCTAAAGTGGCCGAATACCGAATAGTAACCGAATATTCGGTGCATCCCTAGTCTTAACTATTTATATGTCTTTAGAAACAATTTGTGCTTGTACTAAATGATCATCTGTAGTTAAATTTTTGACTGACCAGAAAATTTAAGCTCTTTTATGTAATTCATGGTATTAAGTATTATTCTTGATTTAAATGTTTTCTTCAAAAAAAAAGTACCTCAGAATCATGACAAAAAATTGGCATGATTTTGAGTGACTTGCAGTAATTTTTATGTAATAATTCCTGGAATTCTTTGAAGTTTGACAAATTTTCTTAACTAAACATCATTTTCATCTGTTAAATGGTGCACTTGTTACTAAAAAAAAAACACCAATTTTTTTTTTAAATGTTACTGTCAGATTTGCAACAAGTTACAAGCATGATTTTTTGCAAATTTCGTTTTACATTTTAACTAATTTTTTTATATGTGTCATTGTGATTTTCAATTATACAAAGTTCTACAATAAAGTAAATGTTTGAATTAACAAATTTTTTCTGAAATTAGAATGTTTTTTTATGTGTCAAATTTGGAAAATTGAAATTAATTATTTTTTCTTTTAGCCTTTGCAATAACAAATTAACTAGTCTTTTTTTTCTTTTTTTTAATTATAGCAAATTGTTATTTCTTTGAAGTGTATCTTACATAAAAAAAAAATTGATTTCCTTTTATAAAAAAAATTAAATGTGTTTATAATTTTTACTATTATGGCAAAAACATTTTCAAAAAATACAATTTTTATTAGTATGTGTGTTTTTTAAATTATGTTTCAGTTTGCTTTATGAAAAATTTGCTCTCAACAATTGCTTCTCAATCGTGGTGCCATGTAGCACTGTTGCATACAGTATATGCTTTAACTGAACTGGAAGGTATACCATCATGGAACCAAGATAGTCTGAAATATATCAGGTACACATGTATATTTGTTACATCTAATATTTTGATATAACAAAAAAATATAAAAAATAAAGCTGCTCACTAATTGAATTTTCTTATAATAATTATGTACTATGATATATATTAATTAATCATTTGATAGTAAAATAACAGGTACCTAAAATTTGTTTTATGTTTAGAAAAATTGTTTTGGACAGCCAGAGAAGTCAAGAACCAGTCTTTAGAACTGCTTTGGAGTATTATTTATTTGAATGTTGCTCTCTATTTTTAGATTGGGTGGGTAATATTTGTTCTTTATCCTTTTTCAAATATGTATTGTTAGGCTTTTTTAGTTCATTAAAAGCTCATTTTAAAATTGTTTCATGTTATCTTAAGTCAACTATTATTATAACTAAACCATACTATTTGATATTATATACCATTTGATACCATAACTAGTGTTGTCCTATTCTTTTTCAGAGTGCTGTTAAGTATAGAGATATAGCAGATTTATTAACAATTTTTAAAAGTACAGCTGTGCTACGACATTCAAAACCTTGGAACACATTTGCAACCAGATTTGAGGAACACATTGGTCTTTCTGATCCAGCTATTTCTGAAGGAGCAGAGTTTTGTATTCAAAGTGTGAATGCAATTCAGGATAATGTTTCAGAACATTCAGGTATTTCTTATCACTTACTGTTTTTCAAATGCTACTTAATATTAGGGGGCGTTCAAAAATTTCATGATCGGTTTTGATGTTTTTTTTAATCCCTCCTTCACACCTGGTGAGATTGGCTCGACCCTCTCCACCCCTCTTAATAGCATCAATCACACAGTAGATCGATGCTAGATATTAAGAGGGGTATTATCGCATATATCGCACAGTAATAAAGTTGAACAATAAAATACTTACAATTAAAAGGCCACTGTGCCATAATAAATATTATCCTGTTAGATTTTGCCACACATGTCAAGAAACAGGTTTGACTTGAATTTCACTTAATTTCATCATAATTTTACACTGTTTTTTTATGAGAAAAATTTATGTGATTTTTGACTTGACTCCACCTCTTCCCTACATGAGATTCAGCTCATACCCTCCCCCTGAACACCTTGCATAATTTATCGACTTCTCTTTATCTATGGAAACTGACATTGGAATACTGAAACCTTAGCTTACTTATAATAAACCTGCATTAAGTATCTACTGTTTCAATAAATTGCATCATATTTTTAACTTGAAATATATGTTTTCCTTATGGTACCTTTTTAACGATTTGGTTTTTAGAAATTTGATTCTTAGGTTAAAATTTACAATTCTCCTTCCATTACTAATATTCAGAAAATCTTGGAGGTAGTGAGGATGGTGTATTTTAGCGTACTTCCAAATAAAGCTTAATATACAAAATTTGTATAACAATGCATGTAGAAAATAATGTAATATTTACTGTTTTGCATTCTTGAGATTTATTAGTGAATCTTTGAATAAAATGTATACCATATTAATTTGAAAGCTTGTATTTTGAACAAGAAAATAAAGGGTAACTTGACTTCATTTAAACTTCATAAAAACTTCATTTTTTTGTAAAAATATGAAGAGCACCCTATCTTTCCTAAAATATCACATTGTAAAATGTGATACCAACAATTTTGTGGGTTAATCAATATCTGTACCTTTGTTAAAAAGGGTCAATGTCCCATCTTTATATGTTGGAGGACATCTGTTTCTTTTTTTACTAAGATATTTTATTAGGTTATTAAATCTATACTTTTATATGTAACTGTTAATTTATATTTTTTGTAGGTGTGGACATAAAAGAACTAGAACTAGAAAAAGTGGCAAGAATGGTTTTAATGCTTGCAGATGTAAATGTAATATCCCCTTCATGTACTGTGAGAGATAGTGATAATTTAAATTGGCATTTACTTTTAAAACCAGTTATAGACACTCTTCAAATGGCATCCAAACGACCTTATATGAACAAGAAGAATTTTCTTAGTTGTGTTAAGTTAATTAGTCTTCTCATCAAAGAGAGCAATGGGTGTAAAGAATCCGAAAAAGATTTACACTCGCATAGTATACTTCAATGTCTACAGAATTGTTCGGAAATGTTTGAATTCATGTTTCAAATGTTATTTATCAACACTGAGAGTAGCAGTTACATTTCTCAAAATAATATTATTTTTGAAGCATTTTACTTACTTGCATCTGAGCCAAGACTTAACAGTTTGTTCAGCAATATGGTGTCTATCTTGATTAAGAAAGTTGAGGATTTGTTGGAAGATGCTTTCTATAGGAGGTATTTACTCTTTCCCCTATGGAAAATGCTTAATATCATTGTGACCAATGCAACATCTGTTAGTCTTGAAAAAGAATTTCATGACTTTAATATGCAGAAGTTTAAAGTCATTAGTAAGGTAACACATGATAGTTTATTATGGGAATGTTTAACACAACCAACAGGCCTTGACAGAATTGAAAAAGAACAATGGTTACAATTTTCCTATAATGCTGTACGCTATTTTTGGGAGGTTTCTTCATTTGATTCAAGCGAGTTATCCACTGTGGCATTGCCTCTTGCAGAAGAAGCTAAGAAAATGTTTGACAAGGGACCCAAACTAGCTGTGCCTTATGTTATTCATTCTCTGAAGTACCTTGTCCCCAAACTAGGATCATTAGATGTAAATGCTATGTCAGAATTGCTTGAAGCTTCATGGTCTGCTTGTTTAGAGCTTCATGGAAATGAGGCATTCAGACCCGCACTCAATGCTTTCATCGAAGTAATTTTCCAAACTGAAATGCTAAAGAATGTGTTTTTTGATATTTTATACAAATATATTTCTCGGTTGGAAGAACTCTCAGAGAATACAATAGGATTATTTTACAATGTTATGAAAAAATTTTGTGGCTCATTCACTGTTGCAGATTTGATAACATCTAAATTTGATTGTATTCCAATATTTGTAAGAGCTTTGACATTTGGGCCTACTCACCAAAAGGCTCATAAAATAATGGAAGAAACTTTGATTTATTTAATTGAGCGGGATAATGACTTCTCTAACAGCTTAATTTGTTGTGAGAATAATAAACCTTCTAGATATGTGCGAATCATAGTTACTAGCTATTTACTGAAGAATTTATACAGAACCAAAGAAGAATTTTCTTATGAAATAGTAAATCAATTATTGAAAGTTGACATTGATGACAATGGTAAACAATCTTCTCATTTTTCTAATTCATTTAGTCACAGGATAAGAAATAGAGCATGGCAAGGGATACTATTAATCCAACAATGTATTAAAAATGAAAATCTAAATGAACAATTGCTTTTAAAAACCTTGGACACTTTAGGAACTGAAAACCAACAACCTTCAATCCGCTATTTGCAAGAATGGGTAATATTTAATATTGTTCAACTGCATAACAATCTTCTTAACAAGTATGTTTCACTTTTTGAGCAATCTTTGGAAAATAGGCCTAGTTATATCATATCAGTTTTGTCTGTTACAAACCTCTTAATATTGCACAATGTATTGGTGAAAGAAAGTGACATACTGAGATGTTTCAAACTGCTAACAGTTCTTTGCATGGCTCAAAACTTTACAGTAAGACTTTATGCTCAAATGGCCCTGACTAATTTATTTTCTTTGTGCCAACAAGAGAAATTAGGAAGTGTCATTCTACAATATCAATTTGTACTACAGCTCATTGAAATGCAAAAATCTCTTGCTGGGCAAGGGAACTTTTTCAAGAATGTAATAAAACTATCTAACGACTTCTATTTTTCAGCCTTCAAACCAAACACTCACTTTACTTTAGAGACCATTTTTTATGAGCTACCGCGAATAACAAACCTGACTCCTGATGAGTGGATAAAACCCTCTTTGTTTCAAGATAACTTTGAAATTCCAGTTTTTAATCCCAATGAGGATTTGAAAAAAAGTGTGCCGACCTCTTGGGCATTTAAATCCACTACAGAAGCACCTTCAGCTGAAGAAACTTCTATGGACTACAATTTTCAAAAGAAAATTATCCCCATCAAAGATATGTTGAACGACCATGAAGGTCTGAATTTAGTGGACGACCCTGAAAAGAGAGTATGCAAAGACGGATTAATTGTAGTCGCGTCTCTCATCGATCGAATCCCCAATCTGGGAGGCCTGTGTCGAACTTGCGAGGTTTTTGCTGTATCCCAATTTGTTATAGGAAGCATGAGATATGTAGACGATAAGCAGTTCCAGACCTTAGCGGTATCAGCTGACAAGTGGGTTCCAATAAAAGAGGTCAAGCCTCATCAACTTAAAGATTATCTAATATCAATGAAAGAAAAAGGATATACTCTGATTGGAGCTGAACAAACAGAAGATAGCTGTACTCTCAGTGAATATAACTTCCCTAAAAAGTCTGTTCTGTTATTGGGTCATGAAAAAGAAGGTTTATCAGTCGATTTAATTCAGTTACTGGATGTGTGTGTTGAAATTCCTCAACAGGGTGTAGTTAGATCTCTGAATGTACATGTTAGTGGAGCAATACTCATATGGGAATATGCACGCCAACATATTAAGCCATCTCAATAATATCTGTCAGACAATCTGTTTTTTTTTTGTAATGCAAAACAATTTTGAAATAAAACTGTATTTATGACTAATATGTTATTCTATATTAGTAGCTGACTTGATTGAAGATAGCAACAATTTTTTAAAAAAATATTTTTTATAACATAAAACTTTTTTTGTAATGTATAGATATATTTTAATTCTAGGTTGAAGTCTCAATATAAAATACACATATTCGGCATGTCAAAAGTTAAAATTAAAAAAAAATTGCTATAAAGAGTGAATATACATTACATAAATATTATTAAACTAGAAAAAGTTTGTTAAAAGAATATAAAAAAATTATTTTTGTAGGATTTATGTAAGGAGGTGAGGCGTGAAGTTTTTTCTACTTGCATTAAACTCCCTTAAGTATGTTAGTTGTTTAACATTTTGATGCTAGGATCCACATTAATCAGATTAAACTGTAATTTAATTATTAACTCTATCTAAGTAATTGAAATGATTTTTTGTAAAAAAATACACAATATAACACAATTATAATATAATATAATACTAATGTAGTATATAATAGTAATGTAGTGTATTGTACTAATCTATATACATAAAAGGCTACTTCCGTTTGTTTGTATAAGACACGAGATCTAAAGAACCACGCAACAGATCGTCACGAAATTTGGCACAAATATTCATCTCATCTCCGGAACAAACATAGGCTAAGAATTTTTCGAATCAGACCATTCCTTCTATCGGTTTCGAACGTTTTTTCTGAAAAAACTACACCACTTTGGCTCAAATCCGATCATTTTTTTTTACTTTCCTGATGCCATCTGCTGAAAAAATTAAATAAAACTTTTAACAAAATAATTAAAATTTAAAATGTTTATTTTATTCTGTTGCCATTACCTTCAGAAACTAAATTCATTATTTGAAAAATAATTGACATGTTTCAAGTGACGTAATTCCGCCACCATTCCCGGATTTTATTGTGGGTTTATTTGATGATTTTTTCATTGATTTTTCTGTTGACTGCGTGTATGCATATTTAAGCAATAAATGCAATAAGCAACAAATAATTAAGCTATTACTGAACTATGATGGTTAATAAAGGCCGTCGCACTAGAGCTGCATATCAAGGTTTTATGTCTTTATTTTTTCGCCAAATACGTTGCCAATCTCGCCAAATTATTAACTAAAACTCGCCAAATGGGTAATTTTTTTAATAAAATATTTATATGCTGGTTGGTTGTTCGAAGGTCATTGTGTTAGAGCTGTATAAGGGGTGTGTTTGTAGCTATATCTATTTTCTCGCCAAATTATTTCCCAAAACGCGCCAAATGAGCTTAAAAGGTTTTATATTTATGAGGGAATTGTGATGACATTTATGAGGGCATTTTATAGCGTATTTTTCATTTTGGAATTTTAAGGCAAAGAAACGGGATTTTATACTTTATAACGAGTGGGAACAATAACATAAGTTTATCATCTTATAACAGGTTATATTATGGTACACATATTTGGATCGATTTGACACAATTTTTGTCCTGAACGCATTTTTTTCAGCCATTTTAATCTATTATTGATAATGCCTAAAAGTAAAACCCAAACATATTGGTCAAGTCCAATCTAAGAAGAAAAAAGCAAAGGCTTTACGGTTAAATGAGACGACTACAGAGCGAGGGCGGCGACTGCTACAGCTTCGGCGACAGCTTACTATATCCAAGTTGGGTAATTGAATGAAAAATTACTGGGTAATCTTCATATCTTATGTAACTAAAATGAAAAAAAATAATAAATTGACTGTTAAATTATTTTTCCACCTCTACCCGTGCAACGTCGGGTATAACAGCTAGTGTACAATATAACACTAATGTAGAGACTATTGTGGTTAATGGCTTTATTATACAAATTTCAAAAACATCAATAGTTAAAACATTTATTTTTCATTAAATCTTTCATCTATAAAGAAACACACATAGAAATATCTGAATACAATTTTAGCAAAGCTCAATATTTATGACTAATATTTTTCAGCAAAAAGCTGACAAATAAAACATTAAAAAATTTTTTGATTGTTGCATGAATATTTAAAACAATATATGTTTAGTGGCATCAGTTAATTAAAAATGAAGATCAAAGGTAAAGTTTGTCTACTCAAGATCAATTCTAACAAAAAAAAATTGAACAGCTTTTTCTCAATCTATAAATGTTTACTTTAATCTTATCAGAGTAAATATATCTAAGAAACAGAAATTACATATAGATTTTTTTTAAACAAAATTTTTTTGCAGAATGAATGGTTGGTTGAGTTCAAGTGGGTGTGTGCCATAGTCAATAAAACAAAACATCTTAAAAAGTAATTAAGTTAGCACAAATATATGAATTATTTTTTGTAGTAAAGAAAAAAATCTGCAGCAAAGGCAAACCATTTGATGTATCATTTTTTTTGTTACAATTGTAGTTTGGAATGTGACAGTAGGCAGATTTGCAAAAATTCGGTAAATTTTTTAATTTTTACATTTATTGAAGTTAATAGTGGCTAAATTTTTCCTTAATGTAGCCTTCACAGTTTGTGTTTAGCAAAATGTTTCCTTATTGATTTTATTTTGACATAAGAAATTAAATTCAGTCTTGTATTTAGCATAGCACCATTGTTTAAAAAAGTTATACTATACAGAACATTCTTTTGTTATAAATGAAATGGCCCCTTGTTTCAACACAATTTCTTGAAAGCATGCATAAATTATTTAATATTTACATAGTTAATCTTAAAAAATGCATTAACAAATAAATATATCACCAATCCAATGAGTGAAATAGTTATGTATTTTAGTTTAATATTAAAACATCAAATTGTATCTTTTTGATTTATCAATTATGAAAAATGTGTAACATCTTTTTTTAAGGAAAATATAAAAGTATATATATATCCCCAATTTAATATTTAGCTTATTATTATACAAAAACAAGTAGGTTTATAATAGAATCTTTCACTTAAACCGCTTCCACACAACATTTGTGCTCAAAGAGAAACACACTAATTATACACCTTAAAAAGAAATTCACCAAACAGGGCCTTTAGCTAGTTCTAATATAAACACAAAAATTAACTTTTCATTAACCTTCTTTCGCTAACTTAATAGTCTAGATCGTTTGCTAAATTTGTTTGAAGTTTGAAGAATAATTATGTAATTTTTTTGCTGCAAAAATGAAAGCGAAACTTATAATATCATTTAGTTTTACATTATTTTGAAAATTAAAAAAACATGATTATTATGTAAAAAAATGTTTCTTATCATTTTTTTTAATAAACATCTTTTAGTCGCCAGAATTTCCCATTTACATTTTTTTCGAAAATTCAATTAATATTTTTTATCTTTCGTTAAATTAATTTACAGTTCGAAGAATAAGCGAAACTTAGCATATTCTTGATGAAAAGTTAGAACTCTCTATACATCTTTCTTCATTCATATATAATGAACTATCTAAAGAACTCTAGTGATGTGTACTATGACATCATTCCCAAACTGATTTATATAACATAAATAAATATATCTTCAAAAGAGTTTTATTTTAAATAAAGTTTCTCGTGCGTTTGACGAAATGGCAACAGTTAAATTTAAAATATTGAATAAAAATGGAATTTTCTTGTTATTTCAATGTAGATTAAATTTTTAGTTATTTAAATTTTAAATATACTTCTAATTTAAAGGTGTTTAATGAAATTTGGGATATAGTCTTGCCTATTTTTTTGCTTCAATATGATGTATCCCACATGTTTGTGAGACTTGTGTTTCGTTCTGTGAAAGTGGGTGACGGACCGACTGAACGATTATAATACCTTCCACTTTTTACGTTATAAACATAGTGTGGAAACTAAAAATCTAAATATTGGTATAAACTTTTACTTTTAGTTTCTTTGGCACATAGTAACTTAGCAATTAAACTACTTAACAGTTTCGTTTTTTAAATCCATCACTCAACCAAAGTTGAAGCTCAAAATGAAGGATTGTTTTAAATTGTGCTTAATTATTTTAGAGTAGACTAGAGTTTATAATTCAGAAACCGAATAAGTTAACAAGGTAACAGGGTTACAGTTTTATGTTGAAAAAATTAACATGACTTTAGCAAGTTTCAAAGGAAAAAGTGACTGGATGAACTGTTAAATGTTTAAATACTGGAAATATATATATATAAAACTTGCATCAAAATGCATTTCACAATCACAAAGACAACATCGAATGTGTATTCCTTTGATGAGCATGCATGTGGGATTTTTGTTTGAAAGATTTAAAACAGATATTACATTCATATGGTCTTTCACCAGTATGTATCACCATGTGTGTCTGAACATTATATTTGTTGGAAAAGGTCTTGCAACACACCGGACAGTTGAAAGGGGGTTGAAAGCTGACATGAGAAGCTAAATGACACCTCAACTCTGCAGCCTCTGTTGAACTGTAACTGCATATTGGACAGTACTTCAAGTTATTAAGAGTTTCTGTAACTTGCACTGAATTTCCATACATCGGAATCCTCTCCTCTGCAGAAACAGGTTTAAAACAAAAGAGTTTAGCTTAATTTTTGTTATTTCATATTGTGAATGCATAACTTTTAATTATACAGTTATTGCATAAAGTACATGTAAAACATAAAGCAGTGAAATAATTTAAATACACATATTAAACAGGAAGTTGCAAGTACATAAATATCAAACATCAAATGGTTAATAAACAAATGGTTAGTATATATACATCAAGTATATAATAATGTGTAAAAGTATACTATTTTAGTCAATCAGGATTATTATTTTTTTTTAGTATTGTAATTTTAATTTGTTATATACAATTTTCCATTAATTTTTTTTTAGTGTGTCCTAGTAAAACTTAACTATAAACTGAAATATTAAAAGTTCGGGCTAATACCACTGTAAATAAATACTATGTTTATAATTTATATTTATGTTTTTTAACAGGAAGAAAAGAATAAAATAGTATTTATCAAATTAATATGAAGCAATCACTTTCAAACAATTAAACTTAATAATTAGACTAGGTAGGATAAAAAAATACAGGCTATAGGAAATGTTTAGTTTTTACAATATTCACGCTGTACTAAAACTAATTTTAATATTTTTTAATTTTGCAAATTTTTAAAGCTAAATATTTAATTAAAAAAAATTATACTTTGCTTATATCTATTACAATCTGTAGAATTTTTTATATGACAATATGAGTTTCTCCTTAAATAATAGGATATGTAATTGAATAATTAAAAAAAAAATAATTAGATTTGTTAAAATGTATTCTTTTCTTCCTTAGATCATTAAATATGAGAATTTCTAAATAATATACACACATATAAAAAATACTGTATAATTTATAAAATATAAATATAGGAACTATTATTAATTTTATAAAATACTACGAATAACTAATTGTATTTCTAATACAAACTCATGATTAAAGTTAAACTAGCAACTAAAAACTAATGTATCTAAATATAAGAAGTTTTAAGGTACGATCAATAAGCAGCTTTTTTTAAATACAATAATTTCGAAAACTAAAATTTTAAGTCCTTGTTAAATGGTAATAACGAAGTACAAACAAATGAAAAAATAAACACAATTTAAACAATAAAAGGATATCAAAGAAATTCGAAAACCAAATTTAAAAATACGAAAATATATTCATTTAAATAAAAAGTAAAAACCGCAAACAAGGAAAAGGACTTTTTGTTTTGTTTTATCACGCTGTGATTAAGTTTAGTTGTTTTTACTCTACAATTTTTTCTCAATACAAACACTTTGGGCTATAAAAATTTATAAAATTTATATAATTTGATTGATAATTTATGTTAATTAAAATTTAAAATTCTGAAGTTTCCCAAACTGTATTTTTTTTAATTTTGAAAAATATAACTGAATCTGGTACTCAACAAACAATCTGGCAATGCAGTTAAGTAGTAAACAAAAACTAATTGTTGCGTGACTTTTTGCAATTTTTTTTAGAATTAAAATCGGTTTTGATTCGTAATTAATTTTATCAATTGACATGAAAGGTAAGGGTTATTTTGGTTTTATAGGAGTAACTTTTGAAAGTATTTTTTTATGAACATTACTAATTATGTAATAATCTAGCTTTTCAAACTCTTTAGTGAAATTTAAGAATGCTGCTAATATAGGCGATAACAACCCGTGCAAACATTTTTGCTTATGATTTTAATCACGCTTAATTTATTAACATAAATTATCATAGCTGAGCGGGTTTAATTCACGAATTTTTTATAATTCCATTCTATCGTAAAAGTATTATCTCGATCTTCTGCAAAAGGTTGTTCAGCGAAAGACAAGATTCTTAGAGGGGAGAAAAAAGCTATGTTTTTGTAACAGTTAAATGGACTTCTTAAAAACTATATGTTACTAATGAAGTTTGTGACTTAAAACTAACAATTACCAATTCATTCAAGAGTGAGAAAAAAAAAAAAACACTGGTGAAACTTTTCTTCTGCAACACAGGAGACTGGCTCAAAGACTGATTGATTGTCTTTTTTACAGAAAGTGTTTTAAAAGTGACTATGTGAGTTCATTCTTTGAAATTATTTATACCTATTTAAATGTGTATACTCATGTGAAAGGTACATAAACCTTGAAATTTAAAATAAAAAGATCTTTTTAAAATTTGCATGTGCATACAAATTACGTTGCTATTAAATGCTTTTATCTGTTATTTTTTATTTTTTGCTTTTATTGTTATTTCTAGGATGCAGATATTAGAAAGAAAACGCTCTTCAATATCTTCTTCTGCTGAATATATTAGTTTCAGAAGTAGTGTCCCACTTAAAAGAGTAAGTTATTAAAGTATAACGGTTACCAGCGAAGCATGCGTAAATTACAAATGCAGATAACGAATATTGGACCCAAATCTCAATATGCAGACTCAGTCAGTTTATAGGATATTTTGCATATTGTAAAATGTTTATGAATAGTTAAGCAATGTTAAAGGCATGCCCACCATTGGGAAGTACCTATGATGCAGCTGTAACCCCTGAAAAGCCAAACTTGGCCAAGTAAGTCCAATGTAAAATGTATATTTATGTGGTATATTAATATATAATTTAAAAAACTATTTATCTATCCCAAGCTACTACCAAACAGAAAAAAAGACGCTACCTTCCTATGTAGCACCCTCATATGGGTATTTAGTGGGTTACTCATATGGACCCAAGAAAGAAGACTCCTACATATTTTTCTGCAAAACAAATAAAAAACCTTTTGATAAAGAAACATGGGAATTTTATTAAAGGGCAAATTTTAGATTTATTTACATAACACAAGTATTTAAACTTCTGTACAATGGCTAGGTGATAGAAAATGCATTCTATTTAGCTATTAGTTTAGTGCTATTCTATTTAGTACTTAATTTAGTGTTGTGTTTCTTACTTTGCTACTAATTTGTAAAAAAAAATATTTTATAAAATTTATACTATGAATTTATTTGTAATTTATGAGGTTGCTTTTTTAGTGACAAATTATATTTTTTTAGTCAACAGAAGAAGTTAGTATGTTCATTCTCATATGTGTGTTTAATATTGTTAGTCTAATTATTTAATATTATTTCAATAGCAAACATATTTGTTTATAGAAATTGTTGCAGTTAGTGAATACCTATACACTACTACCACCCCAGTTATTAAAATTTAGACCATATTTCAGACAGGGCAAAATAAATCTAGTTTTTTTTTACAACAAAGCTCAATAAGTTTGTTAATGAATGCGTCTGTAGGTGTTTTTCACTGGTTGGCTTTATCATTTTTACAATAAAATGCAAAAAAACCCCTACCTTTATATTTTTTAAATCCAAAATAAACTAATTCCCCAATACTGCCAACTAAATGATTTGTTAATGTTGTTTTAAACCACTATTTACAGGTTATTGTGGATGAAGATTCATCAAAAGTTTGGTCTATTTATGACGCTGGTCCTCGAACTATAACTTGCCCTTTAGTATGTTTACCACCAGTAAGCGGAACAGCCGATATCTTCTACAACCAAATAATGTCTCTCTCTGCCAAAGGTTACAGAGTCATTTCGGTATGGAATGTATATATTTTTTTACTTAAAAAGTATCTAAAGATTTTGTTATATTAGTTTTCAACATTGCTCCCCCTAGTCATTCAAAATGTAATATTTTCTTTATTTCTTTAATCTTTTCTTTTTATAAAACTGGAACATAACACCAAAGTACAAAAATTAAGTATAAAGTAATTTACAAGTAAAAGGTTTAGTTTTATGTTTTGTGCAAAACAATAACATATTCCTAGGAGAAATAATAAACAAAATGAAGAAATTTATTGTTTGTATCAAATTGTTTTTCATAATCACATGCTAAATCCAATTTATACAAATCAATAATCGTTTTGTAAAGTCATGCTTTTAAGTAAGTGTGACAATTACCTCTTCACTGTTTCTTCCTATGTTACACTTCTTACGTTTTTCATATGAAATGAATTAAAATTCTTACTCAAGCATGAGATTACTTACAATTTTAAACTGTGGGAAACTCAAGTAACATTAAAATCATGCGTAGGGGGAAACTAGGGACATTTGACCCATAAGGATACATGACCCAATGCCCTTTTCTCAGCATTGGAAAAGTTTTATAAGTTGAAATTGGCATCACTTCTTTCCTTTCAGTTAGATGGTGACATGGTGAGAAAACCCAACTGAATCATTGTGTATGTGTTTATAGCTATACGAAGAAATACATTTTCATGCACTGAAAGTAAATTTTTGATTCAATAAGATTTTTGGGTCGACATTTTTTGGTTTAACGGAAATATTTGTTCAATTAGTTACTTGTTTTGTTCATGCTTTTAGCTATGATTACGTGCATAATAGTTTTAATGTATTTATATTTATTTGCCAAATACTTTGTTTTGGGGTTAAACAAAAAAAGTTCAACTAGGGATACTTGATCCACTCCAATTAAGGATATGTGTCCCAAGTAAATAATAAAAAAGTAGACAGAAGCAGACAAAGTACATTTTTCAAAAAATCACGGGAGTACAAGTAAATTACTGGGTTCTTACCAAATATTTTGGGAAAATGGAACACAAGAAAATTTGTTGGGAAGGTACAAGAAAAAAAATTCTGTTGAACTTGCAATTCAGTTTGAAAAAAGAATTAATGGAAAATGCTTTAAATGGCCTGAAATGGGAAATATATCCCAAGTTGATGTTAATAAAATAGAAATAATTATTCAACCACATTTGTTTTCTCTGTAAAATAAAATAATCTCCAGTTATGTATTCAAACAAGACTTAACTTTTAAAATTGAATAATTTGTTAATATAGGAATAATTAATGGGTTAAAATATCAGCACTAACTGTGTCTGAGAAAAATGAAAAATATATATAAACTTTATATTATGTTAGTTTTGTTATAATGTTAAAGTATTCAACCACATTTGTTTTCTCTGTGAAATAAAATAATCTCCAGTAGGATAATAAACTGAAGCCTTTGTTCTTGTTCATTATAAATAAAGAATAAAATCCTGTTACTTATATTGCTTTAAAATTCCAAAATAAAAATACATCACTATAAAATGCACATCCTCATATCACAAAAATCTTCCTCAATATGAACTTACTGCCATCACAATTTTCCTGATAAATTCAAAATTAACCATAATTGTATAACAATGTTATTTCACGTCAAAACCTCCATTCTGGTTTTTTTTTTAAAAAATAAATTAGCTCATTGGCACGTTCAATTATTTTTCAAATCATTAATTTAGTTTCTGAAGGTAATGGCAAGAAAATAAAAGCAATTTTAATTAATTTTTGTGTTCATTTTAATTTCTTCTCTCGAATGGCCACACAAAAGGGAAAAAATGATCGGATTTGAGCGAAAGTGGTGTATTTTTTTCAGAAAATTCGAATTTTCTCTAAAAATGGAACAAATATGAAAAAACTAAGCCTCAGGTGCACACGTTGGTATTCAAGGGAATCTATCTTAAAAAATTTCGAATTTCTGAGGGCAGTATAAGTAGGTCTTTTACGATCCACAGACAGACTCTTTCTTTTATTATTATAGATAAATTGACTGCATTTGCACATCCATAAATAGTGTTTTTTAAAAGTTACAAACCAAAAACTACAAGTTGGGTCATATGTCCCTGCTTCCCCCTACAATGTTTTAAGATATTTTTTTCACATGATTATAAAAAATTATGTATCCATCCTTTTGCACATTTAATTTTTTTTTATAAAACTTGGAACGTTATTTGACTCTCTTGTCAAATATAATTTCCTTCATTATAAAAAGTTCTACTTTATGCACTTGTTGCATACATACCTATTTTAGATTAACAATGTTATAAGGATGTTCAGCCAAAACATTGGGTTATTAAAAAACATAGTGGAATCAAATTTTTTTGTAGGATTAGTTGACTGTGTGTGTAGTTTCTTTTAAGCATTGCCAAGCCACAGGTCCAGGGATCGAGTCCCGGATTGGGCGAGGTTGACTCATCCTTTCATCCCTTAAGTGGGTCGATAAAATGAGGACCAAGCATGCTTGGGAACTAAACACTGGGGGTTCCACGTGAGGTTGACCACCTAACCGGGACCTATATGCCTATACTACGGAACAACCTAAGTAGGGTAAATAGAAATATGCTATGGAGAAGATCTTTCCGCGGATGTAAAGAGTTCCATAAATTATTTGCGAATCCATCCAGAAAACTTGTTTAAAACGTTAATTTCGTTTAAGGTCTAACATATTTGAATATTATTTGAGAAAATGTGGTAATTTTATTAGAATGAAAAGTGTATTTTGATTAAATTGTATTCAGATCATTTTGTATATAAATATTACCTTACAAGAGTTTCCAGCCAACGGATCATTGTTTCTTTTTCGCGTTCCAGGGTTGCCGATTCGATA
Organism: Oedothorax gibbosus; assembly: GCA_019343175.1. NCBI lineage: Eukaryota > Metazoa > Arthropoda > Arachnida > Araneae > Linyphiidae > Oedothorax > Oedothorax gibbosus. Next base: position 32,777,970 of record CM033272.1, read on the forward strand.
GGATTTTGTTTTATTATGACAGCGGCAGATGTTTTTTTTTCATTATATCATAATTCACTGTGTAATTGGCGATTGAAAATGAATTTCTGTTTAAGAAAGATGGTTAGGTTTGAATTATCGTCGCACTAGAGCTACACAAGGGCTATTGGCGACGGGCGTCGTATTTTAGAACCACAGTCAAGTGACGAGCCGACACCTGAATAGTCTGAATGCAATGTCCTGAATTTGCAAAAATAATTATTACAATTGATTTTCATCCGCGGATTTAAATACTGCTCTGAATCCCTACTGCCTCATTTTTTTAAATTATATTTTAGAGAAGTGTGTTTTTTTCTAGCTTAAAAATATTAACCCTTTTAAAATTACAATTAAACAATACATATAGTTTTTAAGTATTTTTAAAAATATTTTTTATATAAATTTCTCATAAAATTTTTAACCATTTTTCTTGTATTCTAAAAGCTTACAAATCAAAATTGTGTATTTTAATAAATTTACACAACCCCTCACCATAATTTATAAATTAATTTATCAAAAAATATTAAATTAATACTGGGAGTGAAGAAAACAGGAAAAGATTAAACCTTTTTAGAATTAAGAATTTGAACAATTAAAATATTTTTTATTATTAACAATTATATTTCTTTGTATTTGGCACCTTGCTTTAAAAAAAAGCGCCTTATTGCGCATCAAGAATTTTTTTTATAATACCATTAATTTACAATAGGCCAAATGAAGCTATGTCGGCGCCAAACTAGACGTCTGATTGAAACTTTTTTCTTTTCGTTTGAATCGGCGAGGTTGCGATGTGATTTATTGCCTTGTATCATAGCACCACGCTTTTCCCTCTGCCTTTTTACTATTTGTTGTTACCCAAGTTAGGTTGTCCCCGAGTGTAGCACCCCAGAGCCCTTGGTCACATAAGCTGAAATGAGCATGGCAGGCCTTGGCCCACTAACAGGCTGTTGCACCAAGGAGTTTAGTTTAGTTTCTTTTAAAAATTCTCTTTGTTGCCCTAATAATCTTATTTATGCTTTTAAAACATTTAATAAAATAGTTGTTTTTAGAAATTAAAAAAAAGAAACAGGAGAGAAATATTATCGGGATTTTTATTGATATTATATATATGTTTAAATCTTGCGTTATATTATATACATTTTTTAAATTTATGAATCAAATTACTTAGAATGCTATTCTAAATGGGTGAAATAACTATGCCCAAATTCAAAATTACTAGGTGCAATATCCGGTTTACTGGACAATAAGGGAATGGATAGCCGGATTTAGTAGATTACTGGATAACTTGGCGATAGACAAGGTAAGCTAAGCTTCTGCATAATTACAATATTTTAAAAACTTTTTGTGGTATATTAAGTTTTAAAAGTTATCCCATGCAGCACTATAGTGTAGCCAGTAAACCTTTTTTTAAATATACAGTCAAACCTCGGTAACACGAACTCGCTTAACTTGAACTTTCACTTTAGATAAACTAAAAACATTTTCCCAGCTTATAAAGCTTTGAGCGAATGCTAAAAAATGTCTTAACGTGAAATAATTTAGGCGAAATCCCACTTAACCCGAACAAAAAAAATTCAGAATTAGACCCTATTTTTTTCTTCTTAGTAATTCAAAGTTTCGAAGAACAAATGAAACAAACATTAAAAAAAATCGTCAAACGAGCATTATAAAAATGAATTTTCTTCTACTTCTGAGAAAATCATGTGATCTCCCATGATTTGTCAGTTCTGTTCGATATGCTGGTCCTCAAAAATTAACCTAATTTTGCTAAGTAGGTATTACTCCAAATTAACTTTATTAATTGAATTACTAATTGTATAAATGCATTATTGGTGTATTACATTATAAAATTCGAATAAATTTTAGATAGAATTTTAGATGATAGAGGATTTAGAGATGATTTTTAGAGATTCTTATTAACACGAAATGTTTCGATGCTTCCTTCGAGTTAACATTAACATGGTTCAACTATATTTATATTTACTGTACTACTGAATGAGGAAAATTGTCGTACTGTAACGAAATGACAAGTGAAAAAGTTATAATTATGAAAATTTATGAACACAAATATATATAGATTCTATATTACGTTATAAGTTGAATAAAAATTAGAAAGTTTATAAACAATTTATTGATCCCATGCACTGCTGAGAAGACTGCAGTAAAAAAATTCAAAAATACCTTCACCAAGTATTAGATAGTTAAAATAAAATATTTCATTGTAATTTTTTAAAAAATACCAATCTGTATGAAAGGCCAAAAGTAATGTATGCAATAGAAAAGTACATGTATTTTTTTATATTTAACTAGTTAATATCTACTTTTGTTACTAAACAGGTTCATTTATTTGGAGCTTCTCTGGGAGGCTTTCTTGCTCAAAAGTTTGCTGAGGCAACTGCTCATACAAATACAGTGCTATCCATCATGTTGTGCAACACGTTTACAGATACCTCTATTTTCAATTATTCTGACACAGCAGTATTGTGAGTGACTTCTAAAATTTTACTGTTTTATCATTCTTTACAACTCTATTTTTAAAATATGTGTTGCTTTGATAAGTATTATTATATTAGAGTTATTTTAATTTCCATTATCATCCACAAGAATGTCATAAATTTTTTTTGGTTAGCTTATAAATAGCTATTTTCATTCATGATTTAAAAAGATAATGCACCAGATAACTATTTTTGATCTTTGAAAAATCAAAACATAAAAAGTTTGTGAAAGTTGTTAAAAAGTGTTTACTGATTAAATGGGAATTGTAAATTTTATGCATGAGCAAACCCAGGTCAAAATTTATGCTATTTTTGCTTTGCTAACTAGCATAAAAGATGCTACTACTAGCATAAGAAACTAGCATGAGATGCTTAAAATATTTGCTAGTTTAGCATGAAAAACTAGCATGAGATGATTAAAATTCGAACACAATTTATGCTTATTAGCATAAACAAAAAAGCATCACATGCTATAAACTGTTGCTTATTTAGCATAATTTTATAGCATCACATGCTATTAATTGTTCCTTATTTAACATAATTTTATAGCATCACATGCTATAAAATTATGCTAAATAAGATATGATATGTACAAAAGTTTTAAGTTAGATGGCGCCACGATTTTTCTTCTATTGGTCAGCTAATAGTCTCAGACTGGCATTATCTTTTGATGATGGTGATACTTGAACGGCAAGAGGAGGACAGAACTCTCGATCTCTGGGTCCACGGAGAGGCGCTTTTGTCGTCGCAGCTATGGAAGCTTTTAGTAAAGGATGTTTGCTTAAGGAGTTTTATGTTTTTGATTGATAAATTTTGATTTTTCTTTGCAGGTTTCAAATTCCTTTTAAATATTACTTTATTTGTCAACAACACTAATAGAAATGTCAAATTTCAAAATAACTTTTGGTAACTTACGTATTGAAAAGTTTTATGATTTATAATATTTATTCAAAAATCTATTTTATTTATTCTATTTTTCAAATATTAATCATGGCAAAAGAAATTAAAAATTAATTTCAAAGTAAATAAAAGAAATCAGTTATCACGCAGTTAAAATATTTAGCTTTGTCCGCAATTAAAAATGTTTTGATAAGTAAATAAAAAATAACGATTTCCAATTTGAACTTGATTTTTTCAGAAATCAAGTTTTTGAAATTATTTGACGCGATTTGTATTTCCAAATTTTTCAGTTTCTTATAGATTGCGATATCGATTCGTCATAATTTTCCGATGAAACCTACATTGATCGAATTTTCACCTTTGACCGATATCGAATCAATGACTTTTATCGATAGAATTTTGTTCACTGATTGCCGATGTCGTCTCGTGAAAGTTCGGATTACGGATGCGATATCGCCGGTGATTTTCGTTAAATCCGATCAATGATCGGTCGAGCAAATTTCAAGAAACATTGCTACTATGGCCAGAATCACCGTTACTTTCCCCCCTTTTTGTAATAAATTTGTACTTAACCTGTCCCCAATAGTGTTAATGTTTGCACATTTAATACGCCTTCCAATTTCTTGAACTTCCATGTAACTCTCATGTATGCTAGTTGTATAACATGCTAATAATTAGCATAAAAAAGCAAAAAATAGCTTGTCAAGGTAACTACCTCAGCATGCTTTTGAGAAGCTTGCAGTGCTATTTAGCATCATATGCTAGTTTTATAGCATAAGATGCTTTTTTCTGCATGGTAGTTGTATAGCATTTTATGCTAGTTAGCATAAAAAAGCAAAAAATAGCTTGTCAAGGTAACTACCTCAGCATGCTTTTGAGAAGCTTGCAGTGCTATTTAGCATCATATGCTAGTTTTATAGCATGAAATGCTTTTTTCTGTATGCTACCTTCATAAGCATGACATGCTAACTAGCATAAGGAAGCATATTGTAGCAAAAACATAGCATAAAACATAGCAAACATAGCAAAAAATAGCATAATTTTTATGCTAGTACTAGCATAAATTTTGACTTGGGAATTTAATGATAAAAACACATTACTTGGAATTTAAAAAGTCTCTATATTTCTGCAAGATTCATTGCACATATATTGATTTTTTGACAAAACTATGATAAAGTATAAATAAAGTATTTTGTAGCTGTGAGATTCCCAGTAGCAGAACTTTTGGAATGTGGCTGCAGCATGACATTTAAGGAAAAAATTTGGCTGCAAGGAAAAAGCCCCTCGCGACATTATCAGAAGATTTACCGTACACCGGCAAGCGGCTGTTAAATTAATGCTTTAATTTTTAAGTTTAATTAATATAGCACAATCATGACATATAACATATTCGGTACGGGAAGCCATTGCACCTACTGGTGCACTGCACAGCAGGGATCAGCCTGGGTTAAAAAAAAAATGCTGAAATGTAGAAGAAAGCTGTAGCAAAATGCTCAAGGAAAATTAGTTACTTATAAATCAGCGTGTCTCACGCCAATTAAATCACTTGAATTTATACATAAATTAATCTTTGTGTAACAGTTAATTTTGTTTAGCAGTATAGCTTAACAACACAATGATAATTATTTTATGAATCACGACGCGGCAAATTTAAATAATTATGTAATAGTATTCTGCTACATTTATTTGTAATTTTTTTAATAAAAATTAAAAAATAAGTATATTTACTTTTATTTATGGTGATGGATTATCTTCAGATTTGTCTATGAACATGTTTTTGCTGTTCATTTAGTATTAAAATCAAGTTCTGGTTGTTTGAAATCCCCAACTTTTGGTCTTTCATTACATATCCTTATTACCATGGTTCATACATTTGTAACAAAAAAAATATTCATGCACTTTTCCAGAAAAATTCAAGAACTAGAAATTTACTGGGGGGAGTTTCGGCAATTTGGCCGCAGACCCCAAATCGGGCTGCAGCATTGCTGCCGTGCTGCGCGGTTTCTGCTACCGGGATGAGATGAATGTTGGGACCGGGATGGGAAATGTTTTATAGAAATTGAAATTTTCTAGTTGGTTTTGTACAATTGACAACTTAACAGCTTTGAACATACAATATGTGTTCAATCTCTTTCTTGTTTTATTTTTGTTTATTGAGTTATTGAGTCCTAGTTAATATGTTACACTCATGATTAATTATTTGGAACCAACTATTGATTGCAATTTTGAAAGCATTATCAAGTGGGCATGTAAATCAGAATATATGAAAATCATGCCACCATGTTCGTACATTATTTTAACCATAGACATAAAATAGAATGGACTGCGCATTGCTCTGTCAAGCAGCTTCTAAAAGCGTACCAATCATGAAAATCGCCAAGAAGAGAAAGGTTGCAACATATGGCAACTTATCGCTATTGTTTCGTTAGAACTATGCCAATTGTCGCCAGACCTGAAAACCAGATACGAGTAGGCTGGCAAACCTGAATGGTGACTCACATATGTTCCCAAGTCACGTGGGTTTATAGCATCCAGCTGCTTGGCGTTTTTTTTAATGTTTTTGCAGACGATTTTTTCCCTATATTTCTTATTTTTTTCTTCTAGCTTTAATCATAATTGTTTGATTAAATTCGTCCAATGTTACATTATTCTTAATCATGTAATTTTAACAGGTAAATTTATTTAGTTCTGCATACTTTAAGTAATTGTGTTTTTTATAAACTATACTTTTTATAGAGGGAATTTATTATAAAAGAGCTCTTTTATGCTGAAGAATCATATATTGGGCAAGCAGATCTACGACAAAATAACTATACAAAGAGAATTCGTCGTCCAAACAACTGCAACAAGTTGCCAAAACTAGCAACTTTATTCGCCGAAAAAGCAATTCATTTTTGTTCCTTTCCCAAGTTCTTTTTTATACCCCTAGATTGTCGGCCTCATATGTTCAAGTCGTTGTGAAAAAACTCTCTAACTGGTCGTGATCACGTGCTGGGGTAAGATTTACCCCAGCACGTGACCCATGAGGGGATCGCCTTAGGTTTGCCAATGCGCAGTCCATTCTATTATATGTCTCTGATTTTAACTGTATTAAAAATATCTTTGTGGAGTTGCTTAACAATTTAGTGTACTTTTACTGCTACAGTCAAACTCGGTTACCACAACGACAACTCGTTTATAACACCATAAATGTTCGTTCCCTTGAATTGCCCATAGACATTAATGTTATAATATCTTGCCTATAATGAATTTTTTTTATTAACTCCTCAGTTATAATGCTAAAAATATACTTTTAAAAATAAATTTGATTTTATTTGCCAAATAATGTAACAAGTCGCCAAATCTGAAAGTAATTTCCTGCCTAAAAAAAGTAATTGACCAGAGAAGAAGAAATTAAACTTCTACTAATAGCACATAGCATCAAAATTTATCATTAGATGTTATTTCATAACTTTAATTAATAATATAAGTACATAATACATATTTTACATTGTTTATAACACTAATATTAAACCTTCATATTTTGCTTTATAATTTGATATTGCTAACATTCATTTGTTTATATATAATTAATCATTCGATAAATAAAATGTATTGCCTATTCTTGAAACTTTCTATTCCTTTATCAATTAACATAAACAATGATGCTTTTTCTATTTTTCCTTAAAAATTTTTTGTTTCGTTTCTAGTATTTTAAAAATCCTGTATGTTTTTCTGTTTTGTAAATTTTTATTTCTATGAATATATTTTTGAATTTTGTACTTGTGTGCTTTTTTTTTAGTTTTTCTCATTTAAAACACAATACAGATACTTAAAACTAACATTACAAAATACAATTAATTATTTCAGTTTCTTCAACTTGAATGTACAACATTTGTTTTAAAGATTTTCCTTCAGTAAAATTAATCAAGGTTTATAAGTATTGAATATGAAAATAGATTAGGAGCACTGAAAATGTATTTGTTAGAAGGTAGGAGGGTTATTAAGAGATTTAATACAGTAAATTAATTGAGAAGGAGGAGAGAGGCTTAGATTATACAATGTTGAAAAAACAAGATCCATGAGCTAATTTTACAAATTTCACTCAAGAGTTTTCAAGAAAACTTTCTTTTTGTAATAGAGTTATTAAGCAACCTACAGCAATAGTAACTACTATAGCTCTTAGATGAATAAAATACTAACAACACATTGGTTGGTAACAGTAAACTGCATTTACACTAGATTGTTTTGAGTCAAAAGCAAACAATGGTGTGATTTTATTGTCGCACAATTTTATCTACTGAGATCAAAAGTATTTTTCCCATACCACTCTTTCTCAATACATAAGAAGGTTTCAAAACGTTAATATTTAATTAAAAGTTTTAATCAATGTCATGTAATACTTTAAAAATACACACATTTCTATTGCACCCATTTCTCCATTGGAGCTAGAGTGTTATTTATGGGTCTCTTCTACTGACTTAGAAAAAAAAATAATAGAAGTTGTGGGAACTACTTCACACTTCTACTAAAATGTTACCTTAGTAATAGTATTCCGTAAAAAAAATTGGTTAATTGTTTCAAACACAATAAATTTTCCCATAATGCTAAATATTAATGTTATAATATCTTGCCTATAATGAATTTTTTTATTAACTCCTCAGTTATAATGCTAAAAATATACTTTTAAAAATAAATTTGATTTTATTTGCCAAATAATGTAACAAGTCGCCAAATCTGAAAGTAATTTCCTGCCTAAAAAAAGTAATTGACCAGAGAAGAAGAAATTAAACTTCTACTAATAGCACATAGCATCAAAATTTATCATTAGATGTTATTTCATAACTTTAATTAATAATATAAGTACATAATACATATTTTACATTGTTTATAACACTAATATTAAACCTTGTGTATAATAATGTTACTTGTTTTTAATGTCATAAACATCATGGTCCCTTGAGTGACGCTATAACCAGGCTCTGCTGTATTTGAAAATAATTCATTAATTTACTTTTTTAAAGATAATTGAATAAGTAAAAGAAATAACTGTCTTCTTTGAAATATATTTTATTTACTTTATTTGCCTTTTACACCAATTTATTAAATTTTAGTTATTATTATAAGTTAATACATTTTGTTCACTTTATTTCCAATTTATATTTCAGCTAACAAAATCATGTACATATTTACAGGTTTTGGATGTTTCCTTCAGTTGTGCTTAAAAGAATGGTCATGGGAAATTTTAACAAGGGCTATGTAGCATCTTCAATTGCAGATTCAATAGATTTTATGGTTGAAAGGGTAATAAAAAATAAAATTTATTAGCTTGAATTTTCACTTCACCTATTTTAACCAAAATGATTATTCTTTAGTTAAGCTAATAGTTATATATTGATTGAAAATATATTTGTTTCTTGAAAGGATTCTAACGTTAACCTTTTTTCAGCTTGAAAGTTTATCCCAACAAGAGCTTGCATCACGCCTTACTCTTACATGTATGAATTGCTATGTGCAGCCACAGAAAATACAGAATCTTCACATTACGATAATTGATGTAAGCTTTTCATTGAAACATTCTCTTTGTTTCTTGCTTTTAACCCTTTGTGTGATGACATAATGAAATATTATTATATACACAATAAGAAACCAGAAAGTTAGCTACTTTGGTAATGAAATAAAAGTGGGTCATATTTGTCCAATTGTCACCCAAAGAATTTTTGCAAAGTGGGTGATATTTACCCATTAAAAGTTTAGGCAACCTGGAATTTTTTTTAATTGGAAAAATGACTCATTTTCACCTTGATGTACCTTTTGATAGATACAAGTTATTGTAATATCGTCGGTAACACTATATGAGATTGATGTTGAATACAAGGTCTTATATTTCACTGAAAACAAGGCTATTTTATGATCTAACACAATATTAATTAATGTATAAATACACTAGAGACTGCAATAAAAAATGTATATTTCTCAAATAACTTACTTGATGTAGAAAGCATTTAAAAAAAAAAATCCAGTTTCTAACGGACGAAATCGTCTAAGAACAAGACTGAAGTGTTTGCATTTGACCGCTGTTGGATTTTGAGAACTAGGTTTTTTCTTTATATAAACACAAATTATATATCTGATTAAGTCGAGGCAACATAAAAAGTGATTTAGTTTTATCCCTTGGCAGATATTCTAAAGTAATTTGCCATTGTATACATCACTTTAACAAATTCAGTTGAATTTTAGATTAATTTAAATAAATCTTAAAATTTAATTGATAGTTGACTTTAATCAGAGATTAATAACATAGAAACATACCCACTATACAGCTGGAAAATTAGTATCAATTATAATTAATAGCCATTTTTTATTTCAAGTAGTTCAATTTGTTAGTTAAGTGAGATAAGTGGAAAAATCTCAGAACCTGCTTCGAAAAAACTTATTTTTTAAAAATTAATTTTAATTATGCAATATTTTTGATTTTTATATCAATATAACTGACTTAGAAACTCCTAAATTATTAACAATAATTGGAAAGAAGGACTTGGCAAGCAAGCTTTTTCAGGTGCAATGGACATTAGAAAGATTGTTAGATAAATGTCCTACAGTGTATGTTATATTGTTTAGTATGAGCCACATCAAATTTCATGTCATTCATTTTTTTAAACTTACATTTATTGTTTTATTTCTAGGTGTTTGATGATAACGCACTTAGTACTGCTGCTCGTGAGGAGCTGTATAAGTTTTATCCCGATGCCAAACGAGCCCATCTAAAAAAAGGCGGCAATTTTCCATACTTAAGTTGCTGTGAGGAAGTAAATTTGCATATTCAAGTAAGTTTTGCTGGCTTTTTTCATTAATATTTAAAAATTAACTGAATTCTCTAACTGAAGTATTGGAAATTCGAAACTTTTTAGTTTAGAAAAAGAAGCATCTATAAAAGTTTATGATCTAAAAATTAAGAAAAGGTATACACATTTGACATTCAACATTGTCTGGCACAAAATAAATACAGTATATGGATATTATGATAAATAATGGAGAAAATTTGCTCAAAGATTTTTGAGGAAGGGTGGGCTTATTAATTCAAATTGTAAAAAAAGTCTTGATAGTAGAAGCATCATTGAAAAGTAACACTTCACTGTGAGTGGCTAACCTAACTGAGCTTCCAAGCAGGTTTATAGGTATCATTTTAACTATGTTAAGATCTATTTTAGAATTATACAAAATATATTCTAAAACTTAGCAATCATTTTTTTGTGTAAGTAAATAAACAGGTACTAGTGCCTTTTGACTGGTTTAGTATCATTTCTTTCTTCAAGCTTCTTTTTCAAGCCCTATTTTCCTTAACATTCTTTTCAAGCCCTATTCTTCCAAGCTCTCAATACCTCAGAAACAGATTTACACAAGCTTCCCAATAGTGTTGACTCTGATTATACCCATATGTACAGATATTTGTCATATGTATAGATATGACATATGATATTTGTCATATGTATAGATATGACATATGATATTTGTCATATGTATAGATATGACATATGATATTTGTCATATGTATAGATTATAGATATATTGATTATGCCCATATCTATAGATAATTGCATCACACCTTACTCGTACATGTATGAATTGCTATGTACAGCCACAAAAACTACAAAATCGTCACATTACGATAATTGATGTAAGCTTTGAAAGTTGAATGACATTCAATATTTATCATGTATTTTAAACATTTAATTAGCATAAATATAATTATTTTTTAAAAACATGTTTTCAAATTATTTAAAATGTTTAAATGATGAAGGTTAAGATGATTTATATTACTTTTTATTTGGAAATTTTTCAAACCTAAAAATAGCTAACTAATCAATATAAATCAACGTAGTTTAGATACAGGGTAATTTCAATAAGTCAAAACATAATTGGTTATCGTTCTAGATTCACCTCCGACCTTACGAGAGTACTAAACATTCCGCAAACGATGGACCTTCTACTTCAACTTCTACTGAAAATAATGGAACATTGGCATCATTTTTATTTTGTGACTAAGATCATTTTGCTCTCTGTGCATTTTAAAAGTCAATGATATAATAAGCTGCTGGGCATTAGTTCTTGCTTCAACTAACTGGATGGGGCTAATTTTAATCTGTGATAATCGTTGATGCTGTGAGAAATATTTTTTTAATTCATATTTTGCTTTATAATTTGATATTGCTAACATTCATTTGTTTATATATAATTAATCATTCGATAAATAAAATGTATTGCCTATTCTTGAAACTTTCTATTCCTTTATCAATTAACATAAACAATAATGCTTTTTCTATTTTTCCTTAAAAATTTTTTGTTTCGTTTCTAGTATTTTAAAAATCCTGTATGTTTTTCTGTTTTGTAAATTTTTATTTCTATGAATATATTTTTGAATTTTGTACTTGTGTGCTTTTTTTTTTTTTTAGTTTTTCTCATTTAAAACACAATACAGATACTGAAAACTAACATTACAAAATACAATTAATTATTTCAGTTTCTTCAACTTGAATGTACAACATTTGTTTTAAAGATTTTCCTTCAGTAAAATTAATCAAGGTTTATAAGTATTGAATATGAAAATAGATTAGGAGCACTGAAAATGTATTTGTTAGAAGGTAGGAGGGTTATTAAGAGATTTAATACAGTAAATTAATTGAGAAGGAGGAGAGAGGCTTAGATTATACAATGTTGAAAAAACAAGATCCATGAGCTAATTTTACAAATTTCACTCAAGAGTTTTCAAGAAAACTTTCTTTTTGTAATAGAGTTATTAAGCAACCTACAGCAATAGTAACTACTATAGCTCTTAGATGAATAAAATACTAACAACACATTGGTTGGTAACAGTAAACTGCATTTACACTAGATTGTTTTGAGTCAAAAGCAAACAATGGTGTGATTTTATTGTCGCACAATTTTAATTTATCTACTGAGATCAAAAGTATTTTTCCCATACCACTCTTTCTCAATACATAAGAAGGTTTCAAAACGTTAATATTTAATTAAAAGTTTTAATCAATGTCATGTAATACTTTAAAAATACACACATTTCTATTGCACCCATTTCTCCATTGGAGCTAGAGTGTTATTTATGGGTCTCTTCTACTGACTTAGAAAAAAAAATAATAGAAGTTGTGGGAACTACTTCACACTTCTACTAAAATGTTACCTTAGTAATAGTATTCCGTAAAAAAAATTGGTTAATTGTTTCAAACACAATAAATTTTCCCATAATGCTAAATATTAAAATGTTGGGCTTAAGTTTTTTGTTTTTCAGAAACCCGAAGTCCTAATCCTCAACTTCCTTAATTCTTGATAAAATAATGGACTAATAAATTTGTCTCTAGGTAATGAAAAAATGAAAGATCAAATTTTGAAAAATGAAAATTTCGAGCTAGTTAAAAAAAGCTGCATAAACTACCAAATAACCAACAACACAGTAAAATGAGTAACATTTTTATTTGTCCCAATATTTTCAAACCATCTACGTACAATAATCAATTATGTAGCAAATGCAACAGCTTATGTAATAAATTGAGAATATATATTCTTAATTCATATTTAGAAATTCATTAAGTGCACATTTATTTTGTTTATACAATATATATTTTATAAGTCTTCCTCTAAAAGCTATTATGGTATCCAATATTGAAATATCCAATATAAGCAGCAGGTAGTTCAGATTGAAGCAATATCGAACGCACATCAAATATAGCAATTTATAAATACATCTATGATTGTAGCTAAGCATCTTAAAACTAATACTTTCATTTTATAAAATTGTTCTTATATTCCGAAGCTTGAGAATGAATGCAGTTACTTGGACATTGCATGTACTTTGAATTAGATGGACGAAGAAAATTTGCTATAGCTTTAAAAATGGATGGAAAAGTTGATCAAAATTCTACAATTATTAGTGTAAACTCTTAAAATCACTTTTACGAACCTGTAGACGAATTATTACCAATAAACTCGTTTATACAAATTCAATGGGGTTCCTTGCTGGCGTTGATCATTATAAAAATTAAACCTTTAAAACCTGCATATCAGTTTCTTAACATTCATGAACATGTCAAATTATCTTTTTGCTTGCCAAATGATATATTTGACTTTACTTATTTTCTTTTTTGCTTTGTTGGTTCACAGAATTTTCATATTTTAAAGCTCTTTTCGTTCTTTCATATGAGAAAATTTAACATAAGTTTAAATGCTATAGGACCTTACTTTAGTTTTGTGTGGAGTATGATTTCACGTTAAGGGGTGTCATGTTAACTGGTTTTGACTTGATTTAATATACCATTAAATACTAATTTTGTATAAATAGTTCACAATCAAAAGTTTCTGGACGGATAGTTGTGTAAATTTATACCAAATACCTTATTGGACAATTTTATCAAACGTTATGTTTTAAATGACTTTAATTGTTTCAATTACTGTAACATTTCTCTTATCTGGTTTTTGTTTAACAGGTCTGTTTTTTTAGAATTCCATCATTAAACTTGTTTAACCATATCAATAGGCCTATTTTCCACAGTTAGTCTCATTCTATGATGTCCCTGCCTTTCAAAATGTCTAAAACTGAACGTTGATTTTCTATGATGTCTTTCACAAGACAGTGAATAAAAACAGCTAATTTTAATTAAAATTTCAAACTGTTATTATTTGTTACTTATTTTCTGACTTTCTATGGTATTTTAAAGAGAAATGTAATTGGAAAAATTTCTCATTAAGAACAAGTTTATTGTATGAACACTTCCATTAATGGTCAGAGTGTTCAGAAAATATTTAGCTGCAAAACTCTTGCTGTTGTCCGGTCCGTCTGTTTATTAAGTACTTTCATACATTTTTAAGAGCATTTGGGAGAGAAATATATTATACAGTTTTACATATTAATTATTCAACTGTATGCTAAATATTTCTAAGAACTTATAATTCCAATAAGCATAATAAATGAGTTTATTGGAATATACTATTTTTTAAAAATTTAAATACGGTACTAGAATTATGCACAAATTGTTATTAAAATTCATGATTGTTGTTTAAAGTAGCAAAGGTCATATAGCCTTGAGTAAAAGTTAACTTTTAATAATAGTAGATCCTGATGATAAGCATTAATTAATTTTATCATTTGCATGTGATTTGGCCATTAAAAAAAAAACTGTGTTCGTATTTGCCAGAAGGAAGTTTTTATACTATATATGCAATGGAAAACCGTGAAGAAGACTGGATAATAATTTCTTCAATTTCTTGTTAAGCATTACCTTTCTATACTAAACCTTGTTAGTTGTTTTTGATTGGTTTCCAATAAATCTTTATGCATTTATGAGGTTTCAAAGGTAACCTAGCTTATTCACTTAGATTTAAAAAAAAAAAATATTTTTGCATTTCCTTATATATAGTAAATATCCTCAGTTATAATTTGATTTGTTGCTAATAAGTCTTTATGGCTTTATATAGGTTTTGAAGTAACTAAAATTTACGTTAAGTATGATGGAATTTTCGTTCTTTCATTGAATTTTTTAAAAAATTATATTTTCAAGTGTAACTTTTCTATCCTTAATAAATCGTAACGGATTTCTGAAGTTACTGTTATAAGTAACATATTGAATCATTAATGTTTTTTTATTGCTCTTGCCACTTTTTTCGAATTTCATCCTTTTCTCCTGTCTATTGTTCCAAAGAGCTCACATATTCCAGAGTTGCTCGATAGCAAAACTGGTATTGCTCCTAGAAAGGCAAGAGTATGAGATTAAAATCTCATGATAGTGAAAAAATGTTGATTTTTAAATTTTTTATTTTGACATAATTTAGTTAATGTGGTCAGAGAGGTGCTTCATTAGACCAAGAGCTAAGACTGGTACTTTTCTTTTTCGCGGGCGCGAGCGATATAGTCGCCAAAAATGTACAACCGCTACCAAAGGGAATGTTTCCAAAGGTAACCTTTAACTCTGGTAACTTTTAACATTTTAACTCTGCCTTTTAACTTCTGTCGCCAAATATTCCGCTTGGCCAGTTTAGCGCCCGCGAAATAGAAAAATACCCTTAAACTTATTTCGAGATATCTCGCTAAAGAAAATCCTATGAAACTGTATAATACCTAATCTAAAAGTATTTGTACATTAAATGTTTATAATAATGCTTACTTCTGTTTGAACCATTCCTGGTCTTTGAGTGCGTAGAATGCAGACATACTGAAAAATGTCTATCACGCCTTCGTAAGTCATTCTTTCTAAAACTATGCTAAGCATGATGAAAACACCTGTTCTGCCGACTCCATCACTAAATAAATATGACAATGTTATTATAACACATTAACTCTGAGTCATTGAACTATGATGTTTAGTTAAACTTAATACTTGAATCAGCTTTCCTTTCGATTGATGATCAGATTAAATTAGTATATAGACGTACTAGCCACTCGACATACACTGTGAAAATAAATAAGTTAATTTTACAGACAAAAATCTTCATATATTTACGAAAAAACCCCAACCCTGTTATTTACTGTCAACAGCTTTTTTTTGGTAAAAATATGCTGTTTAAAGTGAAAACAGTTTTTGATTTTATCCGTTTAAGAGTACTAGACTGCAACCGAACAAGCATCTTAATTGTTGGTTGCAACTATGCGTGTCACATTAGCATAGTTGGGAGAGACTTTTCCTGTAGATCTCAAGGTCCGTGATTTTACAACTGGCCTATTAAAAAACAGCTTTTGCGTTAAAATTAAAAATTGTTCTTATAAAATAAACAGATGTTCTCTGTTAATTATGCGGTATTTTTCTGGTACACAGATGAAATTTTTTTAAAAAAAAAACGAGACTATTTTTACAGTGTAGGTAATTCGTCTATTTTTTAAAAAATGAAATTGGTAAAGAAACCTAATGAAATTGGCATTTTATCTTGATAACTCTAAAATGTATCACTATTTTAAATGATGCTTTTCTATACCAGAAAGTAATACCTTTTCAACACAAAATATCGGTTTGTTCTTTATAGATAATTTATGATTAGCGTTTCACAGATGCAATAAAATATTACTTTATGAAATACGTACCAACAATGGATAGTAACGGGACCTTCTTGTCCAAATTGATGTTTTGTTTTCAGAACTTGTCCAATGAACTCAATAAATCTTTCTCCAGATTTCGGCACACTTTTTTCTGGCCAATCCATGAAATGGAATTGCCGAATTGTTCTAGATTGGCCATTCTATTGTTAAAAAAGAAAATTTTAAACGTCGTATTATGTGATAAAACTATATTTAAAAATTGTCTGAGTTGTTATTAGTTTATAACTTTCTTAAAGTTGGCAATGATTAAAATTTATAGCAAACCATACTAAAAAAAAAAACTTACTCTGGTGTCGGTTATTCTAAACTCTCTCATAATGTAATGGGGCATGTTATATTCCGTTACCGGCACAACTGTGAAATACAAATGTCTTTGAGGTTTTTCATCAGGCCAATACTGGTGGCATTTCTCCTTGAAAAACAAAAAAATAAGACATTACTAATTTCAACATTTAAATTAAATGCGCTAATAATATCTATGTACATTTTGTTACTTTTTCAAGCTCTGTCACTTTAGTTAGCATGACTATGATTCTACAGTTCTGTTCCCATAGCATTCTCCAGAAATCAGCTGTGGTATTTGCGAGTGGCCCTTGAGTTGCAATATAAGCTCGTTTATGTCGGTATCCCTGAAAGAGCAACAATTGGTAAATATACTTTTTCGTAGTTTAACGTTTTATTTCATTTTTGAAATCTGTTTTGAATCTGATGAGAGTGAAGACGTTGTTTTGTCTGGCAAATTATGGTCCAGTTCTTCATTAAAAATTTGACTGGTTCTAAATTATGGCGTCCGTCGTCAACAGCGTTCGTGTAGCTCTAATACGGCGATAGGTCTTTGAAGTCATATGTCTTTCAAACCATTGAATTCATTTATCTATCATTTTTTTTAAAGTTATTTATCTATCAATTTTTTTAAACTAGACACCAGCCGCTAATGTTTTTTTTAAATGAATAAAAAAAATAACGTTGATCTATTTTCTCTAATCTCGTAATGAATTTTATAGTATAAAAATAAACGTAACAACATCTAATGATACTTAATCTACAAATACACTCATCCACTTATTTAGAAGTACCATAGAAAATATTTCAAAAGTTTGATTTATGATTATTTTTCCTGTTGTCAACTTTATTTAATCTAGAAATTTGACATCCTACATTCAGTAAATACCAATGAAGTAAAAAAGCCCTTAGAGTAGTAATAACATGCTAGACAGTCCCCCGTAAAATGGTATGAATGTCGCCAGCGAAGTTATCTTTATAAAGAAAATACATTTATGAACTTAATTACATAAAAATTGTTCTATATAAAAACACAAATTTTACATCGATATAATTGGCGTTTATGTAGTCTGAACCATCCATTCCACCAATTTGTTCCAAGGAAACCCTTGTAGATTCATCTAAAAAATAAATAATTTTATTATTATTTGACCTATAAATTTTAACATTAAGTATTTGAGTTCAAGCGATTCCATATCTTTACATTAGAAACATTTGTTATGCGTTTATATTTGGCTTATAAAATTTGATACTTACATGGCAGAATATTTACGAATCTGTTTTTAAGTTTGTTCACTGGTAAGTTGGCACTCACAAATTCAGAAGTGTTTTTGCGTATTTTACTAAGTTTCTGAAAGAAAAAAAAAAAGAATTCTAACGTTTGCTTTAATTCTGAGAAAATTATATCTTTGGAAATTGATTCTTTTGGTTTCATATTATGGTTGTTGTTGTTGTCTTGTCTATGGATAGAAATTCTGAAGGTATATTATAAAATAATAAATATTTCATATAAAATATATAGTAAATACTTTATTTTTATAATAAAACTGTATGGTAATTACTTTAAAAATGCAAAGTACTGCTTCATAACTACCTAATTTAACTATAAATACGAATGGGCTTTTTCTTAGACATACAAATACGCAATTAGGCTTTTTGGATCAATATATGTAATTTGTATAAAAATCGGGAAAACTACACTATTATTCGTAGACACACAAACTCCTTGATGCATCTTACAGTAAGTATTCGATGAATTAATGACGTTCATCGAATTAATGTTAGACTTGTAATTTCTTTTGATCTTGAATAAATGAAATACAATAATTCACCTGGAACTCTAACTCCATCTTGGTGTGCTTTTCACTCGGGGGCAAATGCAAAAGTTGCTGTATGTGGGAATACAGGTTGCAAGGGAGGACTTCTGTCGATCCCGTTGTGGACGCTTCCAGCACTGCATTGTATGTGAATATATACTGGTCCTCGGTCTGCACCATGTAGTTGCGCTGGGCGCGCAGGCAGGTCACGTGTCCGTAGATGTCGACGGTCGTCTCGTGCTTGAGGCGCTCCAGCATCGAGTCGATCACCACGAAGCACCCGGTGCGGCCCACACCCGCGCTGGAACAGACAAATTGTTATTTTGCACTCGGATGGACATTGAATAGACGGATAACACTGCTATTTTGACTGGCTAGGAAACATTGTGTTAACACTTGATTTTCAAACTCTTGATTCCCAATCACGCTATCTAGGCAATTTAGATGACTTTATCGTCATTGCTTTTCGTTTAAGACCCAGTTACGTTAACTTTAATTAATTAAAAAAAAATTCATTCGGGCCGTTATTATTTTTAGAACTAATAATCAAATGATATAGCGAACGGAATGGTTGAGCTAAACCACAGATGAATAAGTTCTTTGATAAAAATGATATGTTACATAACAAGTAAGAGCGGATGTGGTGTATTACTGAAATGAAGGAACAAACTGCTATTCCGAACTATTTTTCGGGAATGACCTAGTACTACCTGATGTTTTTGTAGTGTTGTTTAGCTTCACCGCGCCCGCTGGAGCTAATTTGTAATAGACCTGTATTTGAGCAGCTAAATTTGTTTTTCTAGACAGTTGTCGATTGTTTTTTTTAGTCGGTTTGTTTTTGCCATCTCAACTAATTTTTTTTGGCAGTTTCTAAGTTTGGGTAAGATTTGCTTCTTTATGCCACTCACTCACTAAATACACTTATCAAATATGACTTTTGTGAAAACACTATCTTGAATTGTAAGTAAAAAAAATACTCAAGCAAGTAATAGTATGGTTTAGGCTTTGGCCAAGTAAGAGATACTTGTGTCATAAAACATAAATACTTAAAAATAAATTAAAATGAAGATTTAAAAAAAAAAAACCTTACCTGCAATGAACAATTATAGGGTCAGAAGAAATTAAATCTAACATGGACCGTACTCTCCGAATAAACATCAGGAATGACGCTGGGTGGCTCGGCACGCCATGGTCAGGCCACGCTGTGAATTGGAAATGAGTAACTTGACGCTTTTCCGCGGATCCTACCTGAGAAAATACATAATCAAACAGTCAGTGAATTAAAACTATATATATAGTGACATTAAAAGTGCGGAACTTATGAAGTTTTATTGTTATATAGCACTTATAAGAAAATACATGCACCTTTTCTACTAACTGGCAGAAATGAGGCTCTTCATAAAATTAATTCTACATACAATAATGACTTAAAGTTTTAAAGGTTGAGTATAAAATATGAGTAAAACCTCATACCCTTTCTAGATTGAAAGTCCGAATGCAGTATGTTGCTAATTCTTGTACTTCAGATATTGACACATATATCACTCCATATGTTTGACTTCCACGGTTTGGCCAATACTGATCGCACTGTTAAACAATAAAAGAGAATATATATATATATATATATATATATATATATATATATATATATATATATATATATATATATATATATAATATATATATATATATATATATATATATATATAATATATATATATATATATATATATATATATATATAATATATAATTATATATATATATATATATATATATATATATATATATATATATATATATATATATATATATATATATAATATATATATATATATATATATATATATATATATATATATATATATATATATATATATACAAAATTATTCATTTCAACTTTTCCTTAAATCGGATTTTCCCAAAAGTATGCCAATGTGCCAATATACTTAAAGTATCCATTTTTAGAATTTAAAGACGCATTCCGTAATTCTGTACCTTAGTAGTTGGATAAAAAGGGAAGATAGAGTCAATGGGAGAAAATTACCATATATTCTTCTTCATGCATCCCATATGATGTGGCTTGTGTGATGAAGTTTTTAATGACAACTCTGTATCAACTCCATTGTTTAAGGGCTTTTTGAAATTAGTAGCAAGAGGTACCGAATTACAGCTAACAATTAACTTTATAATCTATAATGTTTTCTTTCTTAAATTGCCTATCAGTCACTTCTTATTAAATGTAATTTTAAAAGGTTAATTATATCTACCTTCGGTCTTTCATTCTCTACCAGTTTGGAAAGCATGACAATGGTAGTGCTCTTTTGTTCCCACACCATTCTCCAGAAGTCCCCGTAGGTGTCAGGCAGAGGCCCCTGTGTAGCAATGTAAGCATTCTGCTTTCTGTAGCCGTCGCAGAAATTGGCGTTGATGTAGTCCGAGCCTGGAATGCTTTTCAGTGTCTGGAGGACCACTCTGCTGTGATCATAGGCGACCACATTTACATATCTATTTTTGGGTTTGTTCATTTCCAGGCTTGAGATTTCCCACGTGAATTGCTGTTCTGGCTCAATGGACTGCGAAAATAAAATAGCTAATATGAGATGTGAGTTTAATAGAAAATATTGGATTTTCAAACATTGATTAACTTGCATTGTAGTTTTCATGAAAGGTTTGTCCAAAAAATGTAATTCTAGAAGTTAAATTTAAGTGAAGTTAAATTAATTTGGTTTTAGAACGATTTCAGTTTTTTT
Source organism: Oedothorax gibbosus (assembly GCA_019343175.1). NCBI lineage: Eukaryota > Metazoa > Arthropoda > Arachnida > Araneae > Linyphiidae > Oedothorax > Oedothorax gibbosus. The sequence continues at coordinate 32,799,309 of CM033272.1, forward strand.
TTAACGCTGAACAATAAAATGTACTTGCGCCTTTAGTAACCATTTCAGTTGGACAGAAAACTCATGTTACAGAAGAGATGCTTTGTTGCCACAGGAAATAGCAGTAAGGAAAAAAGCGATAAGAAACGAAGGTACATTTCAAATCCTAAGAAAATTACACAGTGCCTTACCTCATATTCTAGAGAGAAGAGTTCATTGTTGTTGGCCTTAAGTTTTTTCACTTTTTTGGGCAGTTCGTTGGCTTGTATTGGGAGGTGGGCCATCAGCGCTGGTGTGTGGTGCCTGAGTCGTCTCATGTCCACTGGGTCTGTGGGTGTCGCGATATCTTCTTCTAAGTCTTCCACATACACGATGCTTTCCACCTGTTCCTCGAAAGGAATCGTCTTTTCCATGACACGAGGCCTGTGTTTAGGGAGACAGATATTTTAGCCTTTTGTGTCTCAATATTTGGTGCTTTGGTAATTTTTATTCTGGCTGCCTAAATCTATCCTTTTTAAGAGGTTTGTCGTAAAAATATATTCGTGTTGGCGATTTTGAGAGGGACATAAAACGCACGAGAATATAGTTTAAAATAAAGTTGGTTAGGATTTTGAAAACACTAGGGGTGTGAAACACCACATGATTTTCAATTACCACTCAATAATAGATATTTGAAGCGTTAGATTTCAGTTAAATATTTCTAGTCTTGTTTAAAACCTTATTGTGACGTTCGATAGGTACTAGGAACTCGTGTACCAAATTTGAAGTCCATAGTTCATTTCGTTTTTCACTAATACCTTTAAAAACAATTTTTTTAAAGCATGTATTACAAGATGCTTATTTGCTTAAAGTGACGACGGAATTGTGTGAAAATCTTAGTTACGGCATAAATATAGTTAAATTGAGAGAACTGATCACAAATTTAGCGGGTTATATTGAAGATTTTGTAAAACGTAATGTTCTTCGATTTTCGAGAAAAAATTTAAATAGACTTAAGAAGAAAGACTTGAAAAATACGAAAAGACTAGGAGTGTGAAGCAGTCTGATAGACGGGCCAATGTCTAAAAAACACTTTTTCAGAATAAGAACCCTTAAAATGTGTAGAAAACATTTAAAAAAATCTCATTTCGGATTTTTGACCTCCATAATTGCAATACTCTTATTACCTTATATTTCATATAAGGTAATTAAAAGTAAACAGAGCAGCAACGACTTGAAGAAAAAGAAAACTTAAAAAACAAGAAGAAATTGATTGTTAGAAAGTGAAGAGGAAAAGGAAGGGACTTGGGAAAAAATACGAATTGATGAAGAAAATGGAAGCCCAGGTACGCATAATGAAGAAAATATGTAAATCAATACTAGGTAGTTAATAAACCGAACACCAATTGCAGAAGCGAAGCTAATACGTAAGTTTGATTTTAAATAAAGGCCTTAAGTCTTTTGAATTAGAAAAGATACGACTTGCTAAAGGAAACGGAAACTGAGGTATGGACGAGACGAACAAACATAAATCCAGATATGGCTATTAATAAACCGAACAACGATTTGCCGAAGCTATTACGCATGTTTGATTTTTTTTAAAAAAGTCTTTTCACTTTTTGGGCAGTTCGATGACTTGGATTGGGAGGTGGGCCATCAGCACCGATCTGTTGTGCCTGAGTCGTTTCATGTCCACTGAGTCTGTTGGTGTCTCGACTTCTTCTGCCATGTCTTCCAAATGCATGATGCTCTCCATGTGTTCCTCGAAGGGAATCGTTGTTTCCATGATACGGTGCCTGTGTTTAGGGAGAAAGAGATTTGAAATTTGGACTCAAAATTTCAATCAAAAACTCAATATTTGATGTATAGTATTTGTTTTTGGCTGTTTAAATCTACCTTGCTTAAGTGCTTTATCGTAGAATATAAACTCTTCGTGTTGGCTTCATTTGATATTTATATTGTAAGATCGATATAAAATGTGCGAGAATGTAGTTTATAATAAAGTTAGTTGGTCTTCTGGAAAAATAAAATGAGTTTGAAAGCTAAATCGTTATGGATATTTAGTTATGAAGGATTTAATTTTAAAATAATTAACAACTACAATTCAGAAGTGCGATATTGCTAGCCATATTTAACGCCAACGATAGCTTCTTACGGAAGTTGTGTTTAATTTGAAGAAAATCGATCACACAAATCGAAAATATGTGTGTGGATCAATCTACTACGGCAATAACCTGCAGGTATATCTTATTAAGCAAAATACAAGGAGGCTAATTTCCTTTAAGTGGAGCCGGAGTAAAAGTAGGAAAATTTAGAGACTTCCAGCGAGTTAGATGAAGACTTTGTAAAACTCACGCCAGATAGGGGTTTGAGTGAAAGTTTAAAGAAAGAGAAAAAAGAAAAATACCTGAAATACAAGAAGAAAAAGAAAGACCTGAAATACAAGCAGAAAAAGAAAGACCTGAAATACAAGCAGAAAAATAAAGACTTGTAAACAAGAAGTGATTATTTAGGAAAAGAAAGAGTGAGAGAGCTTTTGAATTCGAAAAAAGTTACGAATTGCTAAAGGAAACCGATGCACTCAAGACGAAGTTAAGAAATCCATTCGTGGCTATTAATAAACAGTACAACGATTTACAGAAGCCAATTCTTAAGATTGATTTTAAAGAAAAGTTGTAAGTCTTTTCACTTTCTTGGGCAGTTCGATGACTTGTATTGGAAGGTGGGCCGTCTCCACCGATGTGTGGTGCCTGAGTTGTCTCATGTCTGCTGGGCGTGTTGGCATCGCGACGACTTCTTTCATGTCTTGCACATACACGATGCTCTCCATGGGGTTCTCAAAGGAAAACTTTTTTTCCGTGACACGGTGCCTGTGTTTAGAGAGAGAGAGAATAAAAATTTTGCGACTCAATATTTGATGCAAAGTTATCATTTTGGCTTTTTAAATCTCGTCTTTTTAAGAGCTTTATCGTAAAAAATGAAATCCTTGCGTTGGAATCACTCAAAACTAATATTTTAAGAGTGATATAAAACGCGCTAGAAAGTAGTTTAAAATAAAGTTTGTTTGGCTTCTAGAAAATGAAGCGAATTTGATAACTAAAGCATTATAGATGTTTAGTTAGGAAAGATTTAAGTTATTAAAAGTTTACGTCTGCAATTTAAAGGTGAGATATTGCTATTCCTATTTAACGCCAACGGTAACTACATAAGGAAAGTTGCTTTTAATTGTAAGAAAAACAAACAGCGGACTAATCTACTACGACTGCAGTTATGTCATATTTAGCCACGGCCTACTCAACTTGCAAGGCCAGAGATGCTCTCTCGAGCACGTGCGTGAACCGAAAGTTGGACGTGACAGTTCCGAGTGTCGTTGTTCCGAAGGTGAAAAAACCTGATCTCAAAACCTATTAGGAACTACTCTTTCATGACCGACTATATTTTTAGAGTTCCGAGTGGTTCCGAACAGAGTTTTAGACACCTTTGGCATTTGGAACAGTGGCGTCAAACTTTTTGTCCATGCACGTGGTTAAGAGAGCCTTGTAAGTTAAGTAGACCGTGATTTAGCAAAATAAAGGACAGCTTATTTCCTTGAAGTGGCGACGGAATTGTGTAAAATTCTAGCGATAGTATAAAACTACACTGTTAAAAATTGTGTGCTTGGTTTCACCATAATATTGGTTCCTAGTAGCTACAACGGCTGTGTGGTGAAATGTTTCACCTTTTTTTCGGTGTTTGGTTGAACCATTTTTCTGGATTTGGAAACAAAAACCTAAGAAATGGTTCAACCGAATACCAAAAATATGGTTTAACGTTTCCCCACACAGCCGTTGCAGCTACTAGGAACCATATTTTTGGTGAAACAAAGTGCCTAATTTTTAACAGTGTATAGTATAACTTCGTAAAATTCATGCCTGAGAGGTTTTTGAGTGAAAGTTTGACGAAAGAGCGAGAAGAAAAGGAAAAATACTGGAAAACAAGAAGAAAAAGAGCGGCAACGACTTGGAAATTAAGAAGAAAAATTAAGTTTTATAAAACAAATTAATCGTTTGCAAAGTGAAGAGGAAAAGGAGAGAGCTTCATTTGAATAAGAAAAATAGCTAATCGATAAAGGAACTGGAACCCAAGGAAAAATTAAAAAAATCTAAATGGCATGACGAAGTAAATATAAATCAAGACTTGGTTGTTAATAAACAGAACAACGATTTGCAGAAGCTAATATGCAAGTTTGAATTTAAAGAAATTCTTTTCATTTTTTTGGGCAGTTCGTTGACTTGTTTTGAGTTATTGACTTGATTATTACTCCCCATATGCGATGCTTGCTGTGGCGTCCTCGAGGGACATTGATTTTTCTATGAGACGCAGCGTGTGTTCAGGGAGAGGGAGATTAATCTTTAAATTTTGTGGTTCGATACTTGATGTTTTGTAACTTTTTTGACTGTCTAAATATTTTCGGTTAGAAATCAGAAATGGGATGTTTATTTAATGCCAACGATAACTACTTACGGAAAATTGATTTTCATTTTGAAGAAAAACGAACAGCGGATTAATCTACTAAGGCAACGAACTTCAGTTCTGTTATTGTCTTATTTAGTAAACTAAAATTTCTTTTTGCTTGATGTGACGACGGGATTGGGTGAAAATTGTGGTATAAAAATAGTTAAGTTGAGAGACTTGGTTGTGTAATTTCACGATGAAGAATTTGTAAGCTCGAGAGAGCACTTAGAGAGGATTTTGAGTGAAAGCTTAAAGACAGAGCAAGGGGAAAAACTAGAAGAAATTAACCGTTTAAAAGACAAAAAAGAAAGGAGGTGAGAACAAAGGTTCCCATGCCGAAGTAAATATAAATCAATACGTGGTTGTTAATAATCAGAACAACGATTTTCAGACGCTAATACATAAAGTTTGATTTTAAAGAAAGGCTAAGCCTTTTCACTTTCTTGTGCAGTTCGTTGACTTGTATTGGGGAGTAGACCAGCTGTGTCGTTGAGTGGTGCCTGAGTCGTCTCATCATGTCCACTGGGTCTGTTGGTGTCGCGACGACTTCTTTCATGTCTTCCATATAAACAATGCTTTCCTCCGAGTCCTCGAAGGGAATAGTTTTTACAATTACACGGGTCCTGTGTTTAGAAGGAAAGATAAATTTTTTGGTTCAGTATTTGGGGCTTAATATGGTTTTTCGGCAGTCTAAATGAAGCCTCTTTTTTAAGTCAACAACTGTACACTGACTCTGCACAATTCGATTTATTGGCTTGTAGGGTCAAAAATGCCATATTGATTACCTTGATTTTCAGACTAATATATCTAAATCGGTTTGTGGTCTGTCAGATACTACAGTAGTAGAATGTTAATGCTATGAAACCCGTTTATGTGATATTTATCCAAAGAGTTTAACAAAAATGGAATGAGACCGGAGTCGGTTTCTCTAATTTTTCTGTGTGTTTATCCAATGGGGAAAACTAATTTTCGAAGCTTTATTACTCCACCTGTATTGAATATTTTTCAAACGGTTTTTATATGATAAATGTAGCTGGCTTAGATTATAATTCAATATTTTGAAATTGGTATTAATATTTTTTGATTTTAATTATATTTCTTTACAGTAAAATATTCTAACCAATTTAAGACAAGATTTATTAGAGACAATTAGGCAGCTACATTTATTAATTTTTTTTGTAGAAATGTTCAATGAAACTGGAGTAATTAAGCTTCTTATTTTTTTCTTCTCCATTGGATTAACACAGAGAGAAACCTTTGGCTAGAAAGCCGACTACCGGTCTTATTCCTCTTTAAAGTCTGTGTGCTTTTCCTCTAAGCCAAGCTTTAGGGGGTGATTTCTAATTAAGAGGAGTTCAACCCCTAATTCCTTCTACAATAATTTGCGTTATTTTAGTCGATGGGAAATTTGTTATTTTAAGTTTAACATCGAAAGTGGTTAAAATAATTTCTGACACGATATTAATTTCTGCGTAATATAATTAAGTCATTTAATTTAAATCTTTCTAAAAAGGTGTCTCCCCTCCTTAGAGAATTTTAAACAAGCAAAATAATTTTTTTTAAAAAAATTAATCAAATTTGCTTGTTTCGTGTAACGTATTTACAACCAGATTTCATTCCTGTATTTCCTTCGATTGATGCTCTGATTGGTTCTCTGTTCCCACGTGACATTGATTCACCACACGAGGCCTTATTTTCATTCAGCATTTATGTTGCCACTCAAGACGTAAAACATGCCCATTTTAATAGATATATTAAATAACTATTCTTAGGGGGTAATAAATGATCAAAAGGGAAAATTTATTTTTAGAGTTAACTTAAATTCTATATTTTTTGTTTGTTTGGACAAAAGGACATAAAAATAGTTTATAACACAATTTTTTAACTTTTTCAAAGTACTTTTTGCACGATTTCTTTCTTCTTTTTTTAAAAAGTGTCCATAGCAGTTAACTGTTTCGAAAGACATTTGTGTAATTTTAAAGAAATAGTAGACATAAAATTACATCAAATACATCTGAGTTTGAATAAATTGCAAGCTATTTAAACATTTATTTTAACAATTGAAAATAATTCATTGACCGTCATTGACAAACGCTAGCCAATATTTGTAAAAATTCAACTTATGTTTGTTTAGTTAAAACAAGCATAATACTTAACAAATAAATATGACACACAAACATCTGTCTACATAAAAAAAAGTCTTTTTTTAAAAAACAAAAACCGAACTATTATTAAAAAAAATCTAGTCCCTGATTTTACAAAGATTTTGTTTGTGAATAAAAGTTTATAAATTTCACAAAAACCAACTTGATGTTTTATTAACACTTGATATTTTGTTAAAAACTTCTAGACTTAATTTCTTTTTTGTTTATTAAACCTAAGGCTAAAAGTCTTTTAAAAGGATTTTTAAATGAAATAATTTTTTTACATTTAAAAACAAAAATGCCGAAACTAATTCAATCGTAAAGTGTTGAAAGGAATGATGTCCATAGGAGAATTTCCCTATACTATTTTTTTCTTTCAATATTTTAGTCAAATAAGCGATTGTGTATTTAAACCTTCGTGTGGATTTAAACTCTTTTTATTTACAAATAAATGTATTCAAATACCTCCTACATATCAGCATCCATATCACGATGAGGATGATAAAGATGAGGAATATGAGTGCTGGTGTGATGATCCACACCACCGCCTGCTCCTCCAGACTGATCTCTTCCGACACGTCCGAGCCGCACACGCATTCCGACACGTCCTTCGCCCCGTCCGACATGTCCACACTGAGGCTCTCCGACCGACTCATTCCGATATTTAAAATCAGGGCTCTTTTCTCCAAGTATCGATTAAAAGATGGGGATGAAAAGAAAGGATTTGATGGATTGGGTTGTAAGTGGGGGATGGTGACACACTTGCGTCTCTTTGTCCTCAAAAAGATGCGGATCGGAAGATGCTGAGGGTTCGTAAAGGGGAGAGGGGGATTGGGCAAGGGTCCAAGTGTTTGTGTGGGAAAGTTCATTGATGATTATAGGGGTTGGTTAAGGGTGTATCGTCCAATACAATTTGTTTTTATTATTGTTTGGTAAGAGTTATTGTGAGGCATCCTTTCAGGATAAATTTATTTGAAAGAAAATACTTTTTTTAAAAAATTAGTTGTTACTTAACCATATCTCTTGCTTTTTAATTCCTTAAATCGAATAATTATAATGTTGCGATTTTAATTAAACTTGAGATTAAGTTAATAATAATAATAGTTACCACAAGTGGCAAAATTACTTTTGTACGCTATAACTTTTTAATCTATGATTCATTAAGGGATATTGTTGAGTTTACGCTAAAACTCTTTCTAAAGTCTATTTAAACGATCTCAACTCAGACAATTTAATTTTTAGAGTGGGCATATATGATTAAAAACTTTAATTACCATTTTTTTTGTTCTGGATAATTTTAATTTTTCTTAGGTTGCTCTTAAATTATACCGTATCATTTTGTACCATATCGTAAAAATTTATACCGAATAAGAATCAAAGATTCAGTTTATTACCCTCTGCACCACCATAGTAATAAGGATGGAAACCACCTCAAAAACTACTCTAAAATTTTAAAGTCTTTACCATTTCTTGACAACTCTACCGAGTCCAAAGAAAGATTTTACGCTTATACATCTTTTTATTGTGCTGCTCGTTAACTGATGGCAGAAATGACGTTGACTGATGTAGAGTAAAAAAAAAAATAAGGAGCGTTTCACATAATGGTTACTAGTATTTTATTTTCCCAACAAGGAAGTTAAATATGACAAGGAAGAGATACAAAAAATTAAAAGGAACATATCAAGTGTCAGTCATGTGCCTAAACATTATAAATTATTTAATTTTTTACGGACACTTAATGCGTGAAACAGTCTCGTTGAGCTCAAGTCACGTGAGCGTAAAATGATATCCTTTGGTCCCGTGTTTTGAATCAAAGCAAAGGGCCTTCGACCCTGAAATCCAACTGAGCTAATAAATATAATTAGTAAAGGTAAATTACATTTTAGCTTCCAACGACGTTTATAACGTAAAAGTGGAAGATATTATAATCGTTCAGTCCGCCTGTCTGTCACCTACTTTCATAACCCGAACTACAAATGCTACAGGCAAGTGTGATACGTCAAAAAATTAAAGTTAAATTTTGCAATTACCTTAGTTTAGTTAGTTTTTGTATGATTTATCTTTTGTACTGTTAAAGCAACATCATAATTACTATAATTAAGATACAAAATATTACTAGAGGTATTTTTTAATCCCATTTAGCATGCATCTCGCAGACAAAAATTAATAAAAATAGTCAAAATAATGTATTTTTCTTACTCACAGAAACATAATTTCCTATTGAAACATAAAGGATTAGAAAAGTATTTTAAACAGAAAATTTCTTAAAATCTAATCATAAACGGTAAAAATATTAACCACAGCTATTGTTAGAAAAATTTGATATAACTACAGTAAGGGATTAACTGCTTACTATAGAACTTTAATAAATCTTATAATATGTTTTCAAATAAATGTTTTACTTTACAGAATAATAATATATTTAACAGAGTATAATAATTAATTTATCACATTTTATTATAAAAATATAAAAAATAACATCTTTGTTAGTTTTATATATATTTTTATTTTATACGATATTTTGTCTCAAAACAGTAAAAAAGCGGATTGTGAATTAACATAAACTTATCATAGAAAATTGTTGAGAATATTAAAAAAATTCTTGAAGCTGTTTTATACAAATAAAGAGACCTAATTAGGCGAGTCCGGGGCTAGTTTTACACGTTTTCTTCTTTTTGATTGTATATTTTTTACTTTTATTTATTTTGAAGAAAGTAAGATATCGTTGGTAAAATGACAAAACCACGAATGTGCAAAAACACAAATGTGCAAAGGGATGGAAAACCGGAAACAGTTAAACCGGGTTTTTGGCTCGGTTAAATGGGCAAAAACATTTCTTTAGATGAACCGGTTAAAACTGAAGAACCGATTTAAATAAACATTTTAACCGGCTAAACTAAAGGTTTGTTAGTTTGTATTATCTTCGATCCAGAGATACACGACGGCAGTTGGCAACGGGCGTCATAATTAAGAACCATGGTCAAGTGACAAGTCCCTTAACTAGAGGAAAAATTTAATGCAGTAAAATAAATCAATGGATTATGGCGTCATAAAATATATCATAATGGATTTGTATGATATGGGTTCATTATTTATTAACACTCTCGCTGAGGATAATGCTCCAAGTCATCAAGAACTATGTTACTGGTAATGCTATTCTATGACACATTACGTGGCAACAAACATCTTCAGAAAAGGGGCACAGAAAGTGCTATTTTTTAATTAATATACGAACGTAACTTTTAATTTAAATTTCATTGTTAAAAATGTAAAATGGGGTCTTAATATCAATTATTTCTTCTGATGAGCCGTTTTTGCGATTTTATATGTTTTTCAAGAAATATTCGTTAATCATACCTTCGAGATATTTTTTAAGTAGAGAAATTGGCATAGGTTCGTTACATGATTAGCGTTCTAAATTACGACGCCCGTCGCCAATAACCCTCTTTTTTAGCCTACTTTTCTTTTTTAATTCGAAAGAATTAAAAAAATGAAAAAGTAGGTATTGACATGCGGTCGATGTCCGTCTGTCTGTTCTGTCCGTACCCCCCTTCCAAAATCGGTTCTATCCATCGGATCTTAAAAATTCTTTTTTTGTTAGAAAGCTATGACCTCAGATACCCAACTTTCATACTTTTTGTCCGTCTGTCTGTACGTCCGGACGGACATAAATCTACTATCTGTCGGCGAATTTCCCATTGAATTAGCATTGAAATTCAATTTTGAGTCATTTAAATCACTGTAGGTATTGAAATGCGGTTGATGTCCATCTGTCTGTCTGTTCGTATGTCTGTCTGACTTTCCGTCTGTCTGTCTGTCCGTCTGTCTGTCCGTACCCCCCTTATCGGTTCTATCCATCGGATCTTAAAAATTCTTTTTTGTTAGAAAGCTATGACCTCAGATACCCTACTTTCATACTTTTTGTCCGTCTGTCTGTACGTCCACACGGACATAAATCTACTATCTGTCGGCAAATTTCCTATTGAATTAGCATTGAAATTCAATTTTGAGTCATTTAAATCACTACGAGAAACTTTATTTATTTAAACATATTTGAAGCAAAATAATATTGTCATGAATCAGTTTGGAATGACGTCATAAAATGTAGCACAATTTAATTCTTTGATTATTCATTAATTATCTACCAAGAAAGCGGCAAGGCATACTTTTGCATGCAATTATGCTTAGTTTTAATTTACATTTCTTATTTTTTAATGCAATTTGTAGTAGTTTCATTACTTTTGTTATTAATAAATATTTAATTATTCTTCGAACTACAACTAAATCACGAGCAGATGATAAATAATATTTAATTAATTTGCGAAAGAATATTAAGGAAAATAGTTGATTTTAGCTTTTAGAAGTTTAAATTATTAGCTGGGTGCTGTGTTTCGATTTTTTTTCTAATGTGTACAAATCTAGTGTAGAAACGGCTGTTGATGATATTTACTTTAAGAACCTAGTTTTTTTTCCGATTAGAACTTCAGTAAGTATTTAAGTAACAGGAAAGTAGGCTATTTTAGTTCTTTATGAACTTCTTATTTTAGCTCTAGTTCAACGATAATTCAAACCTAAATAGACAGCCAGAGTCGTTCAACCAACCAAGCAACTAGAACCGTTTTTTTAAAGGAACTGTTTTTAGTTACTTTTAACTGGTCTCGGATAAAACTGGAGGAAAAAAAAGAAACGATTAAACCGAGAAGCAGTTTTATTTTTCAAAAACCGCAAATCCCTAGAATCTGCACATTCGTGGTTTTGTCATTTGACCGACGATATCATTGCCTTCCTCACATGGTTATCAACAACATAGCATTGCTACTTTTCTAAAAAGTAAATACACTTTTTGGCAGCGAGTGATTAAATGCAAGCCCGTTGAGCTGGAAAACGTGCCCCGTATAAGGGGTAAGTTTTCCAAGACTGCCAAAAATGGATGGGGCAAATTTTCCAACTATTCTTGAAAAAGTTTAACACACTTAAAAAAACTTTTTAATGTTTTTTTATGTGCATTTTATTGTAAACTAAAATATCCTAAAGGATTATACCCAGAATAAGGTAAAATTGTTTAAAAAAAAAGCCGGTTTACTATTATACCAAATTGTTATATAAAGGTCATTTTCATCTGGATCACTTTGAAATCAAGCAAATTGTGCAAGTTCCTCTTTTGTGTAACTATGGTTTGGTGCTCTTTTCTAAAGGTTGTCTAAATGTCTTAAGCATTGCTAAAGATTTTTAAAAAAATCGTATCGCATGCACTGAAGTTTGTTTAGATTGCCTCTATTATTTCTTAGCCAATCAATTTGCTCCAAAGTTTTGGGAGAAACATGGCGTATTAATATTTTATTGTGCAATTATTCACGATCTATTAGGAATATTTAAGTTATTTGATGCTTTTACGCTACTAAATCAATTCTTGACAGCTATTAGAGCCACGTATATCGCTTCAGAGTGGTACGATTTCTGTCAGCTTTCTTTTTATTACTAAGTAGAAAATTTTTAATCGGAAACAAAACTTTTTACATTCAGAACTTAATGTATGATTATATTACTTGGTCATACATTAAAGAATAATTGCATTTTGGAATATTATGAAGGTTGGAGCACGTTTAAATACAAAGCATTGTTGAAATTCTTGCCCCGTGAAATTTTGGAAAACCTGCCCCGTTACCATATTTTAATTATAATAGTGCCTTGACTATTAGAGGTTTAAGTTATTTTGAAAACAAATACATATTTAAGTAGAGATATAAACCACCTTTTATTATACTCAATCATAAAACTGTAAGTTAAATGAAAGTACGCTTTATTTTGGTTTGAATGTATGGGCATAAAAATTCACTCAACGTTGGAAAAATCATCAAAACAGCTCTAACGAAAATATTACAACACCAACTGAACAAATATTCTTGCGAGTGGCATAGGCCGTGTTGCTTCATAAACCAAGCAAATAGTTGGCGCCCCCCAACGACTCATTTCCCTTATAAGGCCTGGTGGAAAACTTAGCCCATGGGAAAACTAGCCCCGGTTCCCCCTACAGATAATTCAAAGTGCAATTTTAATGCAACCTGATAATACATTGAATGAAGAGCATTCATAAGTTTTATGAAACGAATAAAAAATCAATAAGTAGTTGGGATTTCCAAAACAAATTATTTTCCACTTATTTAAATTTAAAAATTAATATAGTAACAATATATTTTTCAAAATATAATTCTAATACGGCTGAACGAAGTAGACAGGTCAAAAGCTTGATTTAAGATCACACTTATTGGCGTTTCGCTCTGCACTGCTTGCACTTCAAAAACAAACACAAACATATAATTTCAAGAAATTTTTTTATCAAGTTTTTGACTATCCAGCAGAATGAAATCTCTGTGTTTTATTTGACCCATATCACTAATAGACTTTAAATAGACAACAACACATTTATCAACAAGCTTATATTAGACAGACACTTATTTTATTTACACATTATCCACACTTTTTACTGATATTATACAGGCTCTCCCTTTTAATGCAGTTTATGAATGCATTTTTCCTTGAAAATTCATAAATAACAACGATCTTCTAAACTACACAATCCATTAATAGTATAACAATGTCCCTTACAGTATACGATCAGAGAACTTGAAGTTCGACGCCTTACACTTGGAGTGTCCTGTGAAAGAGGATACTTTCACATCCTACCACCAAGACATAGAGTCTTTGAAATCCTTGTTAAATTTATGCTACATTTTTTGAATATTGACTTTTCATGTAAAAAAAATAACATGAGACTTAAAGCCACTCTCTTGAGACATGCGAGGGAGTGTTTTAACGTAACCATAATGCCTTTAAGTAAACAAAATATGTACTTCATTTTTCTAGTTAATATGCAGGCCTTTGTAAATTATTGGCTATGTTGATGTTGAGATCATGTAAAGTAGTGTTTTAGCTTCAATGAGAACGCAAGGAGGTAGAAATAGTTTAAAACTTTAATTTTCAGGTTTAAAATACACAAGTTAAAATTCTAATTTAAAAACAGGTTAAAATATTGCAGGTTTCATTAAAGGGAAAAAAAGGCCACAATTGTAGACAGATCACAGAATTTATAGATTTTAACAATATTAAAATGTAAGAGTTGAGTTGTGTCTGCTGCACGCAGGCAGAACCACAGCATACACACTAGAGCTGCATAAAAATATATTCCTGCATAAACATTCCGCCGGCCTTGAAGAAATTATACAAATTTTTTCAATTGTTCATTAAAATTCATTACAAAAGCACTTTTTTTTAAAATATTCATAATACAACAAAATAGTTAGCAAATTACACAAAACAACAAAATACAATAATATTTGTTAACACTCAAAAGGCAATAAACATATCTTCGAAATTGGTCTTTTAAAATTTCCTTTCTTAGTTTTGACCAGGACGACTCTGACCAATATATCAGAACCTGGAAATACCTCAGCAATTCTACCCATTAACCAGGTGTTTACAGGAAGGTTGTCTTCCTTTATAAGAACCATGTCACCAATTTTAACATTTTTCTTTGTAACTAACCATTTATTCCTTTGCTGCAAGTTATTTAGGTAACTGTTTCTCCACTTTTTCCAAATAGTTTGAACCATTTTAGTTAATTGTTGCCAAATTTTTAATCTATTACCATTAACCTCTAGCAAATTGGGCTCAGATATTGAAGTTATTGGTCGACCTATGAGGAAATGACCAGGTGTCAGAACCTCCAAATCATCCATATCTGCCGAAAGGGGAGTAAGGGGGCGAGAATTCAACATTCCCTCAATTTGAGTTACTATAGTTAGAAACTCCTCGTAACTTAGTTTTGCATCCCCAACCACGCGTTTTAAGTGAAATTTAAAGGACTTGACCCCCGCTTCCCACAAACCTCCAAAGTTGGGACTCTTGGGAGGAAGAAATTTCCAGGTGATATTTTCCGACGATATATACCTATTGAGATTTTCATCCCGGTCTTGAACTATCTTGTACAACCTCTCAAGTTCATTAGCTGCTCCCACGAAATTTGTACCATTATCACTATACAGAGTTTTAGCTTTACCTCGCCGTGCAAAAAATCTCTTTAAAGATGCAATGAACGCATTCGAGGTTAAATCGCAAACTAACTCCAGATGTATAGCTTTGGTACTTAAACAAACAAAAATGCAAACATAAACCTTATGGTAAACCCCTTTTCTTTGACCTTTATATTTAATCCAGAACGGACCACAAAAATCTACCCCGGTACAGTAGAAAACAGGTTGTACAGTTATCCTATCTTTAGGCAAGTCTCCCATTATTTGCTGAGAAGTTAATGGCTTAGCTTTAAAGCAATTTACACATTTATGCACAACCATTCTACAAATACTCCTTCCGTTTAAAGGCCAAAATTCCTGTCTAACACAATACAACAAATTCTGAGGACCAACATGCAATAACTTTTTATGAAAACTTTCAATTATAATTTTGGTTAATTTATGTTTAGCTGGTAGGATCAGGGGATATTTCTTATCATAACTTAAATTACATTTAGATAACCGACCACCCACTCGTAACATGTTGTGATCATCCAAAAACGGATTTAAATTTCTTATTTTTCCCGAAGGTGGTTTCCCTTTTTTAATATTTACCAAATCTTCTTTAAATTCCACCTCTTGGACTAATCTGACAACATGCCTCTTGGCGTTGGACAATTCTTGCGTAGAAAGAGGCCCGAGATGTAGCACTCTTTGTTGCTTCTTCCCTCTGCAATTACTGACGAACCTAAAAATAAACCCGAGAACCCGCACAATTTTATCAAAACAATTTGAAATACCCAAAATGTCCCCCAAAAAGTCTGAATCTTCTTTCACCAACATGACAGTCTTAGTTTCTTGTTCAAGGTACTCAACATCACTTGAGTGCAGGTTGAGTCTTACTGGAGTGCTGCCGATCGCTGACTGAATGAAGGATGGCCCATGCCACCACAGCTCGTTGTTCACCAGTCTGCTAGGCTCCAGTCCACGAGAAACCAGATCTGCGGGGTTGTCTTCGGATGCCACGTGCTGCCATTGGCTTGTCTCAGTCATTCTTTGGATTGCGGCCACCCTTGTCGCCACAAAAGTTTTCAGCTCAGATGGGAACTTCTGCATCCAAGCTAACACTATGGTACTGTCGGTGTAGTAGCTAGTCTCACCTGGGGAAATTTCCAAAGGTCTTCGTATTTTCTGCATAAGCTTAGCAAGTAATACCGCCGCACACAATTCTAATCTTGGTATCGTTACAGTTTTCATCGGAGCCAACCGACTTTTGCTGCATACCAATTTCGATGCTGTCCTTCCTGATGAATCTGTACTGACGGCATATATGACCGCCCCGTACGCCTTTTCGGATGCATCAGCGAATCCCACGAGTCTAACCATCTTAAAATTGACTATGTAGATGTGTCTACTCACATTTATGTTATTCACTGCGATTAACGATTCCTGGAAATGCCGCCATTCCATGGCCTCTCTTGGTGGCAGGTCATCATCCCAACCAACTTGTAAACGCCAAAGATTCTGAAGAAACACTTTTGCGGTCGTTACACTCGGAGCAATTATTCCTAATGGATCAAATATGGAGGATATTCTTGCTAGAACTGTTCTTTTTGTTATCTTGTTTGGCACTTGGTGTGGTAACGAAAAACCAAAACACTCTTCTTGGGCGTTCCAAATCAACCCCAACGCCTTTGTCTGACCCGAAGTGTCGAAGTTGTAGGACTCTCCCTGATCCACCGTTGACATGAGATCAGGATGGTTAGCACACCATTTATGAAGTTGCATTCCGCAAGATTCCAACAACCCAATCAACTCCTTCTGTAGGTTTTTAACAGACACTAAATTGTCACTTCCTGTTAGCACATCGTCCATATAAAATGAGTTTTGGATCACTTGAGAAGCAACTGGATACGCTTTCTTTCCATCTATACCCAGCTGCTGAAGACACATCATTGCCAAATAGGGCGCACTTGTAGTACCATAAGTCACGGTACAAAGCCTGTAGGTTTTTACTTCTTCATTTCTGCTATTTTTCCACAAAATTCTTTGAAGATCGAGTTGTGACTCGGCAAGGTTTATCATTCTATACATCATTTTTATGTCTGCAGCAAAGGCAAACCGATGAGTTCTGAATTTTAAAATTATTGAAAACAAATCATCTTGAATTACACCTCCATTTATTTGCAATGAATTCAATGATTCCCCCGACGATGTTGCCTGACTTGCATTAAACACGACTCTTAGTTTCGTCGACTGCTTATCTGGCCGATATACAGCATGATGGGGAAGATAACAAGCAACTTCAGGTTCACTAGTTTCAACTACCTCTTCCATATGCCCCAACAATTCATAATCTTTCATGAAATTTTGATATAATGCCAAAAGTTGCGGATTTTTGTCCAATCGATTCCAGGTAGAATTTAACCGGCCTAACGCAATTGATTTGGACTCCCCCAAAAGACATGGGTCCCTTTTGAGCGGCATTTGCACTATAAACCTTCCGTTAGCATCCCTTTTATGGGTTTTTATAAAATGCTCATTACATTGACTTTCTTCTATACTTTTAAAGCGTTCAATTTCCTGCACATGTTCTATTTCCCAAAATTTTTCCATTTGTTTCGAAATATCATCATGCTCGCACACTAAACCACAAAGGGCGTTATTTTGATTATTGGGATACCTAATACTACCGCTTACAACAAATCCAAATTTTGTGTTTTGAAGAATCAGGTTAGTTCCCGGAATGGTCACCTTTTCAGTGCAAAGCAGGTCAAAAAATACCTCCGCACCCAAGAGACAATCTATCCTTTTTGGGACATAGAAATCTTTATCTGCCAAGCTCACATTTTCTGGCAGATCTAGAGCCAAATCCAATTTACGCGTTGGAGTAGCATGCATAATTTTCTTTACAATAAAAAAATCTAAACTACGACTGTAATTTCCCAATTTATTTGAAATCACTGCAGTTGTTGAATACTTAATGTTAATTGTCCCCTCTGATAGCCCAGAGACCGACACATTAACTTTTCCTTTTTTGTTTTAAGAATTTCTGCAAAGTTATAATCAACGCATGAAATTTGTGACCCACTGTCTAGCAAAGTTCGCGCTGGGTGAAGATTTCCATAAAAATCTCTAAAATACACAACTGCAGTTCCCAAAAAAACATTACGTTCTCCCGAATGAGCTGCTCCAACGAAACCCGAATTTTCCACGGAATCAGAACTTGATGGCCCCCCAAGATCATTTGCCACTACAACCCCTCCCGGTCTATGGTCTTTGTTAGTAATTGAAAAGTTTTTGTCATTGTGTCTCCGTTCCCGTTCATAACACAATAGATAAGAGTGTTTTCCCGCGCTTTGACAATCCTTTAATGAGCAAACACAACTCGTGTTTTTACACTCATGGTTTTTTGAGTAGGGGTTAAGACACAAAAAGCACAATTTATGTTTTTTAACAATATTTTTCCGTTCTTTTACATTAAGTTTAAGAAACTGTGGACATCTAAAAATCCCATGACTTAGATTACACATTTGACAATTTCTATTATTTTTATTTACACCCGAAACCATGGAATTTATCTTTATTTTATTCACACGTTTTTCAGTTAAGCTACACCCCTCGCCGGGAAGAGTTCTAGCATGATCTTTTAAGAATTCCAATAATTCCTTTAAAGTTGGCAAACTATCCTTTTTTAGTAATCTTTTCCACCACGTTTTGGTGTTTTCATCCAATTTTTGAGCCAGCATGTACGTAAATATAACGTCAGAAAACCCCTCTACTTTCTGGTTTAGGATTTCTAGTGAGCGTACACATTCATTAGTTACGTCAACTAGATTTAATATTGCTTCAGAAGATTCATTTTTAATAGTTAACAAGTTAAGAAATCTTTTTAAGTGTGCATAAACCTGTTCCCTAGTATTGGAATATCGGTCTTCTAACAATGACCAGGCCAAATCATAGTTTGAATCTACCAAAGAAATCGACTGGACAATTCTATAAGCTTCATCTCTCAAGGACGATTTTAGGTATGAAAGCTTCATAGAACCTGTTAGACTCTGGTTGTTATGTACAGTCGCTTTAAACAAATCCCGAAAAGCCATCCACTCATGTAAATTTCCCGAGAAACTTGGCACATTAATTTGCGGAAGCTTTACAAAATCGTTACTTAAAACCGGAGTCCTGTTATTTAACTTCAACGTTTGCTTTTCACTTAAGGAATAACTTATCTCGTCTAACGAGTCGTTGACGGCCTCCTGTTCCAAAGCAAATTTATCCAAATCCTCTTCTTTACACAAGTTATAGAGGGCAGCAAATAACAATTTTGATTCATTTTTAATTTCCAGGGATTTTTCTTTGATAACACTTAAATCACTTGGCAGTAAATCTTCACTCAATAGCTTTGATTTTAATTTTGTTAGTTGAGTCTTCAAAACTCGCTTTTGGGTTAGGACTTCATCTAGAGACGCCATTTTCTTACCAGTCAATTAAAGTTGTCACCATAGTCGCTGTTTTCTTGACGGACTAAATGCTTTGACGACGGACCAAAATGTTGATGTTGAGATCATGTAAAGTAGTGTTTTAGCTTCAATGAGAACGCAAGGAGGTAGAAATAGTTTAAAACTTTAATTTTCAGGTTTAAAATACACAAGTTAAAATTCTAATTTAAAAACAGGTTAAAATATTGCAGGTTTCATTAAAGGGAAAAAAAGGCCACAATTGTAGACAGATCACAGAATTTATAGATTTTAACAATATTAAAATTTAAGAGTTGAGTTGTGTCTGCTGCACGCAGGCAGAACCACAGCATACACACTAGAGCTGCATAAAAATATATTCCTGCCTAAACAGGCTATATCGCCTTCATTTATCTAAACTTAAAAAAGTAAAATTTAAAATAATAACAAGCCTTTGTGAAAGAAATTTTCGCACATAGCTTTACATTATTCAGTAAAAAAATTGATGTTAAATTACCTACCTATTGGTTAAGCCATCGAACAAGATGACGTATGTGAAAATTGCACCAAGGGAACTGATGACAAACTGCCGCGTGATAGGAACTATCTTCCAAACTGTGAGGCAGACACCTTTTTCCGTCAAAACCACGAACCTTTGTAGTTGCAGGGAGGAAGTGTAAGACCCGGGAACAAGTGACCTCACTGCGTCGCTCACTTGGTGAGAGGCTTCGTTTACCAAGGAAGCTGACAAGGTCATCACCAGAAAGGCTGTCAAAGTTGTCGCGAATGAAAAACAAACGTTTATGTAGTCAATGACCTTGCTGACATCCACTTTATTTAAATCTGAATGCAAGAATATACCTGTGGTGTAGTACATCAACACAGAATTGAAGACAATGCAACAAAATACAGGAAAAGAAAGCAGATCATCAATGGTTTTCACATGTAATTTCATTTCAGAATAGACATGCATCATGGTTTCGTATCCCCGAAACTTGCTGCCCGTAAGTAGATTGGAAAATATGAGTAATTCTGATCTTATTCGATGGCATACGGCAACGTAGAATAAAGAAAATGTGTTCATGGCCAGCGCAAAATGTAAAAATAAGTGGACATAGTACAGTACTTGGATATACATGAAGTAAGGCTCAGAAATCACCTCTAAGAAACTAAAGCGTCCGATTTTACGAATTTTATAAGTAACAGCAGTGATGAGCAGGAAAATATACATAAGGGTACTTACGAAACTCCATATATAGAACCATTTTCCAAGTTTTGCCTTTTCTCTGCTAAAGGTCATGACTAGCTCTTGCAATTTAAGGCTTATTGAACAGAGCTTCCAACGAAATGCAAGCACAGAAAAAAATGTTATTAATTGTTGTATAACATGAACTCGGTATAACACTAATCTTAATGTTAGTAATATCACAAGGTACATGTTAAATATAAGGTGAAACAATTTCGAACTCTTTCTGCCATTTTTGGTTTTAACGGAAAATATAAAGCTTAAGGTGAAAAGCTTAAAAATAAACTTGCCTGGTTGCTTCATACTTAACAGGACGGAGTTTAGCGCAATAATTATTTTTATGTGTACGAAATATCAAATGTACAAAAAAGTAAAAATATATTTCTTGTTTAGATAGTTATCGTTTGGCCTTTGTTTGAAGGACCATTATAAAAGTATCACAATTGACAGTTAAAGCTACAAAGGATAACTTAAGAAGCTTATAAGATTGTTGGTGAAGTACGCCTTTTTAATCTATCTCTTCTCTTTCCTTTTGAAAGCAATTGATTTCTTTCGAAGGCGTTTTCCTAATTTCATTGTAAGCTTCCTGGAAAGCCTTTTATAATAAAATGTATTCAATTTAGATATTAAATGCATTTGCACTCAAAGCATAACAGCTTAAAATATTAAATATTTTTATTGATTTGTGAAGAACTATTGATTTTAATGAGCAATTTCATTTTTAGCAATTTACTAGGCAAACATGAGCGATTTTTAACAGTTTTGCAACAGTGCAATTTTAATGTAACCTGATAATACATTGAATGAAGAGCATTCATAAGTTTTATGAAACGAATAAAAAATCAATAAGTAGTTGGGATTTCCAAAACAAATTATTTTCCACATATTTTAATTTAAAAATTAATATAGTAACATTATATATTTCAAAATATCCTTCTAATAAGGCTGAACGGAGTAGACAGGTCAAAAGCTTGATTTAAGACCACACTTATTGGCGTTTCGCTCTGCACTGCTTGCACTACAAAAACAAACATAAACGTATAATTTCAAGAAATTCTTTTATCAAGTTTTTGACTATCCAGCAAAGGGAAATATCTGTGTTTTATTTGACCCAAATCACTAATACACTTTAAATAGACAACAACACATTTATCAGCAAGCTTATATTTGAAAGGAACCTATTTTATTTACACATTATTCACTGGTTCTCCGTTTTAATGAAGTTTATTAATGCATTTTCCTTTAAAATTCATAAATAACAACGATCTTCTAAACTACACAATCCATTAATATGATAACAATGTCCCTTACCGTAACCGATCAGAGATTTTGAAGTACAACGCCTTACCAACCGGGCTTTCACACCCTGTGAAAGAGGATACTTTCACATCCAACCACCAAGACATAGAGCCTTTGAAATCCTTAATAATTTATACAACATTTTTTGAATATTGACTTTTCATGTAAAAAAGTGACATGAGACTTAAAGCCACCCTCTTGAGACATGCGAGGGAGTGTGTTAACGTAACCATAATGCCTTTAAGTAAACAAATTATCTACTTCTTTTTTCTAGTAAATATGCAGGCCTTTGTAAATTATAGCTCTATCGCTTTCATTTATCTAAACTTAAAAAAGTTAAATTTAAAATAATAACAAGCCTTTGTGAAAGGAATTTTCGCACATAGCTTTACATTATTCAGTAAAAAAAAATTTGATGTTAAATTACCTACTTATTAGTCAAGCCATCGAACAAGATGACGTATGTGAAAGTGGCACCAAGGGAACTGATGACAAACTGCCGCGTGATAGGAACTATCTTCCAAACTGTGAGGCAGACACCTTTTCCGTCAGAACCACGAACCTTTGTAGTTAAAGGGCGGAAGTGTAAGACCCGGGAACAAGCGACCTCACTACGTCGCTTACTTGGTGAGAGGCTTCGTTTACCAAGGAAGCTGACAAGGACACCACCAGAAAGGCTGTCAAAGTTGTCGCGAATGAAAAACAAACGTTTATGTAGTCAATGACCTTAATGACATCCACTTTATTTAAATCTGAATGCAAGAATATACCTGTGGTGTAGTACATCAACACAGAATTGAAGACAATGCAACAAAATACAGGGAAAGAAAGCAGATCATCAATGGTTTTCACATGTGATTTCATTTCAGAATAGACATGCATCATGGTTTCGTATCCTCGAAACTTGCTGCCCGTAAGTAGATTGGAAAATATGAGAAATTCTGAGCTTATTCGATGGCATACGGCAACGTAGAATATAAAGAATGTGTTCATGGCCAGCGCAAAATGTAAAAATAAGTGGATATTGTACAGTACTTGGATATACATGAATTAAGGCTCAGAAATCCTCTAAGAAACTAAACCGTCCGATTTTACGAGTTTTATAAGTAACAGCAGTGATGAGCAGGAAAATATGCATAAAGGTACTTATGAAACTCCATATATAGAATCATTTTCCGAATTTTGCCATTTCTCTGTTAAGGTCATGAATAGCTCTTGCAATTTATGGATTATTCAACAGAGCTTCCAACGAAATGCAATCACAGAAAAAATTGTCATTAAGTGTTCTCGAACTCGGTCACTAATCAAAATGTAAGTAATACCACAAGGTGTATGTTAATATGTTAAATATAAGGTGAAAAAATTTGGAACTCTTTCTGCCATTTTTGGTTTTGACAGAAAATATAAAGCTTGCCTGGTTGCTTTATACTTTACAGGACGGCAAGTTTAGCGTTATAATTATTTTTATATGTACGACATATGAAATATACAAAAAAGTAAAAATTCTTTTCTTATATATTGAATTATTATACTAAAAGAAGCATTCGGTTAATATTTTTGATGTGTAAATTCCACCTTTAGTTAAGGATGTCAAAGGGTAATACTGTTGCATCACACAATTTATGTTATTCTTTTTTAGTTATATCAATGCAAGGAAATCAAAATCAATTATTTTATATTTTAGTTAAACAATGAAATTTGAACACTTTATTGACTGTTGGAATAAATCTAGTTCAACATCTAATAATCCAATTGAAGTGCTTAGTGGAAGAACGTGCTAAGTGACATTTTTGAAAGAATTTAAATTTTTGCGTCAATTAACTTGTTATTCCTCCTGTAAAGATAACAAGATGCATATTTCATAAACTTTAAGTTAAGTGTATTTTTTACCTTTTACAAGTGCCGTGTTTAACGTATCTAAGAGCAAACGAAAAACTCTAAAGCTTATTTTCTCTTTTTCACCTTTTTGTTACTTAGCACGTTCTTCTACTAAGCTCCTCAATTGTTCTTTTTTTATCTACAATATCGGTATTTAGACTAAATCACACTAACAATAGATTGTTTAATTTCCAACTTCTTCAAACGTGCCTTATACCAAGCATTTTGCATCCTATTGAACCATGTTATTTGAATGTATTTTTCGTACCAGAAAGTTAATAAAACAAAAGTGAGTGAACCTTTAAGCAAATATAAACATTTTTAGAAAAAAATTAACATAACAACCTACAAACTAAACAAGTATAAATTTTGATTTTTTTTCAATATCATACTTTCTTTTCAAAAAATATGCGAGCTCACACGATGAAAACGGCTAACTGTTTATTTACAAAGTCTGGCGTTGAGGTTTCAATGTAATTAAGTACATTTAAAGTCCTAAGACTATTTCAATTTAATGTTTTTATATATTTTTCTATCATAAAAATGTGTGTTTTCTGAAGATGATACATTTAAATTCACAATAAAAGCATATTTTAAACACGCCACCCCATATTACCAAATATATGAAAGTTTCCTTGTAGTACTAATGCAATTTTCTATTCAAATGGTAATTCTAGGAAAGCTAATTTATTTCAAACTTATATTGCATGAGAATTTATAAAATTTTAAAGCAATGCATTTCACCATGTTTTCTATTATTTTTTATTATTTATTACAACACCGCTCAATTATTTTATGAATATGAAAATTATATTTTCGGATAACCCTGTCTTTGTGTATCCCGTCTTGCTTACTTTGGAGATTTCAACATTTACAGTAGTCAATGTTTGGTTGTCGCAATTTTTTAAAACTTTTCCTAACAACACTCAACAAACATAAAGTGTTTTCAACATTTACGTCATTAAAAAGTATTACAGCGCGTCCCAAAAGTTTATGGACTGCTGTGTTTTTTGAATTTTATAATAGGAAAACGTTTCGCAAGAATTTTTTTTTATTTTTAATTATCAAAAATATCAATACAATATTAGTACTGTACACAAATAACATAACATCACAGATTTAGTGAAAAATGAAAAAAATTAAAATTTGGTTGTCCCAAAAGTTTATAGACAAGTCCATTTTTCCATTTAATTTTGCACATATGTTCAAATTTTTAAACCGTTCTTCATTATCACTTGAAAAACTCGATCAGGCATACTTAAAACAAGAGTTTGGAGAATTTCGGGCTTCAAATTAAACCAACTTTGTTCAATTTGCATCGTTAGATCTTGAACTGTTGCAAATTGGCGCCATTTGCATAAACGTCCCTAGAAAGTATTCCCCAGAGGTTCTCCATAGGGTTCAGGTCAGGACTTAAAGCTGGCCACTCCATAACTTTAACATTGTGGCGTCTAAACCACTGCATAGTGGAGTTAGACACAAGAATGGAGCAGTTGTCTTGTTGATATTCCCATTTATTTCCCCCTAGCAACTCCCCAAATGGAAGTAAGTGAGCTTCAAGAGTTCCTTGATAATCATCAGAATATTGCCGACCTTTCAAAAAAGCAATATCAGTTGTACCGTTGAAGGAGAAGGCTCCCCACACCATTACTGAACCCCCTCATTGTTGCTTGCTTAAGGCCGACGCCTACCCTCTCAAATTCATAGCTCCCTAACGAACCTGAATTTAGTGGCAACACAGGAGGCGGGGCAACGACCAAAATCTCTAGCCTATCAATACAGCTATCTAGAGAGAGGGGTTTCGACCCCCCCCCCCCCCAAGCACTCCCTACAAGTGGATCCGATCGTGGCCTTCGAAAGTAGGGGTCCGAGTCTGTCTTGACGGCGCTAATGACCAGCCTGGGGGAATCGACTCGACAAGCACCCCCCCCCCCCCCGTCAGGGAGGACGAGACCATTTTTTTTGTTTTTTTGTCGCCCAACTAGTTTTTGCAGGGCTGTCGCGTTATCTGTTGTCAATGTGAATGTGATTCTGAGTAGTTTTCTCAATGGTTTCTCTTTATTTAGCTACTCTTTTGTGATGAATCGTCTAAGGTTTGAGAATGGTAAATTTCTTGCCATTCCTAAAATGAGGAAATAAGCTAGTTTTATCACGCTAGTAATGTGCAATTGTTAAATTACGTCCTATACGCTTGGAGATAGGGATATAAGAATGCAAAAACTAATATAAATAACAAGTTTTTGATTTCGAAACAGTTTTTTGCCATGATAAGTAATGAAAAGTTCGTTGACTTTTTTCGTACATGAATAGCAATTTTTTCTTTGGAATGTTTTTTACCGTATACTGATTAAATTTTGTGAACTGGATTTATCACCAGTTTGGGTAATGAATGCTTGTGTTGGGGCGAACGTGAATGACGAACGCCTTTTTTACACGGTAAAATTCCCAATATTAAAAACATTTTTAGAGAATTATACCACTCTGACTCAAGACACTACAGAATGGGAGGATAAACAGTTATAGATATTTTAATATCCGGTGGGATCTGGAAACATTACTATGAACAACCAAGCAAATGCCAGATAGAAGAAAATTTGTAAAACTTCAATGAAAACGTTACAGCATTAAAAAATATATGTTATTTATATGTACAAAATAAATTTGTACTAAACAAAGAATTTTATTTACAAACATTTTGCAACAAAATATATAACAAAAACAAATTCATTTCCGTTTATATTTAGAGAAAATTAAAGTGCAATAAAAGGAATATATGTAATATAAGGAATTTGTAATTCTGTGACGTGAATAGCACATTTGAAATAAAATATTATTGAAATAAAACTTAAAGTTGAAATTCACTAAAAATAAAAAATGATGACAGCAAATAAAAATTTCTATCAATGGTGGTGCAAAACATATACAATTCGAAACCGTTACATAATAATAAGAATTTTTTTTATCTTATAATTAAAGAAATAACGATTACAATAAAACTGATGGTTAAAAAAATCAAATTAATTCTGCATTTCAAAGCCAGATTCCCAACCAGTTTTTGCAGGGAGGTGTCGTGTTACCTGTTATCAAACCAAGGGCGGATCGAGGGTGACAATTTGGGGGGAGGGGGGGGGGGGACGAGGGTCTTTAATACCCTCAGATAGAGAGGGGTCTAGGGAAGATTTATTGAATTTTTATGCCCATAGAAGTATTTTTGAAGCATCTAACAATAATATTAAAGTTTAAAAACATGTAATTATGTTTAATTACAATTATTTTTAATTAACATTGTTTTAATTAAAATTAATTTTTAATTTATTTTTCCATTGTAAATGCAGTTTTTACTAGTAATTTAGTATGTATTACTAATAACTTTTTATAAACATTAATTAGTTTGTATTTTTACATAACTCATATTTGTATCATTTAATCGATAATTAATGTCTTATTTTTTGAATAAAAATGGGGGTGTTTCAAGGAGGATTTGGCAATAGCTCTGCGGTTTTGTTTTCATGTCTCTCGAATTACTGTTGTTTTGGTATTCGGGAGCGAGTTTCCGAAGAGAATATTTACGTTGTTAATTTTTAAAATTCCGATTTCTTTCAATGCAAGTTTTAATTGATAAATGATTAAAACAATGAACAGTACAGCAAGAAGTTGTAATTAAAAAAAAATTAGAAAACTCAATTTCGAATAGCAACAAAAGTAATTTTAGAGATATGAAAACAAAACCGCAGAGCTATTGCCAGATCCTCCTTGAAACAACCCCATTAAGAAAAATTTTATTATAGAATGTTAGTTAAAATTTAACTACTTAGATAATTTAAATCACCTGATTTGTTGTACAGAAATTAAACGACAAGCTTCTATTATTAAATTAAATTATAAAATGATTTGTGTGTAAATAATTTTAACATTTATTTAGTTTATATTTTAGTTTAGTACAAATGAAAAAAAAAAAAAAATCGACGCCACACGATATTTTTTCAAACTTCGCCCTAGCCGTAATATTTTTTTCCATGTTCTAGTTCTAAGTTGAGAATGCAACGAGTTGTAGTATAAATATTAGTAAAAAAAAACATTTCTTTAGAAGTCGATTCTATCTAGTTTGAATTTTAAGATTTTGGGAGGGAAATTTCCCCCTCCCCCCGTGGATTCGCCACTGTATCAAACAGATACTAGGGAGCTTCTCTGGACTTCCAGAATATAAATACAATTAACAATTATTTTTATCAAACAAATAATAAAAAATTATAAAAAGATAGCATAAACTTATCCTACAGTTGGAAAAGGGTCAATGAATCGCTCCATTTTATGCACGGACAATGAAAAATATAGTATAGCAATCAGTCAAATTCAAATACAATATTTCTGATAAAAAGGCAGTTGCAATGACATAAATCAAGTACGTAGTGTAAAATATCAAATTTAAATTTAAAAAAAAACTGAAATATTTTTTTTAAAAAAATAATATACACAAATAACTAAAATATTTTTTAAAAAAAGAAATTTTCCCATAAAAAAGCGATGTTCCTTGTGTTTCTACAATTACTGGTATTATATTAAATAGTTAAAAAATAAATCATATTTAAAAACTCGTGCAAATAATGAGAGTTATACGTACTTTTCTGATTTCTAAATTTAGACTATTAGTGGGTAGTGTTACTAAGCCTAGAGCTTAGTTTTGCCATATGTTTTCCTCTCTCATTCAAGTACGCATCAATGTAGTACACTAGTTGTAGAAATTATTTACTTTAAATGATTTGTAGATGTACTTTCGCGACTTGGTTACATTTGGTCATTACTTTGATGCATTCAAAGAAAAAAAAAGAGCCGCCTTTAGCAAACTTCCTTTCACAAGTAGTAAAATACTTCCTAAAATAAATTTGTGATTACCAAAAAAATGACGGTTTTAAGGCGAAATAGATAAGATCAAATAATGAGTTTAGTTTCTGAAAGTAATGGCGAAAGAATAAAATAAACATTTTGAATTTTAAATGTTTTCGTTAAGTTTTATTTAATTTTTTCAGCCGATGGCATCAGGAAAGAGAAAAAATTATCAGATTGAGCGAAAGTGGTGTATTTTTTCAGAAAATTGAATTTTCTCTAAAATGGAACAAATATGAAAAAAACTAAGCCTCAGGTGCACACGTTGGTATTAAAGAGAATCTATCTTTAAATTTCGAATTTCTGAGGGCAGTATAAGTAGGTCTTTTACGATCCGAAGACAGACAGACACACAGACAGACTCTTTCTTTTATTATTATAGATAAGGAACACACACATAAACACACAAAACTACATTTTTATTATTATAAATTTGGTACTTGTTTCTATCGTAAACAAATGGTAAAATGGTAAAGTATAATGAAAGAGTCCGTAGTCTTATAGTAGTGCAAGTATTTTATATAAAGAGTGTGATTTTTTAGAAAAAATTCAATTTGTTTAGTTACATATTTTTTTCAAACTTTGTATTAAAATATTTATGTCATTAAAAATGCACTTCATTAAGAAAATTTTGTAAAATACATAGTAAACAAATATTTATAATTAAAATTAAATTTATAATTAAAAAAAATAGTAAAAGAATTTTATCGAAACTAAAATACTGAAATCTTTTTTCAGCTTGAACTATTTTAAAATAATCTTTATAATGCAAATTATAACACAGAACAGTACAATAAGCTAAGGCAACTTTAAATCAAATCATGGCGGCAACCAACTACACGTTATGAGCGCAGTGGAATGACGGGCTCTAGAACGACACCTCTCAATCACAGAGTAGAAAATAAGCATTTCTTAACAGCAAGCAAAAAAAAACCCAGCAATCTAACAAACAAAGAACACCAGATCTTCTTTCAAAGATTCTTTTGAAAAAGAACCCCTAATAGATAACAACCCCCAAAGATAGACCCCCAAGTGCGCTTCCCAACCACGAGTTTTTGACCTCTGACCCCCGAAAGTTTCCTGAAAGGCGTTGGCCTGTGTGGAGGCGTGGTTTCAGCCAATTTTCAAACACTTACCTTAAAAGTTCCGCAAAAACCCTTACTTAAAAAATTAAATTTAACTTTAAAGATATTGTATTAGTAAAAAAATGTTGAAATTTGTTCCAGAAAGAAAATTTTTCGGTTTTTCACCTTTTAACTAACTTAAATATTTCGCTAAAAATAAAATTTCAATTTAAAAAAAAGTAAATAACTTTTTAAAAAAAGTAGCCTTAACAAACCACAATTTAATTGGAGTTTTATGAATTAAAAAAAATCGCATCAAATTATTCCTATAATTTCATTGCTTTTCATCCGAAAAAAATCATTTTTTCCCCATAGACTTAGCATTAGCCAGCCCGATCGAGGTAGGACGGGGAATGGGGGTGTCCGATCCCCTTAAAAAGGACCTTGGTTCCTTCCGAAGATCGTGCCAATAGTACTTCCATCCATCGGGGCCATCTAAATTAAACTTTTTTTCGTCACTGAAAACCACACTTAGCCATTCGTCTTTGTAATGCATGTAATTTCTTGCCCACTTAACTCGAGCATCCTTATGGCGTTTTGTAAGCTTTGGCGTGCGTCGCATTTTATGATATTTTAAAAACTTACTTGCTTTTAGCCTTCGGTGGACTGTAGATTTTGATACTGAAGCTGTAATTTCTTTGGCTGTAGATCGTACAGACAAATTTTCGGTCGAAACAAGTCTCACAATTTCTCTTTCTTATGCCTCTTTGTTGTCTTTTTTGGCCTTCCAGGACGAGATTTTGGTTCGAAAATGTCACCTTTCGCTAGGATTTGATAAATTCCAGCTTTGCTACGCTTAATTCTTCTAGCAATATCTACAACTCTCATCCCACGAGCTTTTAAACGATGAATTTGTAAAATTTCATTTTTCGTAAATTGCACGTTGGTAGGCATCTTTGCAATGAATCAAAAGAGGAACAACCCACTAGTTTTTATCTCAGGAAGCTATTACGTCACGTGTACAAATAATAGAATATGCAAATTTATATTTTCATAATAAAAACAGCTCTTAACACCTTTTGTCCATAAACTTTTGGGACAGCATTTTTTCGTTTTTATTTTTAAAAAATAAATTTATGATCTCTCACAGTTGTTTGAGCTTTTTATTATTTGAAATACTCTCTTAGATATTTGCATAAATTATTTCGTCATTCACACTCGCTTATTCTTCTCTTTAACTTGAAAAAAACAGCTGTCTATAAACTTTTGGGACGCGCTGTATATGTGTCGAATAGAGCTATAAAATAGCAAAATTTCGGCGTTAGTAAAATTATATAATTATAGTTGGTACTTGTGCATTATTCCGTCGACCTGCCAATTCTCGCCAAATCCTCTGGCGCCAGATTTTCTATGAAAGAGAAAAACATATAAACTTATATTATAAATTATATTAAATATTATCTTTTTCATTTATATTGTTTTTTATATAATTATTATGAGTTTTTTTGTTTCATTGGGCGTTTTTTTTGTATTAATTCAGATTGTACTTTATTAATTAATATATTTATTATAAGCAATACTTATTTATCGTGCTTGGCGATAACATTGGGTTTGGCGAATTTTGCCGACGGGATAATACACTTATACAAGTACCATTATATTTTATTCATACATTGAATGTTAGTTGAAACCGATATCATTGGGTAAGATTTAATTTGCAATAAAATTTAAATATTTATTCCGCATTACAATTGAATTTTATGCTCATACTCAGAATATTAATTGAGTCTGATAGTATAAGGAAGATTTAGTCTACTTATTGGCACAAATATATCCACCACTAAGTTTACAACAAACTGAGATGTCATTTTTAGCTAGATTTACCATGATCAAATACTTGAAAATGGCTTTTAAGACTCACACTCCAATCTGGATAATATGGAAGTTGAAATTACTAAAGTTTAATTCGAGTTTCATATATCTCTGTCCTTGGTTCTCTTGCATAACTGCAATACTATTTCATTTAAACGCATTTTACCAAACATACAATGCAAGTGTAAACGGAATTCTAAAATTCAATTTAAAAATTGGAATTGTCTTTCTTGCCCAATATATTAGCATTTTTCTTCTATGGTATTCTTTATCGAAAGAAAAACTGAACTTATCTCGATTGCTAAATCTTATAAAAAGACTGCGTACCAGAATGAAATTACCTCCAAACAGCAACCATCATATCGTGTTTAAGTATGTCTTAGCTGCAACATACCTTGGACCAATGCTACTTTCTATGTTGTACTTGTATTTGTCGAAATCAAGAATGGATGTCCTTTTACATTGGACAAGCAATACCCAAGTGGAAGATCCCACATCAAGATCGGCAGTGATACTAATTGGTTCGTACTCATATACTTCGTATACAATGCAGGCTACCTATGCCTTGTGGTGTTATCTATGTGTCTCTTGATACAGCATTGTGTAAAAATATTATGGCTTTACGAAAAGCAACTACGAAACCTCATCTTCTGTTCTAGCTGCTTGAATACGTTGAAAGACTTCTTCTCTGCATTAGAAATAGTTCGTCTCCTGCGAAACGCTTTGTCTTTGCCGTTGTTAATAGCCCTGATGATAAGTCTCCTTAACCTGTTTATTTCAATTTCCACGCTTTTGATCGAGTCCATGGATGTAGCGACCATTCTCGCATTGGAAATGTTAGTCACAAGTCTGAACGGGTCCATAATTCTACTCACGCTGACGCTGCAAGCTGCGAAGATTCCCGATTCACTAACGAAAATAAAAGGAACGGCGGGAACGCTGCTGGTAAAACATTCGAAACACAATTTTCAAAATAGAATCGCCAAAGAGACGATGTACTTGTTACGACGAATTGAAGAGAGCGAATTAATTCATTTATCAGCTTGTGGACTGATCGAATTCAAAAAAAGTTTTTTACTTTCTGCAGTGGGCGGTCTTTCGACTTATGGTTTGCTCGTGTTGAACTTCAAAAGAACAGACATCAAAGAACCTTAAATGACATTACGTTAGGAACATTACGGACCAAATGCTGAACTAGATACAATTTCAACCAACTAACAACCTCGATCTTAACTGTTGGCAACCAATATGAAAAATATGGCTTTTCGTCATATTTGTAGAAAGAAGTATGGCTTTTCGGGTTAAATTCTGGTATTTCAAAATTTAAGATCTATCGATTGATATAGTTCTATAATAAATCATTACAAATAATTAGATTACAATAGACAAATGTGGGTGTTTTTGGCAACGAAAATTCAATCGTATTTTTTACAATACGCAATTTTCCCGCAACAGTTTCGATACATTTGTAACATTCGAAATCATGATGCTTAAGTAATTACTGCTAGAATTGATACGGATAAGTTTAGATATTAGATTTCAATAATACTGTAACATAATTACACATATAAAATAATTTCCAAGCAGTGTTCAATTTAATTGGACACAGAAACGTGAATTTGGAATCATTTTAAGCATAAACAAAATACTCAATAGATTATTATCTTAAGTCAATAAGGTTATATATGCAAAAAAATAAATAAATTACGCAATAATGATACCTTTAAAGTTCACTTCTAAATGAATATAATAACCAGACCCTAGGCTTACAAAGTAGAAAATTGCTTTCTTTAGTAACCGTAATTTTATATTCCCTTTTTATAAAAGACAACAAGGTTTGGATTATTGATCTTTTACTCTTATTACTCACATATTATGCTTTCAAACAAGCAAGTAAAAGTTAATTCCAATAATTAATCAATGCATCCAATAATGCTTGTTGTACATCATATTATTTTCTTATTATATCAATATATAAATTCCATATTGTCTCTTTTTCATTCAATAATACCTGATTTTTATGCAGCAATTATTTTTTCGATATGACAATCAGCAGTTGTCACCAAAATGTATTACGCTCTAAATTATTTGCCGTTATTATAATTTTTACTTTTAACTGCTGTCAATATTATGTATAAAACTAGATATACATCCAGTTGTACAAAAGTTTTATTCATTTTCTGATCTGAAAGCCTTATAAGTCACTATTAAATATTTTGTAACTTGGAACAGTTTGTATATGATCACATAATTTTTTCCAAGCAACCAATCATTCTTTGATTCAATGAAAATGTGTACTCGATTTACGATATCTGCATACATAAAATCTGTTTTCAAGACACATATACCAATATGGATTATGTTAAAACTAAATGTAATCAAATTGAATTCGATCATTTCAGATCTTTTTCCTTGGTATTCTTATTTATCTGCAATATTAATTCACATCAATGGATTATATCAAATATCTTGTTCATTTTTGAGTGATATGTTGATTTTAAAGTAGGTTCTGTCTTTATAATCCAATATATGGCGGTTTTAATTCTTTGGCATTCAGTGCAAAGAAAAAAAAAACGAAATTTATCTAAGTTGATAAATTTTATGAAAACTCTTCAAAGCAAGTTTTCAGAGCCTGAACTACAAATGCTACAGGCAAGTGTGATACGTCAAAAAATTCAGCGCATCGAAATCAGAAGACATGGAAAATTTCAGAAAAAAAATTCGAATTAGAAGTACTTTAATTATTTAAAAAACTGCCAAATTTAATGCTTATTTAAAAAGCATAAGAAGCCATTTTTATTAGAATTAAATCACCATTGCCATTTGCAACAATCACTCGAGAAATTTTAATTCTTTTAAATAATAAATTAAAAGAAATTCATTTTTGCGACAACAATCATTTTGAAATGACGTCAACTATATTTCACTAAGAGATTCCTTGTTTGTATGTTGATATGAAATGTTTTGGTTCTATTTAAAAGAGAGGAATATTACATATTTAATCTTTGAAATATAAATTAATTTTTGCAAGCGATAAGTAATAATTATTGAATTTTCGAAATAAAATAAATGAAACTAGCCAAATTTAGCGTGTAAATGTTTATAATAGAATTAATATTGTGTTTGGCGATTTTTTTCCTGTTGAACACAAATGTTGTGTGTAAGCGGGCTGAGTGACAGATTCTGTTATAAACCTACTTGTTTAGATGCCTAGATGGCACACACTGTGCCATGCCACCTCTCTCTAATTATATATTTTTCCTTTTCAATTTTTGCACTGGTCACACGACAACAACCACAGTAAATGTAAATGACGAAAGTAATTATTTTTCGCGAATTTAATATTTTTTGTGTGTGATAAGACATGGAAAACGTTACTGTATGCTATAACTTTTTTTTTTTATAATTTACTTAAAATTTAAAGAATGAGTAAGTTTCAAATACTTAATAGAATTTCATGATTAAACTATAAGGTGTAGAGTGGTTGAATTGACTTGACGTAGCAATAGAGATATAGGGCTATTGGCGAAGGGCGTCATAATTTAGAACCACAATAAAGTGATGAGCTGACATCTTTGTAGGTACCTAACGAAAATTTTAAGGGCGTTATCAGGATTCTAGAGCATATTTAACGTGCACTACCTCTATCCGGGGCGGGGTCGTCGGAATTTTTGGCTACACAGACAGTTTATAGGTTGACAGTTATTTTGGAAAAATGCCCGGAACCGACCTAGGATTTTTCTCATTCAAGGCAAGCGTCCTACTGACTGGGCTCGCTCCCAACCCCGCAGACTGATCTGCAAATGAATATGAAAATTTAACTTTATTGCAACTATTTGGTCACTTTTTAACACTTTAAAAATGTGTCATCCTCAAATGTGTCATTCACTTGAATTTATTAGTTTAGAGCAATTACCGCTCGCACTCGCACTATATAAAAAAATAAGGCACAAAGATAACAAGATCTATAACACATATATTTATTTTATATATCTTTACAATGAATTTTCAATATGTTTTAGTTAAAAAGGTACTCAAATATGTAAAATTATACAAATTTCTTGTCTATAATGATATTTTTTTATGCATTTTAAAGATTTTAATGTATAATATCTTTCAATATTAAATTCTTAGAATCACAAGGAAACATAGAATGATTTTTCACATGAGGCAAAACTTGATAACGATGATATGAAACGATTTTTAAGAAATGCCTGAATTTTTTTCAGGTGGCTGTGTGTGATGATTTATCACTTTATATTACAAATTTCGTTGAAACTTTAAACTCACTGGAGTTAGCTAAAAATTAACGTTGCTCCTGCAGTACAAAATTTTATTTTAATGTAATTTTCGCCGTCAGTTTTGAATGCCCATTGTTTTATTTCACATCAAAATTGATTATAGTTTAAGATTAATAAATTATTAATGATATGTTCCTAAAATATTGTACGAATTCGAAAATTTTTACTAGAATATATTTGTACTTAAAATAAAAAGTTAATAATCAATTTCAGAAAGGATAATGTCAAGAAATAAAAGTTATACATAAACAAATTATATCAGTTACAAAACAAATGCCTAATGATGTTAAATTATCATAATAAAATTATATACAATTTACATGTAACCTTCAATGTAAGATTATGTCATCATTTAATCACATTTCTTATAAAATATAACTACATGTGGTTTTTTGGTTAATAAAAATTACTTTATTTTGAATTTTATAGTTGATAAATTTGCTTTGTAAATATATAACTTAAGTATTTTATCTACATTTTGTTTTCTTTATAAAATTAAAGCCATTTGGTACGGAAACTATTGATATGTAAAAGTAAAGTTACATATATTGAAAATTTTATAAATAATGTGCGTTTATAACAATTTCAATTACGATTTGATGATTTATAATCGTTATATCGCAACTTGCGTTGAAAAGTGACGGATCCGTTAAGTAAAGTAGTCATTGGGATTCATCCTTTGTCCAAGTACTTTCCGATATTATATTTTATTTAACCAAAAAAAAAATACGATTATTATAATGCTATTTTGTTCATATTTTAAATGAATATTGTAATCTATTGTATTTAGTATTCCTCTAAACATTTTAATTATGGATTTGAAGAACGTTTCATTTAGAAGAATATTTTGGAAATTAACTTGATTGATATTTTCTAGTTTTTGAAAAATATATGTATTGAAAAAGAAAACACAAATATAATGAAGGAGATATGAAATACATCGATAAATATGTATTTTTCAAAGTCAAATAAATAGTATTTAATTTAAACACATTTTATTGTGCTTAACTATTTTTTTGAGCCATAAACTTCCCAGTAAGTATTATCTGTCTGAAGTAAAGAAGATACCAGTAGCAAAGAAGTAAGCAATCGTGTCTCGTTAGTGTTGCAGAACTGGAACCTTTTTTACGCGAAAAACCGTTGTATAGACTGCCTAAAACTTCCTAATATGTTTAGACTGAGAATTTCTCCTTAACATCCAAACATGAATACAGCTGACTACCTAAGATATGTCTTTGGTCTAATTCCCTGACGTGTTTTCCAGATTAGACTTTGTGAAAACAGTTTCCTTTTTTTAAAATACCAAGTATTGATATGTTTGTGTTATTGCGTGGATGTAGAAAATTCAGATAAAAATCACTGCACAGAAATGAGTTATTTGAGATTAAAGTTACATTTGAAATAGTGTTTACGTGGGAAGCATCAATAAGTCGCCAAAATATGTCATTCGCATGGACATTAATACAGAAGTATTTATCATTGTTAAGTATATCCAGTCCTGTCACTCAGATGTAATATGATTATTCAAATCTGCAAAATGATATCTTTTTTTTTATCAGACAGGCAATGCATACAGTGTTTTCCTCAGAAAAATCATATAGATCCATATAAGAATCACTTAAATTAAAACCAGTTTTTACAAAACCACCTATAAATTGTTGCCGAAACATTTCCTTGTGAGCGAAATACACGAAGAACACATATCCATAGACGAACACAAACCTGAACAACAATATATCATCATTAACCATACGTCCAATTTTTACAACTTCCTGAAGATAATGTAGAAAAGCACCACTCAATTGATTAGATATGGAGTCATCTGAGTTCCTTTTTATAATTCTCAAAACAATAGCACTTCAAGTCAACATTTAGATTGAAGGAAAAAAGTAATCAAGTCCACAGAGAGACGACGTGCACTGAGTAATTAGACGAAAGGAACTTTACAACGCCCGATATGGCATCACACAATTTTCAATTCTTTTTTGAGGAAAAGTCCTTTTGGAGGGAACTGAGGCAGTCCGAATTATCGAATGTCCCAAGTAGCACAGAACGTATTAAACCCTTAAAACTGAGAAGTTTCACGTTATGGGCAACGAAATATGGTCATGAACGAACTTTTTGACATTTAGTTTTTTCTTCCGAATAACGTCTTTTAGACCAAATAAATGAACATCTTAGCTTTGTTTTATACATGATATTTCTCGGACGTTACGACGTTAGCTATGTACAAAATTATTAGAACTTAAAATCAACGTTCTTCAGACAGGAATTTGGTTACCAATATAGTTAATTCAGAACTACCCGATTTCGATATTTTATCTGGTTAGTTATGTACCATTAAATTACATTACGCCGTAGTTTACGTCTATTGGTCCTTTTAATGGTAAAAATGAGTAGGTACATTTATTTTTTCTTCCAAAAAAAATCATGTTTCCTTTACTGGCATGTGCTACTTGGGATAAACAAAGAGCAACCGAGTACTGTGATTGTGCAAATTATACATCCATTGATATATTTGACGAGAAGTTCCGATCCCGTCGGACACTGATATTTTTGGAGATCACAATTTTCACAAGTCTTGGAGTCTTTTGCCTTGATTTCCTCGTTTTTGTGCTACCCTCCTTAGATGTGGAAGTTCGCTTTGAGTCGGGCAGTCTTTGGCGAGTTTGTAATTCAGTTGGCGTAGTTGTCAAATGAACCCAAATATTCCAGAGCAGCACGGTAACAGAACTGATATTGATCCTGGAAAATAATTTTCGTGTTAATATGATAAATACTATATGATTGATTAATAACTGCACATTTTTACCTTATTATTCGCCATGTATATTTAACTAGCCATTTATTTTCTTCGATAATTGTTAGCATATTTTAAGAACAAATACGCTTGTAAATTTCGAATTAAAGTATTCGTATAATAAACAGATTACAAGATTGTGTTTTCAAGGGTTCATATGGTCAACAGAAGCAACAATTTTGTAATCATATACTACTAGATGATACAAGCGGTTTTACTTAATTAAATTAGCTTACTTTTCAAACTGTTTACAATAGTTTGTTAATAAGTAATAACATATACCTTATATGAAAATTTAATCTGTTGTTAACTAAAACTTTTTTTTAAAATTACTTTAAACTTAAATAAAACACACAAGGTTGTTTCCCAAAGATACCAAAATAAATGTAAATGAGAATCTTACTTCTGTCTGCACCATGCCCGGTCTCTGTGTGCGTAGAATACGAATAGTTTGGAAAATATCAACTACACCTTCGTATTGCATTCGTTCTAATACTATGCTTAATGTGATGAAAACACCTGTTCTTCCAACACCAGCACTGTAAGGAAATTGAAAAATTGAGTAATATTTACACGAGAATACTCACATTTAAAAAACTAATATTTTTTAGTTCGCATTTAAATATATTCCCAAGTTACTTTACCGTAGTTTACATAAACTATGTTTTGTTTCGATTATCCATTACAAGGGAAAAGCTAGAATTTTTTTGCGAATCATTGTTACTTAACCAGATAACAATTTATAGTATTTATTCGTTCGTCATAATTTTATCTGATAGTATCATTATTTTGTAAATGCCGAGCAGTCAAGGAAAGATAAAACCTTGAAAGTTAGTTGTTCATATTAAAAAAACTTATAATATAACTTATATAAAATAATATAGATATGGCAATGGTTTTTTTTATATGACAACAAATGTGTGTGTTGTTTTTCCTGTGCAGTAGAAAATGAAGTTGCGCATGACGTACCCTGCAGGAACGTTTAAGTTGTGTGGAAGAAGTTTTAGTTTCCTATTTGAGGCCTTTCTATGTTTGGTTTCAAAACAAAGTAATTGAACTATAAATACCTCTCATTTAAATTCTAAACAATATTTTTTTAAAAAAAATCCTATTTTTCAGTGAATTTTATGCACTCACCTGCAATGCACTGTAATTGGGCCTTCTTGCCCAAATTGTTCTTTCGTTTTATGAACCTGACCGATGAATTCAATGAAACCTTCTCCTGATTTCGGTACACCTTGTTCTGGCCAATCAGTGAAGTGAAACTGTCGAATAGTCCTAGACTGACCATCCTGGAAAAAATACAGATTAGATCAAAACCAATCTTTTGTAAAAGTATTTTTAATCAGTTTAAATAGATGTTGAACAGTTTTAAAATAAATTAATTTTATAAAATAAATGCCTCCTAGCTTTTTCCATTAGCATTTTTAAATAACGTTTTGATTGAACTGCAAATTTTATCACTAAAAACACTTTGCCCATCAACTGAGAAACGCAGTTATATTCAAGGTTGAGAGTTAAAAATACTGTAAAATGTGAAATAAGTCTATAGAATGGTGACAATTTGCCCTTATGAAACCTATTACTAAATTTCTACCCGACTATTTTTTATCAATAAGTTTTGATAGTATAGCCACTTTAGAAAACGATATTATGAAAGAAGTTCTTCTTGAGCAAAGTATTGGCCTAAGTTGCTTCAATTGCATAAAATTAAAATTTTATGAATAAATATTGCATATAACACAGAGGGGAAAGTTTTGATTGTTTACTGCCAATTTATAAAATACTAGAATCAATAACTTACTCTAGCATCAGTGACTTTAAATTCTCTCAAAATATATTGAGGCATGTTGTATTCAGTAATGGGATCCACTACATAGTACAGATATCTTTGTGATCTCTCATTTGGCCAATACTGATGGCATTTTTCCTAAAAGCAAAGAAAATTATATATTTTTGAAGAAGAAATATTTATATAAAAAGCTCTTTAAAATATTATTTTTGATTTAATTCTTTGAAATTTATTTTGTTTAGTTGTCTTATAGTTGCACCGTTTTGCCATTCATATACATTTAAATTTCTTTACTAAAATTTTGTTTGTAAATGTAATATAAAAAAATTAGTTGGCAAAAAAATAATTTTAGAGGTTTTTTTCTTTGAATGCATCAGTAAGCAGACATTCAGGGTCTTTCTATTTCTTACAAAAAGATCTATTTCTTAGATTTGTTTGCATAACGAGAAATAAGTTAAAATACGTTTATAGACATTTATAGACATATTATAGACATACGTTTATAGACGTATTAAAATACGTTATTTTGTCAGACAGAGAGCTATCTCTAAAAGTGGATTTTCTTTACCGATTTATAAATTCAGCTATTCAAACTTAATATACATTGTTTCTAAAAGATATATCATACATAACTATTTACATACCTAAATATACAATATACATAATAAATATTTGGCATATGGATTTTTATGAAGCCAAATGTTTATAATGTATTTTTGTAAAACATTAAAAAATATTTTACCACCCTTTTTTATGAAATACTAGCAAATTTATACCCGTTCTTCGCACGGAATAAAAAAATATCAAATAGATTCCAAATATGTGTACCATATACCCTGTTATAGGATCATAAACTTATTATTGTTTCCGCTCGTTATAAATTACAAAATCCCGTTTCATTGCCTTAAAATTCCAAAATTAAAAATACGCTATGAAATGCACTCATAAATGTCATCACAATTCCCTCATAAATACATAAAACCTTTTAGCTCATTTGGCGCGTTTTGGGAAATAATTTGGCGAGAAAATAGATATAGCTACCCACACCCATTATACAGCTCTAACACAATGACCTTCGAACAACCGACCAGCTTATAAATTATTTATAAAAGAAATTGCCTATTTGGCGAATTTTAGTTAATAATTTGGCGAGTTTGGCAACGTATTTTGCGAAAAAATAAAGACATAAAACACTAATAGCTCTAGTGCGATGGCCTTTATTAACCATCATAGTTCAGTAATAGCTTAACTATACATTTATTGCTTAAATATGCATACATGCAGTCAACAGAAAAATCAATGAAAAAATCATCAAATAAACCCACAATAAAATCCAGGAATGAAGACTGGTGGAATTACGTCACTTGAAACATGTCAATTATTTTTTAAATAATGAATATAGTTTCTGAAGGTAATGCAAAATAATAAAATAAACATTTTGAATTTTAAATGTTTTCGTTAAAAGTTTTATTTAATTTTTTTCAGCCGATGGCATCAGGAAAGAGAAAAAAATGATCGGATTTGAGCGAAAGTGGTGTATTTTTTTCAGAAAATTCGAATTTTCTCTAAAAATGGAACAAATATGAAAAGACTAAGCCTTAGATTCCCTTTAATACCAACGTGTGCACCTATCTTAAAAATTTCGAATTTCTGAGGGCAGTATAAGTAGGTCTTTTACGATCCGAAGACAAACACACAGACTCTTTATTTTATTATTATAGATGAATTTGAAAAAAAATATGCTTGTAAGGAGTGTCTTGCAATTTTTAAAAGATAATATCTAAAGAGAAGTTACCCTGCCAAGCTCTTTCATTTTGGTTAGCATGACTACAATATTACAATTGTGTTCCCATAGCATTCTCCAGAAATCTTCAGTGGTTTCTGCTAGTGGTCCTTGAGTGGCTATGTACGCATTTTTATAACGATATCCCTAAAGAAATTAAATAATGAAATTACGTTACAGATTTGAACAATATTATCAAATGTTTAAAAACAATTATTCCCAGAATAATATCAATATAAATATGTATTTAACTACCGACTACACAAGATAGAATGATATTATAAAAAAAATATAGTAAAATTACTAATTAATGCGGGTAGTAAATATTATAAATAATTCAGTTTTAAGTATGTACAATTCTTATCATCGAACCTCTTTTGGATAAAAAATTTTCACATTAAAAATTAAACAAAAATACTCTTAAGATTTTATATTCAATCTCTATATTATTTTAAGTAACTGAAATAAATTTAAACTGTATTTTACTAAATTATCGATAGTTACATCAATATAGTTGGCGTTAATGTAGTCTGATCCA
The DNA here is from genome assembly GCA_019343175.1 of Oedothorax gibbosus. Classification (NCBI taxonomy): domain Eukaryota; kingdom Metazoa; phylum Arthropoda; class Arachnida; order Araneae; family Linyphiidae; genus Oedothorax; species Oedothorax gibbosus. The sequence continues at coordinate 32,841,828 of CM033272.1, forward strand.
TCCACTCCTCTGATTGGCTGAAGACACACTCGCGTAGATTCATCTAGGATACATGAATAAATTTATATTATTATTTAAAAAAAATCAAAGTATGTCATCTCGTAGTCTTAAAAAGCACACGAGATTTTATAGCCAAGCGAAGCTCTATTAATTCCCGTACAGGTACAACCCAACTTGGAATAAGCAACTAGCTTATACACTGTGTGAAGGAATCATGGGAATTAAATACATTAGCATGCAAGAAAAAATAGTTATCAGTTGATAATTAACTTATTATGGATCAACAAATTAAAAGTACGTATAACTAAACCGACTTTTGTAGAATATTATGTATATTATGCTACTATAATTACGTAATTTCATAAGTATACTATAAATTATGTTAAAAATATAGTTTAAAAGTATATATCTGCGATTTAATTATACAATAGGCTTGATACTCACATGGAAGAATATTCATTAGTCTGTTTTTGAATTTATTTACAGGTAGATTGGCACTCACAAATTTGACAGCTTTACTGTTGATTATACTGAGTTTCTGAAAGATATAAGAATGTTATATTAATGTTTTTGTGGAATTGGAATTTTTTTTGCACATGTGCATCACGCATTTTAAAATGACATGTGCATTACGTTTATTTCCAACTGTTGAAATAATTAAACTGATAAAATTTAATTGTTTAAGTAATTGGATTAATAATCTAGCTAGGAAAGACGCACTCCATCAAAATCAAAACAATCTGATATTTTTATGGTTTTTAGAAGTAAAAAAAGAATGGGCAGTTCCTGGTTTGGTTGTTCACAAAAACTCTTACTAGAGCTGATGAGTACATGACAGGCGCGTTGGACTTGCAATCTGGCTTGGTCTTTAGTTTTTTGCTATGTTTTTGATTTAGTTCACATGCCTCATGTTCACTAATAATTTTTAGAACCTTGGACAATTGACGAGGACGACACCTGAGCGGGTACCCGATGTAACTTTAAGGGCAACCATCGTCGGGACATTGGAGCATATTTAATGTGTATTACACGTGGAGTATTATTTGTCGGACTCTTTTGGCTGTACAGACCGTTAATATATCGACAGTTATTTTAGCAATGCCCGGAATCAAACCTAAGACTTTTGCAAATAAGGTGGACGACGCAACTGACTCTCACAGAAGAATTATTTCCACTATTTTCAAGATTCACCTGAAAATACTTAATTTATGTTATCTTAAAAGTTAATTGAAAACTAAACTGACACCAACAGCTGAGATAATTTATAAATTCCACTTATAAATTATCGAATCTCTATCTAGGATAGTGTTATTGAATTCCGTTTAGCTGATTTTCAAAATAAACCTGTTAAAATTTCATCTCTGATAACACTGATTTCTGGGTTGTGGGGAGCCTAGTGGTCAGCGTCTCGGTTTCCAGATCGGAAGGTCCCGCGATCGAGACCCGGTACCACTGAAGACCCACCGAGTATATGCGGAGTACGTGCTCGTTAAATCTGTTGGGTCCGAAAGTCCTGTGGTCGGTCATTGCGCAGTTTACCACGGGTACAGGTCCCTGGAGACTATTTCTCTCCCCTTCAGGGACATGTCTAAATTGTGGAGGTGGCGATAGATGGCAGCATCTGTCTTGTATGTGTGTGTATGTCGTGTCCGTCCTTCTTAAAGAAGGTTTATAAGCAGGTCTTTGAGACCAAGCACACAAGGCTGAAAATATGTCTACCAACCAACACTGATTTCTTATTCAGGTGTCGGCTTGTTATAGTCCTCCTATCACTTTTTGGCATCTATGACATCTGTTTTATACGAGTCCAAACGATCACTTGTAAAATAAAAAGGGGTAAGTAAGATTTTGGCTTAAACCAGATTTACTATATTTGCTACCATTGCTTTTGCAGGCGCATATTTCTTTAAGGTTTAGAAACAGTTTCTCAACTGGAGGGCAGACTTTGCATCGGGTTCACTATTATTGCAGAGCTATATTTTAACTTATAGAGGGCCCCGAGGTGATACTGAATGACTTAAATAATACATACTACAGATGCAAATCTATTGAAGATCAAGTCAATATAGAAAATGAATGCAAGAGCAATTGATGACGGCCATCAACAATTAACTATAATCCTTTCACCTATAACCCATGTGTAGTTTTAGGGTGACACATTATTTCCAACCAAACTAAACCAATAATCCCTTTGCTCGCCAAATGCCATGGTTTTGGCAACCCTGCCACCTTCAGGTTCTCTACCTGAATACAAAGTGGACCCTTAAACAATCAGAATATTTGAGATTACAAGAAGTGACAGGCGGACTATACGCGACCGTGGTTCTTAATTATGACACCCGTAGCCAATAGCCCTTGTGTAGCTCTAGTGCAACAATACTTCAACTGATTCCTCGTGATACAGCTTTGCGTATATCTAGTACGGTGGTTATTATGAACAACCCAAACCCTAGAGAGCTAAAAGAATGTTAGGTTAATTGCAATAACCTTCCGAATTAAACCAAGACTAATCTGTTTCAAGTAACGTATAGGTATAGTGACACACAAAAAGAGCATATATTTTAGATAAATTACATATTTTACGGTTTAGGACTCAGCTGTGAAGTGCAAAGTGGTATAAGGGAAGTTTACACACGAACCCGAGATAACTCGTGTTAATCAGGCAAAAGGTAAAATGTTTCTTTTATAAATAAGCGATAGTTTTAAAAAGCGATAGTTTTAATCTGAATAACATCCTGATCTATTTTCAGACAAAATGTCTGTTGGATACTATAGCGTAAGCTAACTCTTTCTTTAGCTCTCGAGTTAATTGTCAATTTAGAGCCGTATAGGCCAATAGCGATCGATCGTACTTTCACTAGAATAATAACCCTGGCGGAGGCGGATTGCCCAAACGCCAAAATTGTCAAGATCTTAATTAGAACCAATATCTAGTGCCTCTCATAACTTCGTATATGCGGTGTTTCATGTGCTGTCTCACCTTGAACTCCACCTCCATGCCGGTGCATCCTTCTGCGTGATGCTGCATCAACTGCTGCAGGTGCTGGTACAGGCTCCTGGCCGGCACCTCCGTCACGCCCGCAATGATGGCCTCCAGCACAGCGTCGTGTGCGAAAACGTACTGGTCCTCGGTCTGCACCATGTAGTTGCGCTGGGCGCGCAGACAGGTCACGTGGCCGTAGATGTCGACAGTCGTCTCGTGCTTGAGGCGCTCCAGCATCGAGTCGATCACCACGAAGCACCCGGTGCGGCCCACACCCGCGCTAGAACAGGTAATAGCGCGGGTTCAGTTTATTAAAGAACATTGACTTAATAGATAAATTAATAATTATATTACAAATTTGATTTTTAAAGACGATACTTGGTGTTTCTGAAGCGAACCGTTTTGGATTATTTCCTTCAAGCAAGCATTGTGTTAGTATAGCTACGAAATGCATAGTAAAGCGCGTCCGCTATAAGAATGAGACAATTCAATTGGCTAAACTAATGCGAGAAATTTATAATATGCAGATTGTTACACTACCAGCAGAAAGTACGTAATGCACACTTTAAAATAAGATAAGGTTGTGATTTTTGCTGCTGCAAGGTTCACCATGCTAGCTCAATTATCTAACGCTATTCAAAAAGAAATTGTACAATTCGATAATTTCGATGCCAGAAGATGCAAGAATGTAGTCCTTAAACATTTTAAAAAGCTGAAAATTTCGAAAGTAACGATATATCGTCTTTTAAAACAGTACGACGAACAGGGAAACATTGAAATTTCTCAAAATTTCGGAAAAGGGATCCGGAAAAAGAACCCAACTTTTGTAACGAAGATTAAGAACATCACGAATAAGAAACCTGATATTTCAGTGCGCCAAATTGCCCGACAATTGAAGATACCTAAGTCTTATGTGCACGAAATCATCAAAGAAGATTTGAATTAAAAAATTTTAGGGAAAAAAACAATTCTAAAATACAGTTCAAAAACAACGAACAAAGAAGAACTGCTTAAAAATTTATCGGAAATTGATTCATCTGGATCAGGACTGAAATTCGACATTGATGACGAGTTCTATTTCATGTATGATCCCAACGATGCTGGTGGTAGTAAGTACTACCATTCTGCCTCACCAGATTCTATTCCCGTAGAATATAGAATTAAACTTAAAGAGAAATTCGCCAGAATGGTGTGGCACGCTATGGATGAGGATGGGAATGTGGCCAAACCGGTGTTCTTTGAGGGAACTGTGAATGGTAGAATTTACTTGCAACATTGTATAAAGTGAGTACTGATACCCTTTATCCTCCAACATCATCGGAAGGAAGATATTTTGTTCTTGCCCGATAAGGCTAACAGTATTACACGTAAGAAGAGATCGAGTATCTGAGGGACCAGAATATTGATTTCATACCCAAAGAGGACAATGCGCCTAACGTACCACAAGCAAGAGGGATAGAAAAATTCTGGGGAATTATGAAATGTAAATATTCCTGAAACATCCACCTAAGTAATATTTTGTTGAATTTAAAAGAGAATCAAGTTGTCTCATTCTTATCGCGGACGCGCTTTAAAACCAATTTTATTTCACCGGTTTTTAACTGCTGCTATTTTCTGTTGCCAGTATTAGGGAAATGACCCTTTGCACACGATTAGGGACGGGAGGGGCCATCAAAATAACCAAACTACTATTTTGAACTTAAAACGTCCGCTCATGAAGATATTTGTTGGGGTCTTACTTTCAAATTTTTGCTGTAGCCATAACCAAAATGCGCTGGCTGGGAAATAAAGGAGCTACCATTGTGCTTCCATGCTGGCTGGGAAACAAAGGTGCTACTATTGTGCTTCAATATGAATTCTGCAGATACTTTTTATTTTTAGAGACGTTGTAGCGCGCAAAAATGTCAAGTGCATTGGCTATACAAAATATTTGGTGGTATGCTTGACAGTAGTTTGGCAATAAATGACTTGAACATACCAAGGTCGAAACACTGACCAAATACTAGTAATTTTTTTCTACCTTTTCATAACGTATGGTTTGTTTCAGAGCGCTAATGTCTATTTTTTTTCGTTTTTTTTACGAAGAATTTTACAGGTAGGGGAGAAGGTAATTCAAAATAAATAAAAATAATAATACAAAAAAGTTTCCTAAAGTTTATCCAAAATTAGAAAAGAGCGGAGCACAAGTAAGAGATGGAAGATTTTTTCATTTTATAAACGCATTAAATTATGAGGCATTCAAGCAGAGCGTGATCTGACCAATGAGTAGAGGCCTTTCAATGCTTAACTCAATCAATATTTTTTTAGTAATTTTGAACTACGACTGCATGTCTTTAAAGTTAGATATAGAAAAGTAATACAAAGGTTGCAATGTCAGGTTTCTATATTTGAAAGTAATCACGTTTTTTTCCGACTTTTATTAAAACACGTTGTATGCGGCACTTGACATATTTGCGCATTTTTGACATTTCAAGCCAACGAAGTAATATTATCAATTTCGGAACAAATTAAATAATAGATCGATAAAAAAAAGTCGTTCTAAGCTTTTAACATGTAAGATTTTTGACGAAAGAACTGGTTACATAACAAATAAAAAGAACATACATTTCTTAAACAGAATGTTTTACGTCTTGAGATCGAGAATTCAAGTGTGCGAAGGATGCAATTTTAGGGAATTAAATTTATGAGCAGTTTATAATTTACAAATGAAATGTTTGATTTATAAATACGTTATTTTGACCGAGGTGATTGAATCACGAACTTCCGTTTTCGTAAAGAAATAGATGTTTAATTTCGTCACCTGTTTATAGAAAGATAATATTATCGTCTGCAACTTAGTTGAAAGGAATCGATTTTATAGGTTTTTAATGATAGAATTTTTTTTTGGCACATGGAGACATAACAATGAAATTGACAATTCGAACTTAATAAAGAATACGTGTGAGCTGTATAAGGTTATTTCCTTCAAGTATTGATTTGTTATAACTACGTTATATGACCCTTTTTACAACACCGATATTTGGCCTGTTAACTGAATAGGTATTTTCGGTGATCCTTATTAATAACCGAAGTAATTTTAAAACAAGCAGTTTAGTTTCCCAAATACGTTTTGAAACTATCCCGTACTATTCGCTATTTCAAACAGATAAATTTTACCTGCAGTGAACGGCAATGGGTCCACAATCCATTGGGTTCATGGCTTGAATTCTTCTCAGAAACACAAGAAATGAAGTTGGATAATCCGGTACTCCATGGTCTGGCCATGCTGTGAACTGAAACTGCCTTACTTCTCGTTTTTCCGCAAAGCCGACCTGTTGTGAATTTTAAATTTAATAAATTTTCTATTCTATATTAAATTTTACATTTGTTGTGTATAAAAGATGCTTACTCTTTGTAAGTAAAAAGTCCTAATGCAGTAGCCTGCCAATTCTTGAACGTCGCCAAATGAAACGTACATAACACCATAAGTTTCTGTTCCACGGTTTGGCCAATACTGATCGCACTGTAAAAGAAAATATCAAACTTATATAAACTTTGACATGAAAACCAAAAAACCGCCAAACCAAACTTCGACCTTGCTCTTTGCAACTCAACTACTAAACCCAGAAACTCATATGTTTCATTATCTACACACTATTAACCCTTTCAGTCCCAATGACAATTTGGCATCATCATTTTAGAAAAAAAATTCTGATCGTCTATAGACATTTATGATATGAAAAAGCACATCATTCGATTCCTCAAACTTTTTTCTATTAGAAAATACTTTTGTTAATCCCAATATCCCAATATGATGTCAGCCCTATTATGTTTTAAAATTATGATCAGAAACATGATGATGCCAAATGGCATCACTGGGACTGAAAGGGTTTAAAAAAAAGCATTTACGCAATAAAGTGACGATTATCTAATAAAAACCCCACCTTAATCCGCGTTCTCTCTTCCAACTTAGTCATCATGACAATGGTAGCACACCTCTGTTCCCACACCATCCTCCAGAAGTCTCCGAATGTTTCTGGTAAAGGCCCTTGCGTAGCTATGTAAGCCTTTGGCCTCCTGTATCCATCACAATAGTTGGCATTGACGTAGTCTGAACCTGGGATCCCGTCAAGCGGCTGCAGCACCACGCGGCTGTGGTCATATGCTATGACGTTGGCATATCGGTTTTTGGGTTTGTTCACTTCCAAGTTGGAGTTTTCCCAGGTGAACTGTTGTGCAGGCTCGATGGACTGTAAAATAAAAAAATAATTTGATTAGGTTTTGGTTTGTTTGGAATAAACATTACATTAAAGTGAGAGTTGACCGGTTATTCGACAGGGATCGAAATTGAAAGTGGAGAATAATAAATACTTAATGAATTTCTTTAAGAATTAAAATTAAACTTAATTGAAGTAAAAAAAATAGTTATAGCAATATCGCTATTATATATTAATTCCAACTAGGATCGGAAAATAAATTTCGCTCGTTAGTAGTCTCTCTAGCATATACATTTTTATGCTTAACTTTTTAGTAGTTACTTCAGTCTTTATACGCCCCTGTAGAAGTTGTTTCTTTATTATATTACTATCTTCACAGTAAAATAACATACAGTTACATTGTTCACGTTTATTCTGTAAAAGCTGTTTCTTTATCGTAATACTCTCTTCCTAAAAAAAACAACATTCAGGGAAATTAGTGATTGTGCTCCTGTAGAAGTTGTTTCCTTATTATAACAGTTATTTTTACAAGAAAATATCGTACGTCTACATTGTTCATGTTGCCTCTGTAGAAGTTGTTTCTTTATTATAACACTATCTTCATACAAAATAACATTGAAGGGAATAAATGATTTGTTGCATTATTTATAGGTGTTGTTACATTTAACAGTTCCTTATTGAATTGACAAATTTAACCCATTAATGACCCATTAGTGAATACCATTAACATCTTCCTTACCACATAAAAACTTTAGCTTTCAGCTTGTTCGACATCACGAGTAAGCAGCTCAGGTAGACGCTTCAGTAGTCCTGCGAGTGAGGGTAGCCTAAGTGCGAGTTCTGCATTCGACCAACTGTCAAGATTTTCCTGTTGAACATTCTTCCGAAGATCTTTTAGACTGTGGCTGCTAGGGGGAGGCGTGTCGTGTTTTTGCAGGTGTTCGGAGGAAGATGTGCCCAGATAGGATTGAGTTGCTATTAAGTTTTAACTTTGTTCTTGTTAACTTTTAACCTTTTTTACTTTTAAGTTGATTTTAATATGAAGTTTCGAATCTAATAAACGTTAATCTTTACCACAAGTTTGTGAGGTTCCTGTGTTCCCGTATACAAACATACATAGCTCTCATCATGTTTTTGAAGGTGTTCGGGGGAAGATGTGCCCAGATAGGCATCCATATATCATCTATACTCAATCATTCATTGGCGCCCGAACAGGGACTTAATTGAAGTCTCAAGTATTGGAAGACGATTCGAGAGCTAAGATGGATGCGTTGACTACCCGGAAACCGTACCTAAAGGGACAGGTAACAAGATTGACAAACAACGTACAAGCCTTGGGTGACACGACAGTGCAGATCGTTCGCCTCAAGCACTACCGGGAACAGGCAACTACCCTTGTCGGGAGTGTCACAACGCTTTACGAAGAGTTGCTGGCGCTCGTCGAGAAGACGGATTACGAGACAAACTGAACAGGAATTCCATGGTGAACTTAACAGGTTAGACGAACTTATAATCTCTATTGATGGCCTCTTGACATTGAATGCTGCCCAGCCTACTTCGAGTGACAACCATGCCAATGGATCAGGTGCTGCTGTCCGGCTGCCACGTATCGAGTGCCCCACCTTTACAGGAAAGCTGGCGGTGTGGTTGGGGTTCCACGACTTGTTTAAAGCTACTATCCACGATAACAACAACTTGTCACCAGCACAGAAGTTACAGTACCTAAAGGCATCGCTGAAGGGAGAGGCTGGTGTCCTGCTGGCATCTATCCCAATTGCAGACACAAACTACAGTAAAGCGTGGGACTTGCTGGTCAACAGATACTCCAACGAACGGGAACTTGTGTACTCCTACTTTAGAGCGTTTGACTACTCAGGCAACCATGAAGATCGAGTCGTCAAGAGGTCTGAGAAATTGATTGACACATCAACAGAGTGCATTGAAGCTTTACGGGTGCTCAAAGAACCGGTCGATTCCTGGAATACCATCCTGATCTACTTACTTCGACAGAAACTTGATCCGGAATCATTGAGGCAGTGGAGCTTCTGCATACCAAGTCATCCCAAAGGACTTTCAAGATGTTTGCCGACTTTCTAGAAGATCGGGCCAGGGCACTTGAGGCCATGAATTGCTGTCGTCCTGCTGTGAATACACCTCGTCCACCAGACAGGTTCTATGGAGGGGCGGTCAAGTCATCCAAAGTTACATCGCATGTGGTAGATTCAGCTCAATGTCCTGTCTGCAGCGGTCATCACGCTATCTATCGCTGCGAGGAGTTTAAGAAGTGGAGTGTGGATCAACGGAAGAAATTTGTCTACAACAACAAGCTTTGTACAAATTGTCTACGAAAGAATCACTTTGCCAGATCTTGTACCAGTGGTGGATGCAGGACCTGCGTGCAACAGCACAACACTCTACTACACATCCACAGCGAGGCTCCAGAGCAGTCATTGGTGAATTCGTCACCAGAACAACCTGTCGAAAGCCAGCAAGCTTTGTCCACTCACCTTGCAGGAGGTAATCATCGTCAGAAGAGATGCCAAGTATTACTTCCAACAGCCATGATTGGAATAGTAGACTCCAACAATAGGATACAACTTTGTCGAGCGCTTCTCGATTCTGGATCGCAGGCTACATTTATCCGGAGCGACTGTGTACAGCGTCTTGGGATAAAGACCGCACAGACCCGTTTAGATGTCAGTGGCTTATCAGCAAAGGTGGTTAGCCGATCAAGAGGAAGCAGTCAGTTGCAAGTGACTCCATGCTCTAGTAAAGAAGTTGTATTGCATGTTACAGCGCACATCTTGCAGAAAATAACCAGTTCCCTACTACAATTTCCAGTTGACTCGGCCAGTCTGTCCTCATTCGGAGACTTACAGATGGCGGATCCAAGCTGTCACAAACCTGGTCAAATTGACGTCTTACTTGGAGCTGATGTATGGCCAGAGCTGCACTTCGATGGCGAAAGAAGATCACCAGATGGAATGCTGGTTGCTCACCACTCAATATTGGGCTGGGTCCTGTTCGGCAAGGCGACACTACAGGAGGTTCCGGAACCAGTAATCAAGCGAGCAGTGCAAGTACATTGTGCCATTGATGACATCGTGCGAAAAATCTGGGAACTGGAGGACCTTCCTGCTGTTTAGAGTCGTCTAACTGCCAAGGAAGAAACCTGCGAGAAGCACTTTCAATGGACTTCATCGCGTGATGACAGTGGACGCTACATCGTTCGACTGCCATTTGACCAGACTTCGAAGCCACTGGGGTCGTCAAGGGACATAGCCGTGAAGCGGCTACTTCAAATCGAAACAAGGTTCAAGCATGATGTTCAGGCAACAGAAAGTTATAGCGACTTTATAGCTGAATACATGAACCTGGGTCACATGGAAGAGATCCCACAACAAGAAGTGCCGATTCCAGTCGAGGAATCGTACTACATTCCTCACCATGCTGTCGCCAAACAATTGCGGTCAGCAACAAAGTTTCGAGTCGTGTTCGACGCCTCGGCCAAGACCACTTCAGGAGTGTCTCTCAATGACAAAACTACTCGTGGGACCAGTTGTCCAAGAAGAAATTCTGCCTATCCTGTTGAGGTTTAGGACTCACCAAGTGGCGATGACAGCAGACATCAAAAAGATGTACCGCCAAGTTAGAGTGCACAGAGACGACTTGGAGTTCCAAAGGATTGTATGGAGGCCAGTTCCTGATGAGCCAGTCCGAGACTATCGTCTAACTACCGTGACTTACGGAACTTCCTCTGCTCCTTACTTAGCAACAAGATGCCTTCTTCAGTTGGCTGAAGACGAGCGAGGAAGTTTCCCAGAAGCAGCCAAGATTCTGGCCAAGGACTTCTATGTTGATGATCTACTGTCAGGCACCGAGACAGTCGAAGAAGCAGTTAGATTGCAGAGCGACCTCACCTTGATGCTGGAACGTGGAGGGTTCGAGATCTGCAAATGGTCTTCAAACAGCAAGCTGCTTTTGGAGAAAATTCCACCAGATAAAAGACAACCAGAGCTATCGTTGAGCAGGGACACCGACACTTCAGTAAAAGCCTTGGGTCTTCAGTGGTATCCAGCCAAGGATACGTTCTCATTTCAAGTCACGACACTTCTTGAGAACCAGACGCTCACGAAAAGACGTCTGCTATCGGACATTTCGAAGATATTCGACCCCTTGGGTTTAGTGTCACCAGTGATCATAGTCGGCAAGATCCTGATGCAAAAATTGTGGAAACGACGTCAACTGGGATGATCATCTACCTGACGACATTGTGGAGGAATGGAGAACCTACCGTCAAGCTCTGCCACTCCTGGAAGACCTTCGGATAAAGAGATGTGCCATCACAGAGAGTGCTGTCAGTTACCAACTACATGGATTCTGTGATGCGTCGGAGAAAGCATTTGCCTGTGCTGTGTATCTACATACAAAGGATGGCACTGGGCATTTGGAGACCCTGTTACTAATAGCAAAGACGAAAGTTTCCCCATTGAAGTCGATCTCCATACCACGGCTGGAGTTATGCGGTGCTCTACTTCTCGTGCAGACGTTAAGTGCGGTGGTCAAGGCATTCTCCATAACTTTCGAGAAGATCACCTGCTGGACGGATTCCACCATTGTCCTGGCCTGGCTAAAGTCTGAACCGTATCGGTGGAAGACATTCGTAGCAAATAGAGTCAGCAAGATACAGACGATTCTCCCCCAGGCTGTTTGGAGACACATCTGCAGTGAAGATAATCCAGCGGACTGTGCATCTAGAGGTATTTTACCGAGAGAGCTGCTGAACCATGGCCTATGGTGGACCGGTCCAGGTCAAGTGCTGTTGGAGAGTCCGCTGATGAACGAGGTCATCTCAGAAGATCCCCAAGATGTTCTTTTCGAAGAAAAGCAAACCCTAAAGTCTCATACTGCTCAGGTACAAGACTTCGAACCAAGAAACAAGTCTATTGTCCAAGTATTCAAGCCTTTTCAGGTTGAAGAGAATTACAGCCTACTGTAAAAGATTCATCTACAATTGTAAAGTCAAGAAGGCGGATAGAAGAGTGGGCAGTCTGAACTCTGGTGAGTTGAAAGAAGCAATTTATCTATGGATAAAGACTGCGCAGGAAGAAGCCTTTCCTGAAGAAATCGAAGCTCTGAAGAAAGGGAAGTGTTTGAAGACATCCAGCCTCATTGTGTCATTGAATCCATTCCTAGATCTTGAGGGAGTGATCAGGGTGGGCGGCAGATTGCGTCATGTCAGGATTCCAACTCGTCAAAAGCATCCAGTTTTGCTGCCAAATGATCACATACTAACATCTCTACTCCTTACCCAGGTGCATCTTAGTCATCTACATGCAGGACCACAACTGATGCTGGCTGTGCTGCATACGGAGTTCTGGATTCTGTCAGCTCGGGATGCAGTTCAAAGACATGTCAGAAGATGCGTCGTCTGCTGTCGCCATCAGGCTAGAGTTGGTGAACAATTGATGGGAGATCTACCTGCCACCAGGGTAAATCCAGCTAGACCGTTTCAAGTTTGTGGAATCGACTACTGCGGTCCCTTTCTCTTACGAGCGTCTAAGGGTCGAGGACGAACAACATTTAAGGGTTACGTCGCCTTGTTCATCTGTTTCTCGACGCGAGCTGTACATATTGAGTTAGTCAGTGATCTTACATCGGAGGCCTTCATCGCTACATTGCGACGCTTCATATCGAGACGTGGCCGATGTACAGATATCTACAGTGATTGTGGAACGAACTTTGTCGGTGCGGCAAAAAAGCTGGGAGAAATTGCAGAGATATATTCATTGCCATTGAAGAACGGGCAAGTGTCAAACTATCTCTCAGATCAAGAGATGACCTGGCACTTCAATCCCCCAGGAGTTCCACACATGGGTGGGTTATGGGAGGCAGGCATTAAAAGTGTAAAGTCTCATCTCAAGCGGGTAATTGGCGATACGGTGTTAACGTTCGAAGAAATGTACACCTTACTAACCCAGATTGAAGCTTGCCTAAACTCAAGACCGTCACGCCGATCTCAACTGATCCTAACGACCCTAGAAGCTCTTACTCCCGGACACTTCTTAATTGGAGGACCCTTAACGAGCATTCCAGAACCAAGTGTCAGCGAACAACCACACAACACTCTTAGTAGGTGGCAATTGTTGCAGAAGATCCAACAACATTTTTGGCGCCGCTGGCAGGGTGAATATCTGTCAAGAATGCAGCAAAGGCCCAAGTGGTTGCGAAGAAAGGAAAACATCTCGGTAAACGATCTAGTTATCATCAAAGATGACAGGCTGCCTCCACTAAAATGGAAGCTGGGTCGAGTGATGCAGCTTTTCCCGGGAGCGGATGGAGTGGTAAGAGTGGTGCTGTTGAGGACCGAAGGAGGGTTTACAAGGCGACCGATCTCCAAATTAGTGCTGCTTTTTCAAGAACGGGAGAATGGGGATTAAGCATAAAAATTGAGTTGGTTGAAGTTGTGCACTTCAAGGTGGGCGGAATGTTCGACATCACGAGTAAGCAGCTCAGGTAGACGCTTCAGTAGTCCTGCGAGTGAGGGTAGCCTAAGTGCGAGTTCTGCATTCGACCAACTGTCAAGATTTTCCTGTTGAACATTCTTCCGAAGATCTTTTAGACTGTGGCTGCTAGGGGGAGGCGTGTCGTGTTTTTGAAGGTGTTCGGAGGAAGATGTGCCCAGATATGATTTAGTTGCTATTAAGTTTTTAACTTTGTTCTTGTTAACTTTTAACCTTTTTTACTTTTAAGTTGATTTTAATATGAAGTTTCGAATCTAATAAACGTTAATCTTTACCACAAGTTTGTGAGGTTCCTGTGTTCCCGTATACAAACATACATAGCTCTCATCATCTATACTCAATCATTCACAGCTTTTAAAATTAGTTTTTCGTGTAACTTAATTTAGCCTACATTAATTGTTCAGTACTATGGTCTTCATTTGTATTGCATATTGTTTATTCAGACAAACTTGAGCAGAAAGAT